>JANKOD010000193.1:28004904-28040474 GCA_026284645.1 Erythroxylum acuminatum | reverse complement strand
CAAATAGGACTCTAACTGATAAGATAGAATCTAACAAGATAACATAAAGATAGAGTTTACATTTATCTAGAACACTATCTAGAATACTAACATCCTTATTCATGAAGATCTCCATTATCTTCAGATGTTGAGTTTCACTGCAACTCTAACTCCCAATCATCGCCACATCATCCAAGATCTCCTCGCAATCTCTGTCCGCTGATGATGCAATGTGATCTCGCCGAAGCCCACGTAGCACATTGGCCTGATCCAATGCTTCCCACAACAAGTCCGTTAGTCGTGGTCCATTCATCCGAACGTGGCTAAGTCCTTTGTTCGTCAAGTCCTAGCCTGGGTCGAGTCAATCTCCACAAGATCCGAGACTCTACCAAAATTCGTACCAAGTCTGATCCCACTCGCCTATCCATGCCTTAGTGTTTTTGCATGTCTCCCTCATGCGTGCAATTTCGTTGCTACAAGTCACAAACCGAGTTAGCATAAAACCTCGCAGGTTCACATACCTTCGACCTGCCTCGCCGAAGTCAAGTGATAAAGCGCCTCGTCGCACTGGTATGCCTTCACGCATCCTCGCGGGGTCTCATATGCCTTTGCGCCTTCTCGCACACTCTCGAGTCTTTGCCTTGTTTTCTCGTCAACACGCCTTCCTCGTGCCAACGTACGTGCCAAGCATTGGCCAAGGCTCGCCAACACTCGCACGATCCCGCATTCTGAACTTAGGGGTCTAACACTACCTATCTATTAAAGATCGGTAAGTATATCACCTGTGATGCATTGCAAGGCATTACTACTGGGATATACTATTCTCGTTTGCCTTTTGCATCAATGTTGGTTATTCCTGAAATTGTTTTCCAGGTTCATTTGCAACTTTCTTGAAGCACTAAATATGTATGATAATGATTGCTATCATATTTCTCTTTACCAAACCATAGAGTGTAAAGAAATAGTCAAAGATTATATTTAGGACGCGCTCAGGGTCAAGGAATAAAGTTCACCTTATTCCTCTTAAGTAAGAATAGAATGCATTAAAACTACTATTTGATATGTTGAAACGAATAGTAGGTCCTTTTATGAGTTTTATGAGGTTAGGAAAAGGAAGCAAAAGATAAATATTAAGGAGAGAAATAGGCATCTACTAACAAAGTACCACTCCCCCTTTAAAAACACAGAAGGCTCACCTCAAAAATCTCCTAAAAGAATGCAACAGAATGTATGCATGTAACATAAGTCGCAAGATACAGGCCGCTGAAATGTCCCATCACCGGGCAAGGGTTAAAATTTCTAGCTAGTGGAATAAATATAAGCCCAGTAAGACCAACTAAAAGGAATGACTGGGAAAAAAAAGGAAAGGTAAAGACGTCATCTAGAGTAGCAAATAGAGGGTGGAAGCCCATCCAAGCACCAAGCTGCCAACCATCTTCACTGACCACATCTTCTCCGTTCCACTCTGCAGCAGTTTCAACAAAATCAAAAGAATTTTAATTCCTCAGGAAGGATTATAAAATCTACAACATTGTCTGGGTTTGGGTTAGACTTAATATTACAACAGTCCACGCACACTCAACCAAGAACCTGTCACGTCCTGTGACCTTATAGGGCACCTGACACCCCATCCCTGCCAAAATAGTAAAGTACTATCGGGTGTAGTTACCGTTCGAAGAAAGGTCCAGTCATTGGGATTATGTGTCTCGTGCTTTCCCATTCAAACAATATAATATCATTTCTTAGGTAGAAACTAGAAAGTCTTCTTTCTATTTATATCTTTCACTCTGTTTCTTTTACTTAAGATCTCTCATCTAGACACCGAAGCATCTGCTCATCTAAGAAATCAATACCAAAGTAATAAAACCGATATTCAGGAATTATCTGACGGCCATGAGTTCAGAGTTCGACATCCCTAGTTTGGAAGCTTGATCTATTAGATCGAGTTAGATGAGTTTCTTTGAAATTTTAACTGCGCATCCAACGACTCAGATCTATTCCTTCCTTATTGGTTCGCAGAGGATCATAGGGTTTCATGGCTCAAGTTAGATGACTCTTTTTGAAATTTTGACTAAACATCCGACGACTAAGATCTCTTCTCTTATTGGTCCGCGAAGGATTATACGATTTACTTTAGCAAAACACATGGTGTTTTATCTATATTACGCTGGATCCCCAAAAATAAGCTAAGGCGATTTATGTTTACGTCTAAAACTTACGACATATAAAAACAAACGTAAAAACCAGAAGATGTACTGCATCTGTTCCTCTTGCTGGTCCTGGAGACGTCGCTCCCAAGCTAGGCGACGGAGCTTCTGTAGTCGGGGTTGGTGGACTGGCAGCCAACGGAGACAAAGCTGGAGCCTTTGCCTTCTTGCCTAGAGTCGGAGTTGGGACAAGAGCAGGTGGAGGAACAACTGGAGGAGTAGCGGGTGGCGGTGTTGCCAATAGAGGTGTAGAAGGAGAGGGAGAGGCTGGTGGTGGAGTAGCCAGAGGAGGAGAGGCTGGCGGTGGGCTTGTTGGAGGAGGTGTGACTGATGGTGGGGTTGCTGGAGGAGGTGTGACTGGTGGTGGGGTTGCAAGAGATGGTGTGACCGCCGGTGGAGTTGCCGGGGGTCGTGCTGATACCGGGGGTGGAGTCGCTGGAGGTGGCGATGAGATGGGAGAAGGAACGGTGGATAGAGTAGGAGGAGTAGGAGTGGTTGCTGGTGGAGAGGCAATGGGAGTAGTAGGCTTGGGAGGAGCTGGAGTCGCCGTGGGGGACATGGCTGGAGCCTGGCCACCGATGCCCGCGATGACAATGTAGATCAAAGAAACGAAGATCGCAGCTTGCTTATTCGCCATCTTGTTTAGATCCTCTGTACGCACCGTACTTCGGTGAGCGAAAGGGCGCTTAAAGAGAGTTGTAATGAAAAACTGGTGAGTGATATTGGCTTCTAAAAGGTATTATCGTGATATAAAACTGAGTTTTAACCCTTCATTTGGTGGAGGTTAAAAAAACATAATGAGTGATTAGGTGGGCCTTAGCGATCATAGTAAATGATTATTAATGAAGTTTGTTGGACATAATTGCAATTATGAGACTTGTTTTCCACTGTGTTCTGTTTAATAATAGGATGGATTAATGAAAAAAGTCAAAAGAGTTCATATCCTACAAAAATAAGAGTTTAAATAGCATCTGAATATAGAGACAAGATTCTCTGTTCAGTTTTATGGTATCTTATTCTGTCCAATAAATTTCAGCCATTCATTTATGCGGGTCCCAATGATGTCTTATTATATCCAATGAATTTCAACCATTCATTTATGCGGGTTTCGTATGGGCCCCGCATAAATAAATGGCTGAAATTCATGGGATAGAATAAGACACCATAAAACTGGACAGAGGATCTGAACTCCTGAATATATCGGTAGCATAGGTTTATATCTTCTACTAATTCAGTGTATGACTTACCCGCTTACTATAAATGGGAATATTTCGTGCTAACTGCTAAGCTATGTTACCTGACCGTAATTTAAAAGGAACAAAATGTAGCTTACTTGTTCTTGTCTTTTTAAAAGTAAATGATGTATAAATATTTAGATTTTTAATTTTGTGTTAAAGATGTTTAATAATGATAAAATTATGATGTTAATGCTCCATCTACGAGATATTTTATATTTTGGGTAGCTTTAAATTAATACTCATAAATAGTTTAACATTATGCAATTTGTGGATATTAATTTCCTATTTTTGTGGCAATTGTCAATGTACTTGATGATGAGAACATGTTAATATAATTTTACCTGTAGAGTTTTGAGTCTTTAGGCTCCTTTTGCCCTTATGAAAAAAACGCATCATCTATTTGGAATCGAGAGCTTAGAAGAATTTCAAAAACTCAAACTTTCCAAGCAAAAACATCAATAACAAGAGGAACATCAATTTCTTCCACATTCAGATTATTTGTTACCATAACATATATTACTGTTGAATATATGCTGAACTGGCTTACATTTGGTCAAAAGCATAATTTAGTTTTTGATGAGAAGCTGAACAGGATTTCTAGTGGTAAAGACCAGGTTGGATTTCTTGAGATTGAAGGGTTGATTGGTCCGCACTTCCTCAAACGATGCTAAATAGGACGGATTCAGACATATTCAATTTGGGTTTTTAGGTCCAGGGCTGTAATTTTGTGGGAGAATTTTGGAACGAAACTTGTATTAACTGCTAATTGGTGTTGGATGTCCTATATATTATGTTAAGAATTTAAATGCAGTTCAATCCTGGCTAATTGTCTATCTAGTTCAAGGGTTATTGTACACAAAACAGAATGATCTCCCATGATAGATTTGGTTTTACATTGGATTCTGCCTTTTGCTTCACTCGGGAACCATGTGAGACACATAATATGCTTATGCTTACTTGCACGCTTGGTTGTTCCAGAAGCATCCGGACATTTGGCGGAAATGCAATTAGACAAGTGATACATTCCACATGAATCCTCTAGTTATCTTAAACTGATGACCATTGCATTGCCACTGGTCGTGTCAGCTTGGAAATGAGTATATTGTTTCTATTAATGTCGACCCCTATGGAAAAGGCAAATCTTATGCACCTAATAAGCTATATTTTCATTTTCTCAGAAGCAGAAAAAATAGATAGACTATATTGGAATTCAGCTACATCATCCTGAGGGGAGGAATTTTTCCCTCATTCAGTAACAGGTTCTATGTGACAATTTACTATCATCAGTTGTTAAAAAGCACCATAGCTGCTGCTGGGCTTGAGACTCCAGCAGCCTACCTTCAAGATCAGGCAGGCTTGTCCATTGTATTGGAATCCTAGGAGGGCCATGGTGACGGTGGGACCTTAAGCTTAGTCAATCATTAATCGGTCCTCATGCTAGGCCTCCAAGTCCATCCAGAAGATCTAAAACCCCAAATATCTCTACTTCGGCTCGTACTCTTAAGTCCCTAAACCTCCAAGTCCTCCCCCAACACACGCATCCTTCTCACTGCAATTTCCCCCACTTCGTCAGCTACTAAAACTGTCTATTTTATCTGTTAGTGTGATTTTATGTGTGTGTGGGTGAGATAATAATGGCTGAGAGACTTGCTCTTCCACTGCTCTTGCCAAACCCACCACCTGCAAAAGCTCTGTTTTCAATACAGACCCACCATTTCCAACAGCAACAGCAGCAGCAGCAGCAGCCCACTATATCTACACTCACCTCGTCTGAATCCCAACCACCAAATGTTAATCTTCCTCTTCAAGGCTTTCCCGTTGTTGATAAGTCTAATTATCGAAAGCCCTTACACCCACTTCCCCTAATCAATTCGTCTTCCATCCCAAGAACACGAACCCGTATCGGCAAAGCTCGTGACCTAAACCGTGGCAAACCCTGGTCCAACCAACGCCTCTCTTCCCAAGGTCAGCTAGTTCTTGATGCATTAGTTCACCCATCTTTTGAAAGAAATGAAATTGATGGAGCTTTGAGCCGTTTATTTGAGTACCATCAAGGACAGTCATGTTTGAATGGAAGTAAAGTTGACGCTTTCTGTGTGGATGTCTTAGGTGTGATAAAGGGTTTAGGGTTTTACAAGAAATATGACTTGGGTGTGAGTGTGTTTGAGTGGGTAAGGAATAGAGACGACTGGAGGTTGTGGTTGAATAACTCTGTTGTGTCAGTGATTATCAATATCCTTGGTAAAGATGGCAAGGTTTCGGCTGCGACTTCTTTGTTGAATAGTTTACATAAAGATGGGTTTGAGCTTGATGTTTATTCTTACACATCTTTGATTACGGCTTGTGCTAGCAATGGGAGGTATCGGGAGGCTGTTATGGTTTTTAAGAAGATGGAGGAAGGGGGTTGCAAGCCATCTTTGATAACTTATAACGTAATCTTAAATGTTTATGGGAAAATGGGTATGCCCTGGAGTAAGATTATTAGCCTTGTTGATGGAATCAAGGCTGCTGGGATTGCCCCGGATGAATATACTTATAACACACTGATTAGTTGTTGCAGGCGTGGTTCTTTGTATGAAGAAGCTGCTATGGTTCTTAAAGAGATGAAATTGGCAGGTTTTGTACCGGATAAAGTTACCTATAATGCTTTATTGGACGTTTATGGGAAGTCTCGGCGGCCTACAGAGGCCATGGAAGTGTTGAAGGAAATGGAAGCTAATGGATTTTCTCCAAGTGTTGTGACTTACAATTCATTGATTTCAGCATATGCGAGAGATGGCCTATTAGATGAAGCTATGGAGCTTAAGACCCAAATGGTGGACATCGGGATTATGCCAGATGTTTTCACATATACTACTCTCTTGTCAGGATTTGAGAAGGCTGGGAAGGATGATTCTGCAGTCAAGGTCTTTGAGGAAATGAGGGCTGCCGGTTGCAAACCAAATATTTGTACTTTCAATGCTCTGATTAAGATGCATGGCAACAGGGGAAAGTTTGCAGAAATGATGAAGGTTTTTGATGACATTAAAACATGCCAATGTGCACCTGATATTGTTACTTGGAACACACTTTTGGCAGTATTTGGCCAAAATGGGATGGACTCTGAAGTGTCTGGAGTCTTTAAGGAGATGAAGAGGGCAGGGTTTGTACCTGAGAGGGACACTTTCAACACTTTAATCAGCGCCTACAGTCGGTGTGGTTCTTTTGACCAGGCCATGCTTGTGTATAAAAGATTGCTGGAAGCTGGCATTACACCAGATCTTTCCACGTACAATGCTGTTTTGGCAGCCTTGGCTCGCGGAGGCTTATGGGAACAGTCAGAGAAAATTCTTGCTGAAATGCATGATGGCCGCTGCAAGCCCAATGAGCTTACTTATTGTTCTCTGCTTCATGCTTATGCCAATGGGAAAGAGATTGAGCGGATGCAGACTCTTTCTGAAGAGATATATTCTGGTGGAATTAAACCGTATGCTGTACTTTTGAAGACCCTTGTTTTAGTTAATAGTAAATGTGACCTGCTAATGGAAACTGAACGTGCATTCTTGGAATTGAAGCAAAGAGGGTTCTCACCTGACATAAGTACACTGAATGCTATGGTTTCAATATATGGCAGGAGACAGATGACAGCCAAAACAAATGAGATCTTAAAGTTCATGAGTGAAAGTGGCTTCACTCCTAGCTTGGCAACTTACAATAGTTTGATGTATATGTACAGCCGCTCAGAAACTTTTGAACGATCTGAAGAAGTTTTAAGGGAAATTATAGCAAAAGGACTAAAGCCAGATATAATTTCATACAACACTGTTATTTTTGCCTATTGTCGGAATGGTAGGATGAGAGAGGCTTCACGGGTGTTTTCAGAATTGACGGATTCTGGGTTAGTTCCTGATGTAATCACATATAACACCTTTGTCGCAAGTTATGCAGCTGATTCGCTGTTTGAGGAGGCCATTGATGTTGTGCGATTCATGATCAAGCATGAGTGTAAACCAAATCAGAACACCTACAATTCTATAGTAGATGGTTACTGCAAACATAATTGTCAGAATGATGCACGCATGTTTGTTAGCAGCCTTCGTGAGCTTGATCCACACGTGGCTAATGAAGAAGAAAGCAGGTTATTAGATCGCATAAGAAAGAAATGGTCATAAACAATCCTGTATTAAAGATGGTTGAGAAATTGAATGCTTGCCAAGTACCTTGGTGAATTGTTCACTCTTTGGACCTACAATGTGGTTATATATGAGTGCATGCATGGAGTTAGAATGTCGTCTTCAAAGCTTTGTTACTTTTCTTGGAGGCTGATCACAACTTAAGGACAGTAGTGGCCCCATCTATAAATTCCGGTAGACTTGACAAGATACAAAGAGAGGCTGGAGAGAAGAGATGACTTTACAGTAAGTACAGTAAGCTCTTCTATTATAAGACTTAATGTGCAGTTGATTTAGGCAGCATTAAGTACCTTTACTTACGTTGTATGATTGATAAGTCTTCTATTTGGTATGTAGTATCATACTGCCATTGTTAGAAGATGGACAAACTTGTAAACCTACGATAGACTGAGTTGATTTAATCAAAATAGTTAAGGTATGAAACTAATGAAACGAGAATTTATGTAATGCATCTTTATATCTAAATTTAACATTTTGTATATTATCTCCAATGTTCTTAATTTCTTTTAGATGTGCGCTAAGCACCTCATGTGTCGAATACGCCGAAGAAATGACTTGCAATTTTGATTTCATGTATCAGGTGTTATTACATGTGACCCAAAAGCTAAGCCAACTATGGTGTATCATGCAGATTGGCTTGGATTATTACGATGGACGTATTTTGTGCATGCAAGTACAAGTTATTGCCTCTCTATATGGTTGAATCTGACTGTTCGCGTGGTAATGTTGGTAGGTACAATTATGTACGAAACGGCGATGAGGATCGGTGTTGATCACGTTTGAAGTCAGTAGTCTGCTGTCTTTTCAACGGATGGACATGGTAGGCTTGAGGAAACTATATATGGTGGTGTATAAACAAAATGCCAACTGTATATACGGGGTGTATATTTTCCTTCTCTGAAGTGATTACAATTGTAAGAGCAAGTAGAAAAAATGTTGACAGCCTAGCCTTTTGAGCTTCATTTTGGTCATTCATGGAGTTTGAAAATCCATCAGAAACCATGTATATGTATTCTGTCTGAAACAGTATCGTTTGTATGTCCTACTAGTTCACGATAGTTGGTTGACAACTATTATACCAGCTTGGTGTTCCCTAGTTGAGGTCACTTCTTCACAGAAGCATAGGTTCGACAGATTAAAGTTATCGAATGAGAAACAGGAAACAGTGTTTCGATTCTATTATGAAACAAAAACTGACTTCAGGAAACTCACCGCCGACCGAGGTATTTCATACGAGCAAGAAAAGTGCACGCATTACAATTTGAAAACACGTTGGCCACAAAATTCATATTGGATCCAATAGAGGCCAATTTCAAGTATATACAACTATATAGTGCTAAAAAAAGCTTAAATCATAGAAAATTTATCAAATATTATCGCTAAATTAGTATTAAGCTCGAAGTATATTAAATTTAAAATGCAAGACAGTAATTGATTGACTTGTCGTTCAAATAGGATGTGCTGGGATTAAAAAAGATAGCCCTAATGGAAAGTGCACAAACTTTCAGATTTAGAAGGTATAATTTTATGTTTTTTGGTTTGTATCATGTCAGAGTTTAACAAGTAGCAAGGTCAATTGCTCGTCAGAAACCTTGATCTCGACGCAAAGTCCCAAGGCTGCAGCAAGTCTTGCAGCTAATTGATGCTTACACTATAAGAGAACAAATAAAAATAAACAACCATTCATCACATATTGCAGAAAGGGCAATTCTGAAACAAGGGAGAAATCTTACACAAAGTTGTTCTCCTCTGTTCACAATGTCGTAAAAGAATGAATAACAGGCACAGTAGCTGTCAGCAAAACAGAGGTACTCCTCCTTCCTCCGTGATTCTCCCACCACCTAAACACACCATCATGAGCAGGAAACAAGAATTACATCACATTTGTTTCTTCACAAGCAAACTGAGAGCCTCACTACATACCATTAAGTTTCATCTGTCAAAACTTATGGCCTCACTCCATACATAAAATTGCTCAATTGAAATAAATGGTAATAGAGTGGCAAGAAAACCTGAAAGATGGAACGTTGACTAGGCTCACCAGAGATCCTCTTCACACCTTTCTGGTCTACTATCCTTGTTGCTCTTTCAAAGTTTTTACCAAACAAGAAATGCAAGCTATGATTGAACATAAAACCAAAACGAATCAAAAAAGCGAAAGTGGAACAATCAACAAGTACCCACTTACACCCTTATGCAGAACCTATCGATACCAAGAAACCAAATTTGTGCAGTGAAAGAAAGCAATATACCAACACCATTGGTAATTTGGTACTCACACCGAGAGTTGCTCCTCCGTCACTGCCGACAGGATATATTGCATCGACAAAACACAGAGTAAACGGCTTTTTGCTTTCAGCCTAGTGGGTAGGTTCTAAGACAGAAATTTAATAGCCAAAAGGAAAAACGAAAACACCAAAAAAGCAACAGACCTGAACGAGTTGCCTCGATGCTTTTCCACACTGTATCTGCAACCAAACTACTTGCGCTCATTCTTTCAGATGAGTAGAACTAGGTGGAGGAATTTAATGGCAGTAGTTTCCGGGACCGGATCTTGATTTCTGCTCTGCTGCTCTGCAACCACCTGCCGTCAATATATATATATATATACACACACACGCGCGAGCCGAGATTAATTCTATTTTTTAATGTGTATATTAAGTTAATGCTAATTTTTAAGATAAAAGACCTCTATTTAAAGTTTATAAATATCCAAGATAGTTAACTGTTAGTAAAATTTAATTACTCTTAAAATTTGTACATTAATTATCATTTATATAATTTTAATAAATAATTCATAAAAATTAATGAAATAAATTATTTAATTTTAATAATGATTACTTTTAATATTGTATTTAATTGAGGAAGAATGATTATTTATTTGAAAATTTATATTGAAAATTTTATTCGTTATTAAATATTTGTATTTTATAAATAAATTTAATTTTTGTAATTAACATTCTAATATTAAATTTAATAATAAACAAAATTTTAATTAATCTTGATTATATTTATTTTTAAAATTTTCATATAATTGCATGTAACATGTACAATAATTTAATAGGTAAAGAAAATATACTTATAAGAAAGTCATTTAATAAGTAAAATTAATATAGTTATAAGAATGTCATTTAACTATTTCAAGTGAATAAAATTTTGAATTAAAAATATTAATATCCTATTATAATCATTAACATTTATATAAAGTTTCACAAATTTTAATATGTATTTTAAGACATAAGCTAGAAAATTTATTAGAACTAGTACATCTCCTCATTCTTGACCTGCCTTTATGGTCAGAAACCATGCAGAGATAATTAGAAATAAAGCTAGAATGGTAGTAAATTATAAACGATTAAATGATAATATTGTGTTTGATGGATACTTTTTACCTTGTAAAAAAAACCTTGATAAATTTAACTAGAGGAAAACATATTTTCTCTAAATTCGATTCTAAAAGTGGATTTTGGCAAATAAAAATAATAATATTCCTTATACTGCATTTTCAAACCCTCAAGATTATTATGAATGGTTAGTAATACCTTTTGATTAAAAAATGCTCCACAGATATTCTAGAAAAAAATGGATAATATTTTTAAATATCATGATTTTATACATTGTTATGTAGATGATATTTTAATAACTAGTGATAATATTGCACAACATATTATTCATCTTTATACTGTTGCAGATTTATGTACAAACATGGTCTTGCTCTTTTTGAGAAAAAAGCTAAGATTTCTCAAAATAACATAGAATTTCTAGGTATGGAGATAGATGGTAAAGGTTTCTAACTATAACAACATATACTTGAAAAAATTTCTCAATTCCCAGATAAATTGCTAGATAAAAAACCAGTTTAAAGTTTTTTTTAGGTGTATTGAACTATGCATCTGATTTTATTCAAAACCTTCGTAAGAGAAGAAAACCTTTTCAAGTATTATTAAAGAAAGATCAATGGTTTGAATTCTCACCCTATTTGATATAACAGGTAAAAAAGATTAAAACTATGTGTACTACTTTACCTAAACTTTCTTTACCCTCAGATAACGATGATTTAATTCTTGAAACTGATACTTTAGACCAAGTATGGAGTGGGGTATTGAAAAAAACTAGATTATGATAATGATCATATGAAAACTAATGAGTCTCTTTGCAGGTACACTTCTGGAACATTTACAGATACTTAGCAACGCTATCATATTATTGAAAAGGAATTATTGGCAATGGTCAAAAGTTGCCAAAAATTTTATTACATTATACTACCAAAAATATTTTTATTGCGAACTGATAATACCCAGGTTAAAGCCTGTATTCAAAATAATTTGCCTTATAAACCTGAGTATAAAAGATATATTAGATGACAAACTTTATTAGTTGAATATTCTTTTGGTATTGAAGTTATTAAATCTAACAACAATGCTCTTGCAGATTTTTTAACTAGATATGGGCAGCCCTAAATAAGAGATATTTCTTTTATTAGACCAAATCCTGAAGATATCGATACGTGCCAAGCACAGTTAAAAGATCTGCTCGATATTGCTCAATTTCCATTATTAACAAAAGAGATAGTTGTTTGTCATGTTTGGCAGGCAAAGATAAATCATTTTAACTTTTCTTAGCAAAGGTTCTATCGATTACTTAATAAAGTTCAGATAGTTGAAGAATCTGAATCTACCAGATCTTCACCTATATCTCAAACGATATCATAACAAATATCTCAATCGATATCTCCTAGTCAGATAAAAACCACTCCTGATGATCTTTCTCTAAGACCATATACATCTAAGAAAATTCAAATACCCCGAAATATTATGACAAGTTCACCTAGTTGTCATCTTATTGGTCAAGCTCATTTCGAGGTAATGCAAGACCTTTACTTGCTACAAAATAACGATTTCTGCTATATTGATTTTACAGGTATTTATCCCTGATTAAACTTTTTGCAAGGAGCTCCACCCCAAGTAGTACAAGATTGGTATGACTTTGGCATTATAAATGCCATTTATTTAACAAACCCTCATTTTCCTAAGATATCTTTATTACCTAAATGGGTGCAAGAAGGTATTCGAGATTGTTATCTAAATAATCCTACAATCACTCCTCAAGATACTTTAATGTTAAAGATTTATCAGACGAACTCAATTTCTATAAAGAAGAACGATATGATGCTTATCATTTTATTATGATTGGAAAAGTAGAACATTTTCTTATTACAGTCGATACTAAGTTAAAGAAAGAATTTATACATCGAGACTGATACCCATTATCAACGAGGTATTGGAATGGGGATTGTTGTCTCTGGAATGGAAGTAACTTTTAAAAAAGGCTTTCAAACTTATGCAGGTGAGTAATTTTACCTCACTCATGATATCACCATCCAAAACAACCCCCTTGGCTGCTGAAAACTTTTAAAAAATGAAGATAGGGATGATTGAACGAGGAAAAATAAGATCAAGCCCAGAAGATCAAAAAAGATTTTATCACCTCAGAAAGGACACTGAAACTATTTGTCCAACATGTTCTGGTGGCATCAAATTTCTCAAAGGAAAAGATAAAGAAGAAGATTCTGGAGTCAATACCTACAGTGATTCTAAATAATGGAAATCTATCACAATTTTAGATAAGTTCTTTCTAACCGATAAAGGCTTCAAAGAATCTTTAAAGTAAAGGAAAGGAAGATGCCACGCTACAAAGATAAAAGCCAACAAAGACAAAGTTGCCATGTAAAGATAATTTGATTGACAAAAGTAAAGGAAGATAAGGTAAAGATGCAAAACATGAAGAATTATCTTCCATAAGATAAGGAGATCTCCTCAACCAATAAGAAAGAAGAAAAATCCTTATAGATAAGGTGAATTTTACAACTAGATAAAATGTAATCAGTTTATGATAAGATCTGACTAGTATAAATAAGCCCTTATAGTATAGTGAGGGGAATGCAATCTGTAATCTCTTCTTCATAATAGTCTATCCTTTTGTGAAAAGCTTCTACTATGAAATAAAAATCTCCCTTTGCAGATATAGTTTTATAGTTTCAACCTTATAATCCTCTACTCTTCTCCCGATTATTTTCTGATTTACGCCTAAAAGTAGGAAATAAAATCATGCTGTGTTGAGCGTCTCTGAAGGAGTCTTCAAGGGTAGTTACCTCTTGATGTTGGGGCTGAAATGCCTGCTAAAAGACTCAAAGATATATCGAATTTGTAGCAGTCAAAACATTAGAAGAAATAGGTATATAAGTGTATTAAACCCTTAAGTTTGAAATTATAAATCTATTCTGCATATTTGATATCATTGTCTATATGGGTTCTTATTATTTTTTGGAAAATTTTTTATATGGTTTAAATGGATTAGATCTAAACTCAATAGATTCTCTTGATAAAATGTCTGCCTTATTTGATGAAATGATAGATATCATAGCATATACTAATGATATGCATGACGAAGATTTTTGTCGAATTACCTTAATTTTTGATATCATAAAAAGCTTAGATTTAATAAAAAGTTTTCTCTTTTCTCGGTGAACATATGTGTTAGCTGCAATTTAATTCTCCAAAGTATAACACCTTTGATAACTGATTCAAAAGTTGTGATTTGCATCGGTTTGGGTGCAACTGGTATTAGAGCCATGACTGCTTGGTGTGAAATTTGTGAAAACTGCATAGAGATACAAGAATTAAACAAAAAGATAAAAAGTTAATTTATAAACTTTAATTCATATTAAACTAGATACTTATAAACAAGAAGTTCATTTAAATCCTAATATAAGTGATATCCCAAGTACTTCCAGAAATCCTCCTAGATTTCCTTAACAAAGTTTTAATAGACCTAATAGTGGTTATGTTGGAACACATATGGTTATGCATGATAAAGATGGTTTTACACCAATAGATAAAATGAGAACATAATTTATAAATCCTTTTGGAATATATTTAGATATTGACTATATTCAAATATAGAAGAAGCAATTGATAAATGGGAAACTGCTCTTCGAGTTACTGTTTCTATTAATAAAATGGATTATGAAACTACAAAACAATTTTTAGAAGAAAAAAAGCTCTACTGAATAGCTCTCTTCGATTTTGGAAAATTTTAGATGAAACCTCTAAAAATACCATCTTTAATATCAATATGGATATTAATAATTTGATAACTCAAGCTGCTGAAGCATTTCAATTAGAATTTGTCGGAGAAGGAAATATTTTAAAAAATACTACAATAATAGGGAAATGTGTTATTACTTTACAAAGACTTCAATTATGTGATATGTGTGAAATAAATAGATACATTTGTATTTGTATTGATTATTATTATCATATTTATAATCAAGTAGATAATGCAAATCTTTATTTAAAAATGTTTTACTCTAAAAGACCTGACCTATGGGGAAGCAAACTACAAGCAACTTATAACCCAAGATTAGTAGATACCTTAAGGAAAAGAATCTTTTTACTAAAAGATAAACTCAGTGAATGGCGTAATGAAGCCATATTACTAAAACAGAGTAAAAAGATAAAAAAAGAAATCTTCTTTATGTTGTTATGATTTAAAGATGCCTTGTATGATTGGTTGCCATATTCCTTATTATTATACAAAGATAAAGAAAAAATATAAGAAAAGGAAATATTTGAAAAAGAGATATTTTAAAAAGCGTAACGCTAGATATTATAAGAAAAAAGAAGCATATAAACCTAAAAAACCTATGTTTAAAAGAAATAAGAGGAAAAATAGAAAGATAATTGAGTGCCAATGTTACTATTGTAAAGAAAAGGGACATTTTGCTAATGAATGCCCTAAAAGATTTAATAAAAAGAAAATTGAGATCGATGATGAAATAGATATAATGATAAAAAAATGAAGATTTTGTTTAAATTAGTACTTTTCAAGATTGTTCTTCTGAAGAAAGGATATTTTTAACAACGAAAACAAAATATGAAGATACCTCAAACTCTGATATAGATGAGTGAAATAGGAGAATCTTCTAATACTCAAACTAATAATCAAATCATAAATAATATAGTAGAAACATTTGAATAACATGGCGAATATAGCCAAGAAGCTTTGATAGATAGAAAAATGCTTAAAAAGATTCAAAATACAAATTTTCCATAAATTCTTATAGTGGATTTAATATGACTTTATTGGATAAATTTGGATTAAAATTTTGAAAACATCATATGTTTTAATGACAGGTGAAGCACCATAGGTGCTAATGGCAAGTGAAACATCTTAAGAGCTAATGAAAAGCAAAAAATCAGGCCTAATGATAAGCAAAACACAATAAAGCTAACACCGAGTAAAGTGACAAATTAATAAACTTCTATAACTATATTGCCTTACAAAACAAAAAGCTTATAATATAACACACCTACATATTTTCAAATGTACATAATTTCTAACAAAATGCTCACAGTACAATATACCTACTTAACATTATGTTTCCGAAAGCTTCAACCTAAAAGCATGCCTACAATTGAAGCTTAAAAGGCTGTTAATAGATATATATCAAATCTCTTTAGCCTTATGGTTAAAAGAGAACTTAAACACTTAAGATTTTCGTTAAAAAATTTAACAAAACGTTCTAATCATTGAATTCAATTTAATAATAATCAATATAAATATAAGAATAAAGAAATTGCTTAACAAAAATTAATTAAAAAATTGAATAATAATTTAAAGAGGATAAATAGGGAAGAGAGAACACAGATCGATTTACAATAGTTAAGCAAACAACCCTTTCCTACTTCTAATCCAAAAAATCTTCTTTTGAATTCCATTATAATTCTTATTTAAAGGAAATAATAACCTTTATACAATTTTTTCTTAGTAAAAAGGGACCCTTTTACAATCTTCCTCCACAGTGAAAAGAAACTTCAATTCTACTTAGAACACCTTTAAGTACAATAATATAATACCAAAAAAAAAACTTACAACTCAAAGTATCTCACTTTATCACTTTGATAACTTCAAAAAGGCTCACTTAAATAAATGTGAGACAAGATGCCCAAATGCTTGACAAACACTTAGAAATATGTAAGACGCTCAAATACTTCTTAATGCTAAAACAAATGAGAAAGCATATATTTATATTTTTGACCCTAGTAGTTATTAGAGTTAAAAACTAGCGGTTACGCTAGCTAGTTACTAAGCACTAGCTGACCAATTTGACATATTGGTCGACTAGTATGCATTAAAGCACGGATTCACTACTTATTGAGATATTGGTCAAACACTAGGGCAAATTGGTCGACCAATATGACACAGTGGTTGACCAATATATCAAACAAGGTTATTACAAATTCTTAATACATCATCTTATACAACTTTAATCCATATTAGTCAACTACTAACCCATATAGGTTGACCAATCCCTCAAAAAACGTAATTTTAACAAATTTAAATGCTCAAATTAAATATGTTTAATGCATTTATGATTTAAACAGTTCCCACAATGTTCCTTAGAGAGTGTTTGAAAGATCAAGAGACTTCTCTCTTAAACACAAAAGCTTCAACACCTTTTGATAAATGTTTACTTATCCAATGAAGTAATATGAAATGTTTATGCATAGTTTCCCTTTGAAATTACCAAATTAACAAATAGAAATTACAATTAATAATACAAAATGTAAAGTGACCTTGATGAGTCTTGATCTTCTTTTTTTTCTTGGCCTAATCTTTACTTTGTAAGTTATAAACATCATCTTTTCTTTTATAATCTTTATAAAGCATCTTTTTGAGTTTATGACAATGTCTTGTCTCATAGTGTTTCTCATCAAAATAATAAACTCAAAGTAGTACTTATGCTTTGTTATCATCAAAATATCAATTAAAACCTCCCTTGGTTTAACTCTAAGCATATTCAAACCTTTTAACTAGATTGTTGACTCTAGCTCCCTTTCCTTGATTTTTTTAAAAACAATTAAAATGAACATTATAGACATATGGAGCATAGCTCCCTTATCTTAACAAATTTTAACAAAAATTAAAATGAATATGGGAGATGATCTATAGATTCTAGCTTCGTTGTCTTAAATATTCAAAATATAATTACATTAAAATTGATAGACATGTGGAGTTAATCTTTTATGAATGTTTTAGGGCCTAATGTATGACTTGTGGAGTTAATCTTTTATGAATGTTTTAGGGCCTAATGTTTCTAACTTATTTTAGTTTTATAAAAGATGTCAATATCCATGTATTATCTAATTATTTATTCTTGATGCCAAGGAGTTGAAATGGCTTTTTTTTAGACCTAACACTTTTATGCTTGCATGTTTTTCTCATGCTAGAGAGGTAAAGTAGACTTCTCGTAGTATTGAGGTCTTTGGGCATTCAACTTTTTATTAATGAGTTAAATAGTTAAAGGAACTTATCTTAGACCTAATTCTTTTTTGCTTGTTTGTTTTTTCTTAAGTTAGTAAACTAAAAGAACTTGTAAACCTGAGGCCTTTAAAGTTACAAGCTTTTATTTATGGTCCAAAGAGGTAAAATGGATTTCTCTTAGACCTAAAGCCTTTTAGCCTACATAAGGAGCTAAAATGGACTTCTCCTTAAGTTTTTTCTTAAGCCTGGGAGCTGAAATGAAATTCTCTTAGACCTAGGCCTTTTGTCTTGTAGGTTATTTCTTAAGCAAAGGGCTAAAATGGACTTCTCATAGACTTGAAGCCTTAATTCTGGCCTCCAAGTTCTTAATTTAAAAGAGATAAATAGACTTCTCTTCTACTTGAGACCTCTAGATCTAGAGTTTTTTTAATGCCAAGGAGTTGAAAGGACTTCTCTTTGGACCTAAGACCTTTAGTCTTGCATGTTTTTCTTTTACATGTTAAAGATACTTCTTCTAGAATTGATGCCTTTAAAATTGCTAATTTTCTTACAATAGGGAGCTTGAGCGACTGCTAAGGATTTTATACCTACAAGTTTTTTGTATAACCAAGGAGTTAAAGAACCTTCTTGTGGACCTAATGCCTTTAGACCTATATGTTTTTCTTCGTGTCAAGACGTTTAGAGAGACTTCACATACACCTGAGGCCTTTTGACATGCAAGTTTTCCTTTATGTGCTAAAGGGGCCTCTTCGGCTTTTAGGATTTCAACAACATGTACAGTTAATTTTAGGACTATAATTTCTCATCTGGATGAATCATATCTCAACAACACAGTTAATGCATCCCCACGGTAAAATTTACCTACGTACGGACGCCGATCAAATGCCGATTACGGTGTGAATCGTGATGATGACTATCGAATGACAAATGACAACTCAATTGGCATATTTTCATTTTAGTGATTTGGATGGCTTATATATTAATTTGTTGAAGCTATATATAGCTGCATATATTATTGACTAATAAATCCAAATCAATGGACTTATATAACTTTCTCCACATTAATGACCTCAGCTGCCTAAGACACAAAGTTGACACCTCAAACGAGTCTAGCCATTCTTTAGAAAAGTCGTATTCCAATCAGACAGAAAAAGAAATTCGTACCCTATTATAAGATATGCGTAAACTAATCACCACAAACCTAAAACTTAAGTCCAATTGAAATATTCTCATGTACTTGAAAAAAGAATACGTACACAAGAGCATGCTACTGAGTGTTCTCAACCTGTTAAGGGCAACTTGCTTTATGAGTGTCAGAACTTGTCCCAAAACCCATTCACCAGATGGACCGTCAGAATTGATTCTTAAAGAAAAATATAATTCGATGAAAGTTTCAGGCTTACACCAATTCATTTATATATATACGTGTGTGTCTCGCTGTTGGAAAACCATAGCTTCTTTTCGTTTTTTCACTTCTGCAGCATTAGTTTTGACACCAGCAAATCATATATGGCAAGAATTGGTGTTGTGAAAATAAATATTTTCATGCTTAGGTATATTATAACTATCTGTTCTTTTATCTGTTCATTTGTTAGTTATACTGATTATGATCAATAGTACTAGCCTTTGTACTTTCTACCTCTTCCACGCACAAAACTTATAAAAGATCAGAGAGATGAAACGAAGAATCGGAGACCCCCTTCATCTGGGTTTAATTTATTTGTTCTTAATGATGTCTTTTGTATTAAGTAGTTCTCTTAATGGTTTCTCTTTTCATTTTGCTCGTACTGAACATGTCTACACTGTTTGTAACGTATGGCGACAAGATACACGCAAAATGTATCTTCTTCTGATCGTAAGAATGTATTGTTCACATAACAACTCATACAAAATCAAACAAAATGTAATTAACAGCTAAAGCACAAATTGTTTTGTCAGATCACGCATGGAAGGTCATAAGCAAGTGAAGTACAATTTTTGCAGTCCAGCAGCCAACTTGCAGCGGCAACCAGCAGGAATGAGCAAGAAGCAGCCACCCGGCAGCGACGAATTGTCATCATCATGGTGGATGCCTCATCCTCGCAATGGCATATACGTTCCAAAAGGGCACGAAAAGATGATAGATGATGTACCAGAGAGTGCAGCTTCTTGTAGTAACCACGTTTATTGGCTCAGGGACGTTGACGGGGTAGATAAACCTGACCCTGACCTTTCTTCTGATCATTACCTTTCTTCCGCCAATCTTTACTGAAGCTTAACAATTCATACTTGACTCCAAACATGCTAGCTTATCTATCCACAAATTAAATCGTCAGGATGATATGTAGTACAAGCAATGTTGTTATTAAACACACCTTGAAATAATGTAATGTTATTGTGCGTGTTATTTGCTACACCAATTCTACTATTGCTAGAAGTTGGCATGGGTTTTTATCTTCATTTTGGACAACAAACACTGGAGTTGATCATTATTGTTATGTTTAGAGAAATACCTTAACAAAAAAGAGAAAATTGTTACAACTTAAATTATGTGAATTTATATAACAATAAATTTTTTAAAACTTACGAATGAATTTGAATAAAATTATAAAAAAGAGAAATCAGATATATAAAGAGAATTGAAATATTGATGACAAAGAATTTTAAAACTAATTTATTTAAGTGAATGTCAAAAAAACAATTCTTTAATAATTTTAAAATTCAATAATGAATAGACAAAAGTGATAAAAACCGAAGGGGGTAGTAGTTTCGCAAACTTTCCAATTTTACCCTTGACGTCTCTAGCACAAACGAAAACAAAAGTAATAAAAAACGAAATAATAAAAAGCACCAGAAATTTGACAACGCAGTTCGACACACCTTGCCTACGTCTGCGGGACTCTCACCCAGCTTAATACTTTCACGAAAGTACAATAGATTTACCCAAGGCTTTACTGAGTTGACACCACTTAACCATTGACTCTATCTCTTAACCTCACTTCCTGTGAAAGAATTTTACACCCAATAACACAACCGACTTTAACCTCGTCACAGGATTTTTCTAAACAACTTTTAATTAAAAGACAATTAATAAAAATACCTCAAGTAATCAATCAACTAAGAACAGAACAATGATATGCTTGAGATAAAATAAGGACTTTCCTATAGTTTCAGCTTCCTAAAATACATCTGAATAAATTGTCCACAAGTTGGACTGATTCACAATAGCTTCGGAACAAGACCACAGTTGCTCAGTTAATCAACGATACATAACAGAGACATGTAGATTTTTTTATCATATAGTCAAAACTCCCCCTAAAGGAGATAATTGGACATATAACCATCAAATGCACAAATTCATTCTCTCCCTTGGGATAAAAAGATGCTAAAAAGCACGACGAATAGACATGCATATACCTTGAAATCTCCCTTTGAATGGAGCATTGACCATAAACAATATGATGTCCCCCTCTTGGGACAAAACATTATCAAAACTAAGAATGCCCTCGACACAATCAATCTCAGCAAGTAAAGTAACATAAAAGTTAGTAGTAAGTTCAACGGAAGAATTATGAGCACGTCAAGATGACAATTTACCATCAATCAATACACATGCCAACATATCATTACTTACTTCAATTTCATCTTCATAAGACTGATCAAATTCATAAACCTATGCAAATAAAGATGAGTGTTGCTAGTGTAGTGAGAGAGAGAGAGACCCACACTGATGAGAGAGCTAAAAAGTCTTCGGTAGAGCCAAATAGAAGTCACAATGCAATCTACTAAAAAGATGGGACGACAATGGCAATTAAAAAACAAAGAACTAAAGAAGACAAATCTTTTCTTTAATGTTTCTTTTTTTAACAACACAAAAAAATAATTCAAAAATGTAAAGTACACAGTTCCTGTGTCCCTCGAAGAAATTCAAACCTGACCTTATTACTCGTCATATTATCTTTGTTATCAGTTTTTTATTCTAAAGTAACTGATTTATCCTCTGTCTGAACAGTTTCTTCACGAGCAGTAACTAACTGTGAATCTAGATATGCCTTCACAATGTCTTTATGCCTGTAATTGATCCTTTCTAATCCAAGTGTGCTTCGGTACCATGGCTGCTACTAGAAATTTAATGGAGAGTGTCTAGATTTTCGGTTTTGACCTCTTTGAAAAATCATTTGTAACATCTTGTAGTATCTCAGCCTTATGTGCCCGATATCTCCCAAAAAATGACACGTGGGTACAAATCTTTAATTCTTTCTCGATGTTTCTTCTTCTCAGACAGATTTGGACCTATCATTTTTCTCCTCATTTACTTTAGAGCACTTATCCTTATAGCCAATGCCTTGAAGATCCCCTTTAACCTTACCAATTTCCATTAACTTTTCTAGTTTTTTTATGCTTCCATTCAACATTCTCAATCCCTTTTCGGTACTTCCCAGCTTCAACTTTGTTTCATTAAGCTCATTTATTGTAGATAACAACTTCTTCTCTAGATCTTGAATGATGTTCTTCGTGGAAGAGTTTTCCTCCTTCAACTTCTCATCTTTCTTACATGTTTGGACCCATTTACCATACATTAACTTATAGGCTTCATAAATACCTTCCTTTTTATCATCTGAAGTACTGTCATCACTATCATAATTTGAGATTGAGCTTTGAGCTGAATTGTTGACGTTTTTTTTTTCCGAAATTTCCCGATTTACTCACTTTTTTGTCTTCAGTTACTTCCTTCTCGATTACTTTTAAACAAGTAACTGAACTTTTGTTGTACAAAGTAACTAACGTAGTACTATTCACAGCTTCTTCTTCACTTCTGGATTCGTTATCACTCCAAGTGCTCGTATAAGGTTTCCCTTTTCTCTTCTTCAAAATGTTAGCACACTCCGCTTGAACATGTCTGAAGCCTTCATGCTCATGGCATTGAATTCTCTTTACCTTTCTTTCTCCCTTTTGAGTTTTGGCTTGTTGTTTGGTGAACTCCCGCCGTCCTGCCTAAACTCGGGTATGTCCTTTTTCACTCTCTTCAACCACTTATTGAACTCTCGTGTTAATAGCTCCATATCTTCATTCTCGTCGGATTCATCTTCTACATCATTAATACCTTTTCCAGTTTTAACTTGTAGCGCTAATCTTTTGCTTCTTTCTTATTTACCCCTTAAAAGATTTATTTCGAAATTTGTAAAAATTCCAATTACCTTCTCCATTAACAAGTCATTGATGTCATGAGCCTCCTCAATTACTGCAACTTTTGGAATAAATCTTAGAGGTAGTGATTTCAACATCTTCTTGACTAGTTTTAGATTGGAATATTCCTTCTTGAGTTGATGTGTCTGATTCGCTATATCGCGCAATCTTTCATGAAAGTCCCCAATAGTCTCATTTTCATCCATCTTCAGTCCTTCAAACCTCACAGCTAACATCTGTAGTTTTAACGCTATCACAAATTGGACCCTTCATGAATAGCCTGCAAAGTATCTCACGCTTCTTTAGCCGATTCATAGGCTGATATCATTGAGAAGCGTCCTTCATCAACAACACTGAAAATTGCATGCAATGCTTGCGAGTTTCCAAGTGCTCTTTCTTCTTCAGCTCTTGTCCATTCAAATGGATCTTTTAGAACTGTCTCTTCCTTATTGTCAGTAATAATCGGATGTGTCCAGCCATGTATAACCAAGTTTCATGCTCTTATTTTCTGTGCCTAAATAAAGACTCTTATCCTTAATTTCCATGCAGGATAATTGGAACCGTCCAACAGTAGTGGCTTGATAATTGATGCTCCTTTTTTATGGCAATTACAAAACCCGAATCCACATCAACTTGCTAGTAAGTTCTGACTCGGTGACCTTGCTCTGATACTAATTGATAAAAACCGAAGGGGGTAGTAGTTTCGCAAACTTTCTAATTTTACCATGGACATCTCTAGCACAAACGAAAACAAAAGCAATCAAAAACGAAATAATAAAAAGTACCAAAAATTTGGTAACGCAGTTCGACACACCTTGCCAACGTCTGCGAGGCCCTCACCTAGCTTAATATTTTCAAGAAAGTACAATAGATTTACCCAAGGCTTTACTGAGCCGACATCACTCAACCCTTAACATTATCTCTCAACCTCACTTTCTATGAAAGAATTTCACACCCAATAACACGACCAACTCGTGTTAACCTCGTCAGAGGATTTTTCTAAAAAATTTTTAATTAAAAGATAATTAATAAAAATAACTCAAGTAATCAATCAACTAAGAACAAAACAATGATATACTTGAGATAAAATAAGGACTTCCATATAGTTTCAACTTCCTGAAATACATCTGAATAATTGTCCACCAGTTGGACTGATTCACAATAGCTTCAGAACAAGACCACAGTTGCTCAGTTAATCAACGATACACAACAGAGACATGCATGTAGTGCTCAACTATCTTCTAGTCGAAAACCCATTGTCTAGCTTCAACAACTCTAGTTAAACCATATGGGATACTACACACACCATGTATATTTCATGCACAATCCCAGAAGAACAACTCTAGGAAATCAAAAGTTAAACCACGATGTATGTATTTCCAGAACACATGCACAACTTCAGCTATATATTTTCCAAAAATCAATTAATGCCCACCACACCGTTGATCCAACACCCACGTAATCCACCTTTTCCATTGATAAATACATCCACGATACTCCCTAGCAAGAAGTCTTGACCAACACGTCAAACAAATTCCCTTTCTCTCTCTTTTTTTTTTTACAAAATCCAGTAATACACATATTTACCTTACCCACGTAATCCATCATACTACTTGTCAAGATACACATTAATTAAGGATAGGACTCTATCACAACTAGAAGATTATCACCAATAGCTTTTTGAATTTAAGTCATTATCCAATTAATATCTTATATGTCCAATTAAGAAATAAGATACCAAAACTAAATAAAAAGATATATACTATATATCTTAACAAAAAATACTGACAACTATCAAAAGTTAACTAAAAAATAAAAGAAACATCCCTTAAATACTAAACAAAATTAAAGTTTGGATAACAAAGTATGGAACAAGAACATATTCCAAATCATGTTCGTTAGGAAAACTTAAGTGTCAGTAGACATGAGACACGAATGGTACATGCTTTTGTCTGAAACTGTGGAGATAGATAAAACTACGACATAACTGTATTGGAGACTATAAATCTTTCTATAACACTGTGAAGGTGGACATGGGTTATAATACAATCATGTTGGAGATCGTTGCTTTTTTTGTAACATTTTGAAAATGGACATAGACTTTGACACAATTGCATTGGAGGTTGTATCTCATAGCTTAGTTTAAAAAAATTATATCAATTGATATACAACTGTATTGGAGGTTATGTTCACGTCCAAGTTTTCTTCCATGTTAACTTGAATTAATTTAACTAAATAGTTCTTGGAGTGTCCTACAAATTTTGATTGACATGTATATGTCTTGGATCAACCAATTCAAAGCATATTTAACTCTCTTACTCCTATCTCTTATAATTAGTCTTATAAATGCTAGCAATAGATTCTCTGAATCTTAACTAGTTGTACTTGCATCATTTCTTCTCTCTTTAA
The DNA here is from genome assembly GCA_026284645.1 of Erythroxylum acuminatum. NCBI lineage: Eukaryota > Viridiplantae > Streptophyta > Magnoliopsida > Malpighiales > Erythroxylaceae > Erythroxylum > Erythroxylum acuminatum. The sequence goes on along the minus strand of JANKOD010000193.1, from coordinate 28,014,977 downwards.
AATAATTTGACTTCGAATCATCACTTACATAAAAAAGAGAAAGACAATAATAATACTTTGTATCGTTAATATTATACTCATCTGGAAGCTTAAATTTGTAGACATTATTATTGATCCTCCTAATGATTTGGAATGGATTACCCCTTCTTAGTTGCAATTTAATTGCCTCTGTACTAATTTTCATTTCTTCTTAATTTGTACCCGAATTTGATCGCTAGGTTCATAGATAACTCATCTTCTACCCTTATTAGCTTTGGTTGCATAGTGTTTATTCTACTTTTTAATCTATTGATTTACACATTCTTGAAGTTGTCTCACCATCTCAAACTTTCTTCACTCCATCTAAACTAGTTCTTTCATTAATAGGTAAATATAATAAATTCAAAGGATTTAAACAGATTAAAACTATAAACAATTTCCAATCATAAGTAATCAGTAGATAATTACATATTCCTCGTATATGCAAACTCAGAAAATAGTAAACAATCTTCTAAGTTCTTTAAGCTTCGTTAAATAATAGCACAAAGTAAAATAGTTAAAATTCTATTGACTACTCCTATTTAACCATCAAGATGAGGAAGGTTATTAGTACAAAATAGTAACTTTGTTCCTAATTTACCTTGTAAAACCTTTAAAATGTAACTAAAGTCAATATACTCCTAAAAACTACATGTTCTCATAATATTTTTCCAAAGAACAAATCAAAAACATTAGTTATGTCGTCAATTTTATCGTAAGGATAAAATGCTTCATCTTAAAAACCTATCAACTATCAAAAATATAGATTCCTTTTTGTTCTTTGACCTTGGTAAACCTATCACAAGATCTATAGAACTATCTACTCAATGTTTCACTAGGTACTAGTAAAGGCTTATACAACCCATATGATAAAGTCCTAGATTTTGCCTTCATATAAATGATGCATTTATCACACACTCGATCTATATCACGTCTCATTTTAAACCAATAAAAATGTTTGTTTAACATACAGTCCTTTTAATGCCAAATAGATTAATCGAACCTCATTTTAAACCATTTGTGTGATGCACAAATAACTTATATATAGAACATATAAACACACATAATTTATTTTTATGAAACAGATAACCATCATGCATATAAAACTTCTCAAATTCCCCTTTTTTTACATATGAAATAAATATTGTTAAAGTCATTTTCATTGACGTATAAATCCTTTATATATTTAAATCCAAATAACCTACCATTTAAGGAAGTGAAAAAAAAATAAACCTCTGAGATAGGGCATTAACCACCACATTCTCCTTACTTTGTTTATACTTCATAACATATAGAAATGTTTTAATGAATTTCACCCATTTAACATGGTGTTTATTTAACTTACCTTGCCCTTTAAGGTGTTTTAATGACTCATATTTGATATGTATCAAAATTTTCTTAGGTCATATGTAATATTATTATATCTCTAATGTTCTCACTAGTGCATAGGCAACTTTGACATAGGTTCAGTAGTTCAGAGTTGTTCTATTAAGTTTCTCACTAAAATAGGCTATTAGCCTCTTGTCTTATATCGAAATAACTCCAATACTTATTCTTATGGCATCATACTCTCAAAATTTTTAGAAAAGTTAGGTAATGCTAACAAAGGTGTTGAACATAATTAGAGATGGTCAAAGGAACCAAGTTGAGCCTAAACTACCTTAAAGTTAATGAGTTTGGCTCGAGTTAACTGAGTTTTAAATCGTGTTTGATATTTTTTTTAATTTTTATACCTTATTTTGGGTTTAAAATTCAGTCTTGACTAGTTCAAAGCCTGATTTATATATTAGTCATCTATCCTTAGTTTTTCTCTTTGCATCCATTCTTCATCCTTCTCAATCTTTTCTTTCTCTTCCATAAATTTGTGCAATCGATGACATTATAAAAGAAGAGAATCTTATAGTTAGAATTATGAAGTATAAATAGGGAGACTCAATTGCTGGAGTGGGTGCAAGAATGTTAGAGTACAATAAGGGAAATCTATCTACTATATGCCATCTAGAGAAGAAACCATCTCAGAACATGACCAAAATCACCATATTTTTTATCATTACATGGCACCTTCCTTAAATGAACACATTATTCAGTAACTAGAGTTTAGTTATTGATATCTAATGATGCAAAAGTTGGATCTTTGGCAATGAAAAGAGGTCGATGATAAGTCTAGAAAGTTTAAAGCTTTAATAGAACAAATGGAGTTAGGTTAGAAGCTAAATGATTCAGGGTGGGTTTTATAACTACCTAATGCCTAATAAAGCTAGGACTCAAAGCCACGTTAAGACTTAAAACTAGGCTCGAGCCACCTATTAAGGGCTTTGAGCCAGACTTAAGGCTTAACCTATTATTAACCCTAAACTTAACCTATCTTTAGTGACATTAAATGTGCTCCTACTTATTTCTCAAATAAAACCCTGTAGGTTTCTTAATAATATTACTAAGTTGTGTGACAATTATATTAAATTATCTAACAAATATTTAATAGAAACTAGTCAAATTGTGAGAATTCTTTCCCATAATTATGAATTTAGATCTCGATTGCTCCCTAATTACTTATAACTTTTGCACTAACAACATAAAAAAAATAATTTTTTAAACAAAAAGTACATTTTTTAAAGTTAGGATACAACTATTCTTTCTTTAGTAGGTTAAGGACTCAAACTCAAGTGATAAATATACATTTTTAAATGTTTAATATACACTAGAATGTCATTAGAGTAAATAATTATAAACTTGCCTATATATGCATGTAATATATGTTTCATTAATCTTCTGAAAGTACTAGGTACATTAGTAAGATCAAATGACAAAACTAACCACTCATACAACATATATTTAGTCTTAAAGGCAATTGTTCATTTATCATCGTTTCTCATCCTAATATAGTAATACCTAATTTTCAAATCTAGAAAATATATAATAACCATGTAATTTATTAAATCTATTATCTAACTTAGAAATAGGATTTCAATGCTTTATTGTGATGTTTTTGATAGCTCTGCAATTAACATATATCCACAAATTTTTATCCTTCTTAAGCACTAAAATTACTAGAACTATACAACTACTGATGTTCTCTTTACATACCTTTTAGCAATTAACTCTTTTACTTGTCTTTGTAGCTTCTTTGTTTTTATAAATTGTTCTTATAAGTGGATTTATTAGTAACGACAACCCCAAGTACAAAGTAGATTTGATGCTCGATCCCTCTAATGGATTATATCGTTAGTTAGCACATCCCTATACTCTTGCAACAAAAAATATCAACATTAGGAAGAGATATATCGAGCTCTTTGATATTAGGATAGCCCTCTTTGTATAAAATATAATCATAGGCTGCTTAGTATGAAAAGTGTTCCTAATATCACTCTTTTTTTTCATAACAACCCATTTGTTTCTTTATTATTCTTACTGCTAACTCCCCCCCCCCTCATTTGGAGAACCCGGTCTCCCTCTCTTTTCCTCTCATAACTTATTCTCTCTCTAACTCTCTCTTTTAAGCTCTGCCCCTCACTTTCTTTCATTTCTCTTTCATTCTTTCTTTATTGTCTACTTGACTAACTAACTCCAAAAAAGCTTTAGGATCGTTCTTACTATTAAAGAAAAGTATCGTCATATTAATGATAATAATATTTCAATCCACTCCTTCTCAAACTTAGGCTCCTTGCTTTACTCTCAATTATGCTAAACTCCTCTTTGAGTCCTAAACTTGCCCTATAAACCTCAAAGGCTATATGATTGTCATTAGTATTAAGTTCATCATTCTCTCCCATGATTATGAAATCGAGGTTGTCATCTCCTTTACAATTCAAAACTTTGTTGTAATTACTTCTCCTAAATACCCTTCACCTTAGAATATATTACATTCATCCTCTCAAACTATTATTGCATGGCCTAAAATACATGAGTTATCCCTCTCCTTTTACATGTTAAAATTCCTTTAAGAGACATATATGAAAATTGTAAGAAAAAGTTAATAAAGAAAATTATACTCTCAAGGATGACAAATTCTTATGTTTCACTCTTGTTTAATACCCTTTTTAATGTTAATCTAACACACTACCTCTTAAAGATTATAAATTACTTGTGTTTCACTCATTTTTAAGGCTTTTTTTGATGCTAACCTTATGTTATACCTCTCAAAGATGACAAATTACTCGTGTTTCACTCTTTTTCATACCATTTTAATGGTAATCTTATACTCTTTTATCTTTTCCACTTATTACTTCTTCCACATATTCTTTAAAAAACTAAACAAACTCAAACAAACACTTCAACCTAGTAGAGTTTAATTGAATTAATAAACAAATGGTAGAGAAAAAAGAATTAAACACCCAAGTAAGAAATTCAAATAAAATATGAAAATAATAGCAAGAATGTCAAGTTAAGCTAAAAAAAATTTTATGTTACTGTTCCCACGCGACTTTCAATTTATTTTAATTTTATTTTGATACAATAATAGGTTTCAAAGCAATGGAAGGCACAAAAACAAAGGATTGGAAAAGAAAAATCCTAACATAATAAATATAAATAAGTAAAAACTTAAACGAGACAATGAAGAAAGAATAATTTGATTTTTTGTTGAAAATTTAGAGAAAAAGAATTTGGGAAAGAACATAAAAGATGTAATAAAGAAAACTGAAATTTAGAAGATTAGATTAGAATAAAATAATATGAATAACAAAAAGATAATCACAGTTGATTTAGAGCCCAACTTTGATATCAAATGATGTGGACCCACTTAGGAATGAACACTAAATAACTTAAGTTTGAACCAATTACAAGAAAGCTAAATAAAATATATAAAAGGAATGGCTCATTGATTATAAAGGATCAAGAACTAAATTCATTAAGTAATTGAATGCCATATAAAAAGAATTCTTTGATAAGTTTGAAGTTTGATAAAGAAAAAGGAAAAAAATGCACTCACGACTCTTAATAAATAAAGATTTCAATAGTGATCAAAAGTGAAAAGAAATATCTCTTAAATAGTAAAAAACGGTTTTAAGTTACCTAGGACATAGCCATGTTCTAGATTGTGTTCACTAAAGAAATTTTAGTACAAATAGATATAATCTGTGACACGCTTATGTCTAAGATTGTGGATCTTTCGGTGATTTTGTGAAAATATAAGCAGGCTCTAACAAGCCTAAGTTGAAGATTATAGATCTTTCTATAACTTTGTGAAGATGGACACTGACTTTAACACATTTGTATTGAAGGTTATATCTCATAATTTATTTTTTCATAAAGCTATACGAACTAGTACATAATCTTATTCATGTTCAAGTCTTCTTCCATATTAAATTTAATTAAGTTAACTAATGGTTCGCCTTCTTTTATATCCATTAAGCCTCTAAAAATAGCTTTAGAAGATATACACATATATAAAGATAGAAGGTAGGAGCTATAAAATAAAAATAATGAGAAGTTATGATAGTTAAGATAAACAAAAATTTTATGATTTACATAAAAATAATATAAATCTTATTGTTTTAGTGTGATTAATAAGATCTCAAGGTGTTAAACATATTCCTTCTTTTGTTCTGCATTAGAACATTGTGTTATGAACATCCTTTCAAATAATGAACATATTTTGGGGACTTATTTTATTTTTAAAGCTTGTTATTAACGTGTCTACAAATAGATTAAGGCAATGCAATACTTGGGTTTTATCTTCAGTGAGCTCTTGTATACTGTTTAAGAGAGTATATCAGATAGGGATGAGTACTTGAAAGGTTGACTTGTAGACTATTAAAGTAGGAAAATGGTACTTGATATTTTAGAGTTAAAAAATGACTTAATTATTGAGATAAAAATATAAAGCCTTTGGTAATTGAAATGTGTTTAATATTATGGCCTATCTAAATAGTTCCAGTTGTTTAAGTATGCATTTAGGAAATGATACTCTTTGGTTGGCCACTTTTTCTTCTTATAGGGCTTTGACTCAAAATATTCATGTGTAGTAAATTTCTTGTTATTAATTTTTAATAAATTATCGTATTATCCTTTAGTTACTTTAAAAACATAGTGAACAATCAACTTTGTGTTATATACTATTCTACTCCTTCTCTCCTCCTAAATGGAAATTAACTTCGCTTAGAATCAAGAGATACAAACCTGTTATGCTCCACTACCTAAAGTGATTCGAACTTCCTTTTAAATGAGATATTCTAATGATTTAGCATATTGCAATACTTTATTAGATACTAGTCTACACATTTTTTTACTTATTAATATGAGTTTATAAGAGGTTAACTTCTCTAAATACTTTATGCATTATCATGTTATTACATTGAAATTGTCGCATTGTTTGTATGTCATATTCTTTTAACATGCTTGAATGTTATGTCTAATATTATTTTATCATAGTTTTATTGAATATTTTTTAGCATAGTTAAAAGTTATGTCCAATATATTTCTATTGTCACTCATATGTAATTACTTATAATGATGGAAGATTTAAGCAATATAAACGATTTCAATGATTGTGTGGAAATAAATGAAAATATTGGAGCATGGAATGATGATATAGAGATGTATTTATTCTCATTAATGGTTAAAGAAGTGAAGAAGGAAAATCAAATAACTACTACCTTTTCTAAATATGATAGAAAGAATATAAGGTCAATTCTTCAAACAAAATTCAATAAAGAGTATATTGATGTTCAGTTGAAGAATAAGTATAATGCATTAAAGACTAGATTAACAAATTTGATGAACTTACTTAAAAAAATAGAGATCTGTTACAACTCTTTCAATGGTGAAGCTAATTTTGCAAATGAATATTAGAAAAATATATTAAAGATAAAATATGTCTTTATTTATTAATATATCATATTATATAATTTTTATTCTTATATTTCATTTTCATCATCGTAGGTTCATAAAATGGCTCATAGATTCAAAAAAAGATTATAAATTGGTTTGGATGCACAACTATTAACTAAATCACCATTAAATAGTACAGAATAGGAACATAAAATTGATGTTGATAAAGATTGATTATATAATGAAAAAAAGATCAAGTTGCAAGTTCTCTTTCTAAAAAAACAAAATCTCCTAAGAAGAATAAGGCAAAGAAGATACACACTTAACATTTTAATAGAGGTTTTGATTATAATCAGTGAATAATCGAAAATAAAGAATGATTTACTTGAGAAAAGAATTGGCCGCAACATCATCCATTTTAAAGATTGGATTTGGAGTTTCATCAATTAATCAAGACACTAATATAATGATGAAATGTTTGAATTCCTAAGATGAATTGAGTTGCTGAGAGTGTACACTATGGAAAAGCAGTGAAATAACATGTTGCTTCACTTTATGTCAATGATAGATGCAAGGAAGTTAGATTATGTCTCTTTAGTTATATTTTAATGTTATTGCATGTTAAAGTCTTATCGGATTAGACACATTTATATTAAAAACTATTCCATGGTTTGAACAATTTAAATATATGTTTTATATGAACATTTGATATGGACTTTTTCATTGAATGTTTGATATAAACTTCTTAAATTTATGTTTAATAGTCATCGTGTTTTATAGTCATTTTAGTATTTATGTTTAAATATTTTACTAATTATTTATTGTTGGTATTGTAGATACATATCTTCCTTTATCAGATTTTGAATCAAATTATGATGATGAACTAATGAAGGTAATTATTTCTCTAGCTAGGAAAGAGAACAAATATTTTCATTTATATAAGTAATCATGCAAAACTTCTAGTTTATTGGTTTATGATTTAGTGTTGGAATTTTTGAATAGGAATCCTATAAGGACTTATGAGACCTTAAGAATGAGCATGACAATCTTCTTAAGCTTATATAACAAGTTGAAGGATTTATCATACTTAAATGCCAACAATTCATCTAACTGTGAGGGATAAGTAATAATTTTCTTGATGACTATATTGTATAGTGAGATAACTAAAGTCAATTTAGAGCGCTTTTAACATTTGACTTGTAAAATTTCGAAGTAATTTTGCAAAATCTTATATATAGTTAATCGTTTTATAAAAAGAATTATTACTCCACCATCCTTTATCAATACACCTGGTGAGATGCATTATTACTCCGTTATCCTTTATCAATACACCTGTTGAGATGCATCATAATTCAAATTTTTTTCTATATTTTTAGGTATATTTGTATACTTAATTACTATTTTCATTGTGTCCTTATGGTTAATATTTTAATATTTTAATTTTATTTTTTAGGATTGTATAAGAACAATAAATGGTACACTTATTGATGCACATGTTCCAGTCAATGCACAAATACTATATAGGGGTAAAAGAATTGATCTAGCCTAAAATGTTATACGTTGTGGCTCATTTGACATGTGTTTCACATCTATAATAGTTGGATGGAAAAGTATTGCAAATAACTCTCGAATTCTTTTAGAAATAATAATAAATTCAATGAACTAATTTTCTATATCTCCACATGGTAGTACATTATTTTAAATAAATATAGTAATTATGATTATTTTTTAATATTATGTTCAATATATGTTAGGTGAATTCTATTTGGTTGATTTAAGCTACACTAATATGCTTGAAATTCTTTCGTCATATTAAAAAGAGAGATATTATTTGCGAGATTATTAAAAAAGAGAAAGACCTCAAGGTCCACGAGAATTGTTTAATTACAAGCATTTTTCACTAAGAAACATTATTGAAAGATATTTTGGCATTATAAAATAACATTCTATATACTTTCGAATATGCTGAGTTATGGTACGGAGAAACAAAAAAGATATCGTTTTTATATTTTGTTACACATAATTATATTAGAATGCATTAAAAGTGGGATGAATTATTTGACAGTTATATTAAAATGAGGAACAAATTAAGAAAAGTATAAATAAAGATATAAATTCTCAAGTGAAATATAATATTACCTCAACACAAATTTAAAGTATGTATTAGAAAAGGAACGAAATTATTAAACAAATGTAGAATAATTATATTAGTTCCAATTGATTTATGATTCTTTTTAAAGTGATACCATTATTATATTTTTTAATATTATAATATAATGAACATCTTTTATTAATTAGAATAATTTAAATATAAAAATTTTATTATATAAAATTTACTTGTAAATTTCTTTAATTATATAAATATTTATACATTTTATTTCTAATCATAATAAAAATAATTAACTTAAAAGTATAATTTGATTGAAAACAACAAACTTCCATATACCATTAACAACTAATGAAATGTTGGTTGCTGTTATAATCAAGCAAACCGATCAAAAACGTAATTTTCCCTCAGCCACCCAATCTGGTAGATTTCTCATCATCGTTGAGAATCTAAAGAAGAAAAGTTAAAAAGGTTTCCTTTCGAGATGATAGCCTAGTAAGAAGGTACCGAACAAAAACAGATCAGTTCCTCCTCCTTAGAATCTAGGCGCGGTTGCGAAAGAACAATGGCATGGAATTGGTGAAGCACTCCAGATTTGAATAGTAGGTCGAGATGGTGGAGGTGCTTGGAAATAAAGACCAGGCTATATCGAGGTCGCTTTGGAACATGTGCTTGCCGTGAGAAAAGAGTAGAGAGTGCATTGATATGAGAGAGAGAGAGGGAAGACAATAGACGGCCGAGGGAAGATAAGTTAAAGAGAGGATGATGGAGAATAAGAAAGAGAGATAGAAAATATGTATTCTAGGATTGGGCTTGCGCTCGAGCTAGCTATCTTCAAGCTTCGGATCACTCCAACTTGTGACTTCATTTCGGGTTTTCGATCCTTTTTAAAGATAAAGTGGAGTTTTTGATTTGATTTGAAAATTGAAATGAAAAATTGACCCCTAAAATTAAAACATGCTTTAGTTATAAATGGTCTGTGGAATGTCAAATATCATATATATAGCTAGCGCTTTCAGGGTCAATGAATTCCTAGTCCAGACAGAAACACCAAAACTACCTATGAAAGCAAGGGAAATTTAAACCATAAGACCACCATCAATCCGTCTCAGCCACCGCCTGTTCGTCATTGCAACCCCAAAAGGAGACAATCAAGAAACCACAAATTAGGTTTGAAACA
>JANKOD010000193.1:27978344-28001036 GCA_026284645.1 Erythroxylum acuminatum | reverse complement strand
AAGTCTGCTTGAAATTTATGATTCACTTTATAGATGGCTGCACAACAAAACCTTCGAGAATGTATAAATGTCGAGTTAAGGACATGTTACAAACGAAATTTCAGGAGAAAGCTTTTGCCACCGCCTTCATGTGTCTGTCGTGTTTCAGAAGAGCGCTCTTTCCTCTCCCCTTGTCTGGTCTTTCCATGTTACCGTAGTACTACTAATTATTATAAGGGTAACTTGTTCGATTTGATTTGCTCATTGGAAACATTCATTGTAATCTTTGTTCTGGTGCTGGTCAATTGAATTTAAAATATACACAATGCTTAAGGAGCTGACTTTATTGCGAGTATACTTAATCTATAAATTAATTATAGGAGTCCAAAATTCATTTATTTGGGGAAGAATTGAGGTAATTGAAAAGCAGAATAATTATTTTTTTTATTTACTTGAATAGTTTACAAGAGTATATACAGGATATATCCTTAAAATATATCTTAGAAATTATGGATATACACAATCATATAACTACTTATAGGATATATATATATATAAATATACAGCTAATTAATAACCTTGTCCCGTAAAGTCCTAACTAATTATTTCCTGTGCATAATATGGACATTTGCTCTCAAGTTAGTGAATGAGACTTTCATTCCCAACTTGCTAATAAAGTCTTCAAAGACAATCCTTTTGTTAACATATCAACTATTTGTTTCTTTGATAAGATGAAGGGCATGCACATTATGCCATTGTCTAATTTCTATTTTATAAAATATTTGTCAACTTCTATGTGTTTAGCTCTATCATGTAGAATAAGATTGTGTGCAATGTTGATTGCGGACTTATTATCATAGTATAATTTTATTGGAACTTCCCATTTAATTTTGAATCATCAATAACTATTTTCAACCAAAGCAACTCACAGATCCCTAAAGTCATTGATCTAAATTCTGATTCTGCACTTGATCTTGGCACAACATGTTTTTTGCTCTTCCATAAAACCGAATTTCCTCCCATAAAAATGCAATAACCTGAGGTTGATCTTTTATCCGCTAGAGAACTTGCATAGTCTGCATCTTTGTAAGCTTCTAGTGTAATCTTTTCTCGTCTTTTAAATAAAATTGCACTTCCTAGACTACTTTTTAGATACTGTAGAATTATATGTACAGCTTTGAAGTGTACTTCTTTAGGGTTATGAATAAATTGGCTTATTACACTTACTGCAAAGGCAATGTTTGGTCCTGCATGTGTTAAATATATTAATTCTCTACCTAACCTTTGATAAGCTCCTTTATCTACTGCTTGATCATATGGAATATCACTCAATCCATGATTGAACTTAATTGGAGTAGCTGCTGGTGTTCACTATAATCTTCCTGTTTCTTTCAACAAATCCAACACATATTTTTGTTATGAGATGAATATCCTTTCCTTGAATATGCAACTTCAATTCTTAGAAAATCTTTCAATTTTCGCAGCTCCTTGATATCAAAATCTTCTAATAACTTTTCCTTTAACACCAGCATTTCTTCTTTATCATTTTCAGTGACTACGATGTCATCCACATACACCAATAATACTGTTACTTCCCTAGTTTTTGAAAGTTTGAAAACTAGGGGTTGGTCTCCATGACTTTGCTTATCCTCAAATGTTGTCATAACCTTCATGAATCACCTAAACCGTGCTTTTAGTAATTATTTTAGTCCATAAAGAGCCTTTTTTTTTATATATATAATTTGCACACCAATCCCTTTTGAGATTCAAATCTAGGTATAACTTCTATGTATATTTCTTCTTCTAGTTCTCCATGGAGGAAGACATTTTCAACATCATATGACTATAAGTTCCAGCCATAGTTGGCAGCTAGTGATAATAAAATCCTAACAATATTCATCTTTAGTATTGGTGCAAATATGTCTTAGTAATCTATGCTATAGGTTTGGTTATATCCTTTGGCAACCATCCTAGCCTTGTATCTTTCAGTAGTCCCATCAGATCTATATTTTATTGTAAACACCTACTTGCATCCAACCAAATTTTAATCTTTAGGAAATTCCACTAGCTCTCAAATTTTATTTTTTTTTTGAGTGCATCCATCTCACTTTTCATAGCACTTCTCCACTCTTCATCTCCTAGGGCCTTGGTCAAATTTTTGGAATGAGAATGTCATGGAGATTTTTTAGAAAGGTTCAGTGTTTTTTGGACAGATTTTGATATGCTATGAACAAATATAGTGGATGTTCTGTGCATGTTCTTACACCTTTTTGAGGACAATGGGTATGTCTAAATCACTAGGTTCAATTTATGGGTTGAAGTTAAGCTTTTCATCAATCTGTGGATTAGGACCAGATAAGCTTATGATTGGTTCAGTTGGTTCCAAGTCTGTTTGGAATGCTGGAACAATAGCTTATACAGGGGCCTGGATATGCTGTGGGTGAGAGGTAGGTCTCTTCTTGGTTTAAGTGGTTTTTCCTTCATTTTCTTCCCTCAGAGCTTCTTTAGGTTTAATAGACTTGTCTAGAAAATATGGTTTAAACTCTATCTGAGTGAAAAATAAAGAAAAAATAAGTCCTTTTTGTCTTATCTTCATTCAAATTCTCCCCCTAAAGATAGGTTTTAGTAAAGAAAGGTTTGGTTTCATCAAATGTAACATCAATGGACAAAACAAATTTGTGAGTTTTGGGATGGAAACACTTGTATCCCTTTTGGGTGGAAGAGTAACCAACAAAAACACATTTAAGAGCCTGAGGATCAAGTTTTCCTCTATTTTGAGAGTGAATATGAACATAGACTATACTTCCAAAAATTTTAGGAACAAGAGTACTAGAGAGGCTTAGATTTGGATAGAATTGTGTATGAACATTTACTAGTAATTGAAAATTAAGAACTATAGTTGGCAATCTGTTGTATAAGTAGATAAAAGTTAGGATATCTTCCCCCAAAAAATTTTTGGGAACATTTTTATAGAACAATAATGCCCTTGTGATGTTCAACAAATTAATTTTTCTTTCCATTTTGTAACTTTATTTTGTTGAGGAGTATTAACACATGAGGATTCATGAATGATCCCTTTTTCATGAAAAAAAATTGATAGAGTTTGATTGAAATAATCTTTGGCATTGTCAAAACGAAATATTTTTATTTGTGCATCAAACTTAGTTTTGATCATGTTATAAAAATTTGGGAAAAGAGTACTAATATTTGACTTATATTTTAACAAATAGATCTAAGTAACTCTTATGCAATCATCAATTAAGGATATGAACCATTATTCCCTATAAACATTAGGAATTGATTAGCGACCCAAACATCACTATCAGTACGAGAAAAGGGGGTATGACTTCTTCTATTACTTATTGAAAAAGATGCACATTTGTGCTTTGCAAATTCACATTCATCACAATGGAAAGACTCGACATCTATTTTATCAAAGAATGATGGAAACATAGACTTTATTACATGAAAAGAAGGATGTCCTAAATAATGATGACAAAGCCATACTTTTTCTTTACTATATATAAATGACTCTGAAAGGAAGGATGTGAGAAGAAAAAACCTGGATTTGCTATGCTATTCTTTATTCTTTAGGTATTAAAGGCCATTCCTCTCACTAGCATGTCTAATTTTCCCCTTTATGCCTTGTTCCTAAAACACGCAAAAGGAAGGAAAAAAAATAGACTGACATTTAGAGTTTTGGTGAGTTTATGCAATGAAATCAAGTTGGCAAAAAAACAAACTGACATTTAGAGTTTTGGTGAGTTTATGCAATGAAATCAGGTTGGCAAATAATTTGAAAACATGAAGGACATCTTTTAAGATAATAGGGTTATTAAATTGAACATCTACTTATCCAACAAAAATGTCAACTGATCCATCTACTATAGTTATGTTTTTATGGTTAGAGGAAGGTGTATAGGAGATAAAAAGTTTAGAGGAATGTGTCATATGATCAGTGGCTCTTGAGTCAATTATCCACATAGTTGAAGATTGATTTTCTATGGCATTAGAAATACAAGAGATGGAGGAAATACCTGAAAAGGTCAATGAACATAAAGTTGTACTTGTAGCTAATGGTTTCGTAAGTTTATTCAAGAGGAATCTTAATTTTTCAACATCTGCTTTGTTAAACTCTTGGGCTTCATCTTGAGTTATTTTTCTATTATTCATATGTGAACTCACCATATGTGCTTGTTTCCCTCCACCTTTTCTCTGAGTATTGGTCTTGCCATTTAGTTTCTAGCATTGCTCCCTTGTATGGCGGTGTTTTTTATAGTATGTGCAATAGATGGTGTCTTTATTGAATGACTTGGTTAGAGGAGACTATCTATTGTCTTTTGCAATTTATGAAACATTTACCTTCTTCAAATATGTGGATTTAGTTACTAGGGTACATCCTTCAGTTGCTACTCGATGTATTTCCAACATCACACTTCTTCTCCCTTCCTTAGTTCTAATCATAGCAATGGCCTCATTCAAGGATGTAAGATCATCTTTTCTTAAAGTTTGGACTCTCAAAACATCAAATTCCTTATTAAGGCCAGTAAGGAACTCACAGATTCAATCTTTTTCTATAAATCATTCAACATTCAAGCATCTTTTGCATAGTGCATTTTGATGCATTGATAATGATCTAATTCCTGCCATTGACTTTACAAGAGATTTATATACTTAGTTATTGAGCAAGTCCCTTATTTAGTTGCTAAAATTTGAGTTTTGATCTCATATGAGTAGCATCATTAATCTTAGAGAAAGTTTGTTAAATTGCCTCATAAATCTCCTTAGTTGTGCTGAGAAACATACATGTGTCACTTATCTAAGGATTTATTAAGTTCCACAACTATGACATAACCATGGAATCTTGCTCATCCCATATATAAAATCTAGAATCAATTTTGGTTGATCCAATTCCCAATAAATTGATCAACTTGTCTTTTCCCTTTAAGAATGTTTGAACAAGTTAAGACTACTCTAGATAATTCTTCCCATTTAGACAATAGGCTTTTTGAATTTTGGTAAGTCCCCTATGTGGGTTACAATAGTGTTATCTAGTGGAGAGACGCCACTGATAGCTGTGACTTCTGACATAGCTCCTTAGCTAGATTTCAGCAGGTATCTTTCCTTATGGAAGAACGAAATTTTAGGCAAAAGTTTCTCAAAAAGAGCCACTGGCTCTAATATCATGAAAAGCAGAATAATTTTGTTTTGTATTTACTTGAAAAGTTTACAAAGAATATATACAAGAGATATCACTAAAATATATCCTAGAAATTAGGGATATACACAATCATATAACTACTTATAGGATATACATAAATATACAACTAACTAATAATTTTATCTCTTAAAATCCTGTAACTAGTTATTTCCTATGCATAATAATCTATTTATTTGTATAGATAAAAGAGTTACTAAAGTTTTCACAAATGATACTCTTTAGTGAAGATGATTTTTGAATTTAATGAAAACAATTGCAATGTAACAATTAAAAACTAATACTAAAAAATCAAATTCAGCTAATAAAAATAAAATATTTAATGAATAATAATTAAGATTCCTATTTAAAAATTCGGACGAAGAGATTTTGTTAACAAAAAAACACAATATTGAGTGTTTTAATGAGTCTTTTATAATTAGAAAACCAAAAGCCTTTTAAAATTTAAATAAGTGATTGTAATCATATTAAAAATTCAATCTAATTTTCACAATTACAATATTTTTTAAATTAAAAATCTAATTCAATTACTTAAAGAAAAAACATAACATTGAATGTTTATAGGTAGGTAATTTTTTTCTGGGCTTGTCATACAGAAAGGACTCAAAACACCATGGACCTCATAGTTAGGAATAATGATAGATGAAGTTAGGTTCAATTAATGATGGTAAATGGCCAACCTTATAGACATTCCTACTTGTTAGATCCACTTAAATATATTATCACCCCAATAACAAACGAGGTCTTGGAAAAGTGCCATGAAAGGGCAAGTACATATTTTGCTTTTTGTGCTATTTGATTTGATTTTATTTGTAATTTTTGTTTACCTAATTAAGATGAATATGTATGTGTGTGTGTGTGTTATGGAAATTTCAACTATTTGTTTCACGTTTTTATTAATTTTTTTAATTGCATCTTAAAGTTACTTTTTCATGTTTTAAAAACTTGGTTTACTTTTTTTAATTAATTTATATTTTCTTTTCTTTTATTTTTGTCATACCATACTTTAATTTCTTAGGCTTTATTTGTGTTTTAAAGAATTTTTGGATCAATTGGAAAATATAATCAAAGTTTGTCGTGTAATAATTAAAGTTCATTTAATTTTAATGAACAATCAAGATTTATATCCACTCATCAATCTATGTATACCTCAAATAGTCTAATTGCAACATGTCGTATGTTCTCAAGTTATGATGCAACAACAAAGTAAATGATGTTGTATCATATAAAAATACAGCTCTGGATTGTGTTTCGATCTTAGTTGGTGATGTTTGCTACAAACATTTTGCTAAAAGATTTCCAAATTCTAGTAAGATTCAATGCCCCTCCCTTTAATCCTACATCCTCTCTCTCGCCTCCCTTTAAAATAAAAACTCATTTTTTAAAGTTCCTTTCACGAACCTCAAAATGGTGATAAAAATTTCCTTTGTCTAATTATTTTATTTTCATTTGTCTAACTTTGTTTTTTAATCTTTTTATTGTAAATAAATTTCTAAGGAAGAACACAACAGTCGCTTTAGGGTAAAATTCTACACGACACTTTTCTTTCTTTTCTTTTTCAGCATTTTCACAATTATTATAAGCTAATTGTTTCTATTCTTTCCTAAGCTTATTCAATAGGGTTCAGGGAAACTTTGGAAGCTTATGGGAACATGAACAAGGCAAAAACACGAACGTGTAGTAGTAGTAAAACAATTGAGTGTAGTTAGTCTTTATTATGTTTCTGTTTTGTTATTTGTATTAAGAAGCTTATGATATGCTTTTTGGAAATCGTTGTATTCACAATGTTAGTGTTAGGGTTTTAAGTAGTCAATTGTTATTTTTCATTCAATTTTAGCAATGGATTCTTTATTCGAAATGAAATTTATCATTATGATTTTTGCTTTTATAAATAGAGATTTAAGCACTTTCTTTTTTCTCATACAAGCATAAAGATTAGGACATTTTAGTTTTCAAATGGATAGGATGATGTTATCTATCATATTCAGCTATTAAAGTTCTTAATGTCTAAAAATCTTTCCCAAAAATTTGTTCTTCTAGAAAATTTATGGTTTTGATATGTTTAGATGTTGGCTTAGAATGCAAGAAATGTTTGTATGTTTGAGCCAAGTTTTAAGATCTTTAAATAAATTTTGAGACTTTTCATTGGGAATTTTATTTTAGTTAGACAGTTTTTATTTTTTAACCTAATTTCATTAGTGGGTAACTTTAACAGATTTATCATAGGTATGGTTTTGTTTTTAATATTCTTATTTGCTTAATTAAGCCTATAAATTGTCTTCTGACTTTTACATAAGTAGAGTTGGCTGTCTTAACCAAAACCCAATTTTTATTTTTAATTCTTGTTCTATTTTAAATATCTCATTCAAAAGTGTGTAATGGGAATTAAGCATTTACTATTTAAGAGCCAATGAAAGCTATTGGAGATCCATTAAAAAATATTAAAAATTGTTGACATGAAGTGGGATAAGAAAGGTCAAAGAAACCCTTAACAACTGAATGGTGGATCTCTATATAAGGAGTAAAGCTTTGCTTCTTCAAGAAATTGAAGTAAGCCCAAAATGGTGATTCAAGTGAAGGAGCAAACATCACCAAAAGGTTATAAGATGAAAACAACACAAAAAAAAACGAGAACAAAAACAATTGGCCTTGAATTGACTTTTAAGAGGTTAAGAAATAGAATGTAATCAACCTAAAGTCGTACTTGTGACCAACACCTAAATTGCATTAGTTTTGTAGACTCAATAAATAGAAGCAAATCAATGCTAGAGTCTAACTTATAATCGATGCTTGACTCATCCTTGTTATATGTATTGAGAGTTCTAGAACAAAAAATGCTATCAATGTTAGAAGCTAGACCGGCATTGAACTCATGATTTTACTAGTTTTCTTAATTTTATACTTTTGTTTAGATAGGAATTGACTTATCTTTCAAATTTATTTGTTTTCTAATTAGATTATCTTAAGGTTATTACTTTCCTTTGTGAGTCTAGTTATTAGGATTTCTATGTTTATAGGGTTTTATGCCTATATAAGGCCATCTTACTGATGTAAAGGGGAGTTTTTCTTTTTATTATTGATCAATCTTGAAGCTTTTTTTTTCAATATTTAAAAATAACTATTATTTTAGGTTCTCTAAAAATTTAAAATCTTATCTAGCCTGCTAGTGGTGATCAAACCCTAGGATCTTATCACTTTCAATCCTATCTTTTTATGGAGTATGGCAATTCATATCCTTCTTTTTGTATTTTCATATTCATGTTCTTTAATCAACCGTTGTAATAAAGCAATCCTTGGTCCTATCATATTAATATCAAATTTCACTAGTTATATTAGTGAGGGTTATAATAGAATTAGTATTAGAATCACCTGCTATATTCAAGATTGTTCTTAAAAATCCTATTATTATGTTTCAATATTCATGTATCTTCTTATCATATATACAATTATTCATATTCCAACAATGACAAGGTACTCTATGAACTATGAATTTTGTATTGTCTAGTTGTTTTTGTTGCTCTTATCATTTAATTCATTCTTATCAATTTTTATGTCCTTTTTATTGGGTCTAATCGGATTCTTTTATAACTCAATTTCTTGATCTTGATTTTTCGTATTTTTTGGCATCTATTTATGTTTCTTTATTTTGGTTTTCTATCTAAATTACTTTTTTAGAGTGATTTAATAAAGGGAGAAAATTTAAATTAACACTCTTGATTTTGATTGTCTAATTTGCATATAAGTGAACCTAGAGGGAAATACGTAAGGAAATGCTTTTTCTCCTAACGTTTCTTGTAAGTACATTATAACTCAAACCTAAAAAAGAAAAAAAAAGGTCCAAGTAGGTGAGGAGGAAAGAGTGAGGCAAACCATAAGCCCATCATGAACATCATATAAGGCCAATGTAAGCTACTTTTTTTTGACAATCTAGTGAAGTTAAGTATAGGTTGGATAAATATGAAACTTTCATAGCTAGCTCACAACATAACTCACCTATAGTTATTAGGATGGATGATTTTGAGGTGGATGATAAGGTAGAAGGTGTTATCAACTACTTAGGAGAGTTAAACCTAAGGGGCAGTATAGGAAAAAGAGGTGGAAGAGGAGGTAGAATTGGAAGACAAGGAGGGGCTAAATTTGGGACAAGTTAAGAAAGAGGGTATGAACGAACGGTAAATAATAATATGGGTAACATTAAGGTGATAATATCACCTTTTGTAACAAAGATAGAGTTGGATGCCTACTAAGAGTGGGAGAAGCATATAGATCTAGTTTTTTTTATTGTTGTGATCTTTTGGAGGAGAAAAAGTTCAAATTACTTTTGGAGCATTCAAAGTCTCAAGGAGGAGTCAATTGAAGAAAAGACCCACAAATAGAAGTGATGATGAAGACTTCACTTTTACCATTAGGAAATTCAAGAAATTTCTTAATAGAGAGAATTTCTCCAAAAAAAAGGACTTCTTAAAAGGTAAAGGTGATTTAAAATGTAAATCCTCTAACATTATTTATTTTAAATCTATAAAACCCACTTAAACTCACAATTTCCTCTACGTAAAGATAGTGACAAGTGTGAAAAAAATTATAAGAATGAGAAGAAGGACAAAAACATAAATAAAGAAGTTAAAGCCTTAACTTGGGATGATATAAGTGAATTTGAAAATAAGCATTCAGAAGGAAAGATAACTAATATGTGTTTTACAACTATGAATAGTGATGAGGTAACATCTAACTCTAATTATATGATATTGACAGTGATTTAAGATGAACTAGTCAAAAAATTTTAAATAATGCATAAGAGAAGGAAGAAATTATCCTTCAAACTCAAGAAAGTTAAAAAATAGTTGGATGCATAACATTAAAGCATAAAAAAATGTGATCATTGATGATAATCATGCATTAAACACATTAAAGCAAAAAATGAGACATTAAAAAAGGAGATCAATATTCTTAATGATTCATTATCCAAATTCACTAAAGGGAGTAAAAGACTAGAAAACATTCTAAAAGCTCAAAATTCCAATAATAGGCATGGAATAAGATACAACTATAGAAATGAATCCAATTAAAAAACCACGTTTATAAGGGAAAAATATTTGCATAGCGAAGAACTATTGCCTAATATGACAAATGAGTATGGAGCCTCCATATGTAAGCATATGCACTTATATGCCACATTCACTAGGACTTATTTTAAGAGCAAGCATCATGCTTTTATATATGGCTCAAAATCTAGGCATAGAATTCAATACTCTAAAGGGAAGAATAAGCAAAACTTCTATGACAATATGTAAACACACTCACACACCTTTAGACCCAAAAGAAGCATGCATAAAGTTTTTATTCATAGTAAGTATTATACATATAATCAGGATATCTCTTCTCACTTCTCTAGGAGAATATGCAATACCTTTAATATTTAAAGAAAGATAGCTCATTATACATATACATAAAGAGGTCTAAATAATCTTCATCACTCGTATAATATGGTAGGTAATTTTTATAGTAATTCTAGAGATGTATATAGATTTAGTTTTATCAAACAAATAATGGCAAGAAAACCCTTGAAAATATAGATTGAAATAAAGAAGAAGCCTAATAATAAAGGAACTAAGCTTATTTAGGTAACTAAAATACATTAATTACCTTATTTTATAGAGCTTTTAGAAAAGAGAGAGCAAATGGTATGATAGTATTATTTTTGAAGAGTTTATGATTTTTATCTTGATGAATCTATCCTTCTTGTATAAAAAAAAAAATCTTGAATATGTTAAGTAGAATGTGGAGAAATTAGAACTTTAAAAGAACAAGAACGATCATCAAAGACTCTTTAAAAAACTCAATTTTTTAATACAAGTGAGGATGATAAGAAGGATGAGATGATTCCAATGAATTGAAAATTTACGAAAAATCATCATCCAAATCATATCATAAGTAATGTAAAAGAAAAGGTAATTATTCGTTCAAGCTTTTGAAATCTATCACATTCTACTTTTAATTATCAATTTGAGTATAAATCCTTAGTTTAGAATGTTTAAGTTTGCACCATAAATAAGGAATTACTTTTTTAGGTATATTATGGACTTTAGACTTAAAGAATATGTGTAAAATAGGGATATTAAATTAAAACTTATTGATGCACTAGATCAATTGGGTAATAGTTTCACTAAAGCAATGAATAAGGATATTTAAAGAGAATTGGGCATGATTCTACGTGATTAAAGTCTCTTTTGATGTTTATGTTAGTTATTGATTAATATTCTCATAAATTATTGTGTTTTGATGTTTTAATTTGAGTCTAAAAGTTGTTTCTCAAGTCATCAGGTCAACTAGTATACCAATATCTTAGTATGGTCCACCAGTGTGCAAAAATCAACTTTTGCCTTTTTTGTAAGTTTGTAAGGAGTTTGGTTGCTCCTTCAGTCAACCAAGTATACATATTGGTCGACCAATTTCTTCAAGTAGTCAAATAATGTCCCATTTTCCTAATAAATTTTGACTCCAATGAGTTTATACCTTGGTCAGTAGATAAGTATGGTTGACCACACAGACACTAATCGACCAATGAAGCTGTAAGGTTCACCAATCTTCACGGTTTAAGCTCTTCTCTTTTTTTAATGTTGATCTTCCAAAATCTTATACAACTCACTCTCTTATTTGGAAAACACCATCCCTCAATTTATAAAAACTTTTTAGATTGCATCAAATCGAAATTTTGTCATTTTTTGTTCAAACTAGGAGATTTTCAAATTTTTTCTTAATTAAGAGTTATCTTTTCAAATTGATACTTCCATAGTTAAATTGTAAAAGGAGTCAAGGAAGTTTTCCTTTCAATTATATTGATATGTTTCTAATTTTAGCAATTTGGGCACTTTTTCATATTACTATTTTGTGAAATTCTTTTAGACTTTCAAAATTATATCCTCCTTTATGAAATTAATGGTTAGATATTGCATCTATGCTTACACTTTTTATAATTCCAACCTCTATTTTCAGAAAATGTTTTTTTTTTCTTATTTAATTTTTCAACTTAGGCATAGTGATGAAATGAAAGACTTTTCAAAACTAGGTATAATTAGGAATGTTTATATCACAATTAACCTGTTTAACCTTTAAATATTTAATAAGCACTCTTTATTGAGAAAGTTCGTTAATCTTGATTAAATTCATTTTGATCTTTTAATCAAGTTACCTTGAAGCATAACACATTATATTTTGCATTTTTAGATAATTGATTTCTTTTTAATGATTCTTAAAAGTGGAAGAAAGATTGGTGATATTAAATTTAAGAGGAGTGAAGGCTTTAAAGGAAATGATTTTTTGTATATATGGTGACTTTTGTATATTACATATTTTTTATACTTGAGTAAATTTCTTTTATTTATATGTTTGGATAATTCTGTGAGTACCTCTTTTATCTATATATGTGGATAATTCTTTGAATATCTCCTTTGTTCTTTAAACTGAATTATGTTTTATATATTAACTAAGGGGGAGCTAATCATTATTTTGATATGGATGGTTATTTGTGTTCTTAATTTTATTATTACCATCTAATATTAGAAATATTTTATAATCATCAAAACAGGGAAGATTATTGAACTAAGGCGGGTTCTAATCTATATTTTAATGATAAAAAATATAATTACTACTAAAGAATGTACTATTTTGATGAGAAACAATATGAGAACAAGATGTAGTTATAAACTCAAGAAGATATACTTTTTGAAGATTATAAAAGAAAAGATAAAGTTTGTAACTTACAAAATGAAGATTAAGTCAAGAACAAAAGAAGATCAAGGCTCATCAAGGTCATTTTATGTTTTATATTATTAATTGTAATCTTACTTTGTTGATTTGGTAATCTTAAAGCCTCACCATTATAAACATTTCATTTTCCTTTATTACATGAGTCTTTTTATTCATCAAGAGATGTTAAAACTTTTTTTCTTAAGAGAAAAGCATCTTGATCTTTCAAACACACTTTTCAGGAACAATTTTAAAAGTGCTCAAATCATAATTGCATTAAACAAATTATGTTTGAACATTTTAAGTTATTAAAATCATGTTTGGTTGATTCTTATGGAATAGTGGTCAACCAATATAAATAAAGTTATCAAATTTAATGTACTGAGAGTTTGTAATAACATTGGTTGATATATTGGTCAACCAATATGCCCTAATGATTGATTAATGTCTCAACAGCTAGTAAACTTTTGCTTTTACTACAGGTAGACTAGTCGACTAATGCTCTATAATAATGGCTATTTTTAGGCTCGAACAATTAGTATGTGCCCCAAAATGCTATAAATATATTGTTAAACCAAGGAAGGTTTCAATTGATGTTTTGATAATAAAAAAACATAATTACTATTATTATATTTATTATTTTGATAAATAGCAATATTAGAACAAAATGAAGCCATAAGTTGAAGAAGACGGTGTATGAAGTTCATAAAGAAAAGTTAAAGTTTGTAACTGATGAAATGAAGATTAAAACAAGAACAAAAAAAGATTAGGGCTCATCAAGGTCATTTCAAATTTTGTATTATTATTTATAAGCTTACTTTGTTAATTTGATGATCCACAAGGCTTATTATGCATAATCATTTCATCTTACTTCATTGCATACATCTTTACATTCATCAAGAGGCCTTGAATCTTTTGATTCTAATATAAAAGCTTATTGATCTTTAACATAATCTTTAGGGAACATTTTGAAAAGTCTTTAAATCATATTTATATTAAACAAATTAATTTTGAGTATTTGAAGTTATTAAAGTCATGTTTTTAGGGTGATTGGTCGACTTATATGGGTTAGCAGGCAATCATAGGTTAAAGTTATTAAATTTGATATACCATGAGTTTGAAGTAATATTGATTAATGTATTGGTCAATTAATGTGTCATATCGATTAACCAATATATGTACTAGTCAATCAGTGTCAAATGACTAATGTTGACCAGTGCACTGTCTATAGACATTGTAACGACTAGTTTTGGCTCCAACGTTCATTTTGGGTCCCAAAATACTATAAATAGATTTTTCTCATTGGTTTGGTATCAAAAAGGTTTTAGGTGTTGTACAAATACATTTTAAAGAGTTTTTGGATCATTTTAACATCATTTTCTCATATTTGTATAAGTGAGTCATTTTAGATATCAAGTGAATAAATGAGATATTTTTGAATTGTAATACTTTATTAGGGTATTGAATATTATACTTAGGAGCATTCTAAGTGGAATTAAGGTTCTTCTTGACCTTAGGAAGAGAATTATAAGAAGAATTCTTTTTTTTTTATGAGAAAGATTATACAAAGATTATTTTTTCTTTGAAAGAAGAATTATAGTGGAAGTCTAAGAAGAATCTTAAGAGTAGGCATAGGCAAGGGTTGTTTACCGGATCATTATAAACCGGTTTGTATTCACTCTTCCATATCCCCTTCAAATTATTATTCAATTGTTTAATTAACTTATATATTAAGCAATTTTCTCGTACTTATTTATATTGATTGTTGTTAATTGAATACATTTGTTAGAAAAATTGTTGAATTTTGTAAATACCTAATTTACCTCCCTTTTGAGCATCATTAGGGACTAACTCATACCTTATTAATATAGGACAAATTTGGGAGATACTTTAAATCCTCTCTACCCAAAAGACAATATTTGCATCAATAACCCTTCTCTTTGTATATAATCAAACAAATACTTAAAATATAGAGAAAGATTACCAAACGTCGAATTTTTTAACTTCAGCAAGTCAAAAATTACAAGTTAGGATTCATAGATTTCTTAGACAAACCTTATTGCAGGATTTGACGGAATCCCGAATTAGACTTAACAATGTAGAATTAGATAATCCCTTCTTAATTTGCTATGAAGAAAGGGTCTAAGCTCGAAGAGACCTTTTAACAAACTTAGGAGATAAAGGCAAGTGACACCATCAAAATACTATATAACATGCAAAATCGTAAGGAAGATACCTTACTTTCTCTCTCTTATGTAAGATAACACTTTTTTTTAATCACTTGTTAAGTTTACTATTAGAGATCGAAAACTTGACTCAATTTGACAATTAGCCTGTTTCCTCTGTACATAATTACCCAACATATGCCTAAACCCAATAGTTCTACATAATTTGAGGTATCGATATCAAGATAACAAAAATGTTCATATAAAAAATAAAAAATGAAAAGATTTTCTAAAATTAAAAATTAAAAAATCAAATGATTTATTATCATTATACTTTAAAGGTTCAATTATTTCAACAAGTCATATTAATATAACAATTTTAATATTAAATATGATTTAAATATAATAAAATAATTAGTAATGATAAACAAGATTGATAAAAAAATCATATTCTTTAAAATATTAAAAGTAAAATTGCTTTCATAATTTATGTAACTTAAAAAAATATTTTAAAAATATAACTTGTTTTGTTTAAGACGTTCTAATGTGAATATTATTTTTATTTTTGATTTTAATTTAGTAAAAAGATATTTTAGGTTGAGTTTCTAATTTATGTTCTTTTACTTTTTTTCAGTTTTCATAATTTATGAAATCTACATAAATTGTCTTTTTTTCATAATATGATTTTACCATTAATCACATATTCTAATAAGAATTATGACTAATACATCTTTAATTATTTAATTTATTTTGAAAAATAAAAATAATTGAATTTGATAATCATTTAATAAATATAAAATAATTTTAAAATACATAAATTTCAAAAGTTTTAAATAGTTATTTAAGAAACAAAATTTAAATATCAAAAAACTAATTCTAAATAATAACGTTGGCTTTAATAATTAAATTAAAATATCTAAAATAAATATCAGTTTATAAATTATTAATTTGAAATAAAATAATAAACTTTATTAATATTTATTAATAAATATTTTACAAGAGATGAAAATAAAACTTTTACTTAATTAATCTATAAAATGAAGTTATTTCTAAGTTTTATTTAATATTTAGTTATTATTATTAGTAAGAATAATATAGTTACATTGATATTAGAAAATATGTCTTTATTTTTAATAATAAGAAAAAATAAACCAAATACAAAAATACAAAAAAAGAAGAAGAAGAAGTGGAATCAAAGAATTTCTTAGATGTCAACTATTATCTTACTAATTTTATTACTAATTTAATATATTTACTTGCAATTTCTCATTTATCTCCTTCTCTTATTTATAGTTAATTAGTGTTAAAGTTAAAGACATCAAAATTATCAATATGAAAAACAACCACTACTTATAAATCTCTTTTCTCAGTTTGTGGCCCACGTGTGCTGACCCACTACAGGCAGCGCATACACCTGGATGCAGTGAATAAATCTCTTCTATTCAAAATAATTCGAGTAGGAACAGACCGTTGCAACCAAACCCAAACCACTACCCCTTGCCTTCAAATCTTCGGTACCCCTAATTCTGTACTTACTCTGTGTCTATTGCATCTGAGTCATTTATTTATATGAAACCGATATAAATAAATGGTTCAGATGTAATGAATACATAATAGATACAGAGTAGGTGCAGAGGATCACGTCTCCTACCCCTTTAACGGCTACTTCCCCACTCAAATAATTCGTAAACTCCCCGGTCTCTTTTCATCAAACACCACAAGACGAAAAATCACAAACTTGTTGATAGTTGAGTTAAGTGAATGATCTAATGGGGTTGGTGAGTAATTTGGGAATGGATATCGGGTGTTTGGATTTGGGATGCATCGAGCGACCCACTGAAACTGCCACTCCTGACTCTCATAACAGCGCATCATCCGATCCTAAAGACAAGGTTTCTTCGGCTTCTACGACTCGAAAGGTCCGAGTTTGATTCCCCTTTTTCTTTTTTGTTGCTTCCGATTTGATGTTGCAAGAAATGGGTTCTTGTTTATAGTTTCTCCTTGAGTTCATGGTTTGCGGGATCATTTCATTTTTCTTGACATTGATTTGTTCTTTATTGATAATATTCTAACTTTCTTGTTCTGTAATGCGGGACTTGTTCAAAACCCTGTTATCTTAGCAGAACCATTAACTAATTGTTTGGATGAAAACTAATTGGGATTTTACATCAAAATAAAGGCCCTATGGGAGATTAATTTGATTTCAGGAGGATTTGTATCATGAATAAAGTTCCATGGGAAGTTACATTGCGGGGAACCGTTCATTGTAATTGTTATCTGTTTAAGTATGCAGGTAGCTTTTGGAAATGGCTGGAGGATGTTGTTATTTTGATACACGTCTTGGTTATGCATGCTGTTTCTATGGTTACTTTTAGGATGAAATGTTCTGAAAAACACGCTCCCTCACCTTTTCTTCGGCCTCATAATAGTAAAAATTGATTCTGGTGCTTCGAGCTTTAAGTTTTGGATTTTCACACTGGCCATGCTTGAATGTTGCAGAATAAATCACCCAAAGGAACTGGCCAGTCACCGTTGAATATTCTAAACCGATTTACATCTCAAATTAAGAAGCCATCTCATCGCAAGAGTTCTCCACTCAACTGGTTCCCGAGAAAAAAGGTGGACTCATATCTAAATAGGAAAATCAAAATGCTGCAGGTTAGGTATCGGCCAATTTTCTCGTGTACCTACAGAAAAAATTGGTTTCCACGTTATTAGTACTCTAAAAGTAATGTTCTTGTTTCAGGAAGCAGATGGCATGAATTTAACTCTAGATGAGACACTTGGCGATACAAATCCACATTATTCAAGAGTATTAAGAGAAAAAATGGCTGCAAGAGAGGCTGCAAACTGGGCAATGGAGGCTCGGAAAGCTGCATTGGTGGAAGCGTCCTGGTGTCGGATACTTCAAGCAGCCGGGTAAACTTTGCACTGAGTAGAGGATGTTAGTGTCTGGTCTTCCCTCTCTTTTGCATAATTTTGTATTTTGTATACGCAGGATCCAATGTAGAGATGCGGAAGCCAGACTGTTAAAAGCAGAAAAAGTTGCAACAGAGGCTTTTGAAGCAGCTTCAGCTCTGGGAGTGATCATGTATGACATATCAAATAGTTCTCGGAAGCATTGTCAAATTAAAACATCTACTGATAATGGAGGCAAATCAACTACTCATACTGTCACAGCATCCTTCGAAACTGCATTTGATGTGGATAAACAAGTAGCTTCAGCAGTTAAATCAGCATTTATTAAGCTACCAAATTGTGATTCATTTAACAAAGATGAATTTAGTGAACTGCTTCGAAAAATCAGTCAGAATCCAGATGCGGCAAATAAAGAATCACCAGAGATTTCCTTGGAGCTCGAGGCAGAATATGGGTCAGACTTTCAAACTTCTCAAAGTCAGGACTTCAGCTCTCAAGATACGGATTGCAAGCTGATAAGTCTAGATAAAAGAAAGAGGAAATCCAAGAAGAGGCAGTCTTTGGAGAAGCTTAACGTAACCAAACTTGTGGATATGATGCTTGAGAGACTTAGAAATTTGAAAGAAGATGAGCTTGCTTCTATGGCCACTACAGTTGCGACCTGTGGTCTTAATGATATGTTGGCAGAGGTAGAAAGCAACAAACTGTATGATGTAGACTCAGTTACTGATCACTCATCGACTCAAGCTCCTAACTTTTCCCGAAGAGTGTCCTCTGTTAGTGAAGGAACAATGAGACATTTGAACCTTGAAAACTTCATTAGTGGGCGGATACGAAGGAAGCAGAATGACCCAGAACTTCCCAGCCTTGAGAAGTCTCTGGTTAAGCATATGTCAAGACTTGAGAGAGAGGTTCAAGAAGCCAAGAATAACAAGAGGAATGGATCTGAGGAGGAAAATCAAGCGAATACAGATGAAATTAGCAACAGTATATTCAATTTAGCTACCAAAACAGGTTCACCAAAACCCGGCTTGGAAAGTATCCTAGTGAAGCATACTTCAAAGTTTGAGAAAGAGATCGAAGAGGCAAAGAAGTCAGGAAAAGATTTTCCGATGACTGTCAGTGATCCCGAAGCTAATTTTAAAGAACCTGCAAAATTTGATGAGTTGGTCAGCAGAAAGAAAGATGTCCCTTCAGTCCCCAGCCTGGATAAGTTTTTGGTGAAACATGTCTCCCGACTGGAAAAAGAAGTCCAAGAAGCAAAAAACAGAAGGAAAAATGACTCTATTGCAGAAGGGAGAAAAAGTAATGTGATCAAAAAATTAAATCCATCCATGCATTCTGAGAGAATTATCGATTCTTCTAGTGAATTAGAGAAGGAAAATGATGACTTGAACAGGCAGGCAGATGGAGAATCAAAATCTGATCAGGTCGAACAGATGAATGTGAAAACAGAAGAAACAATCTCGCCACATGTTGCAAAGGATGAAATAAGTGACACAGAAAATAGCATAGACAAGATACTGGTCAAGCCGTTGCACAGAATGGAAAGAGAAAAAAATTGCACCTTGCTATCAGAAAGCAACAACTATGCCTATCGTAGGTACCAAAATAAGCAGAAAGGAAACAAATATGACGCAGAATGTGAAGGGTTGGACAAAATTTTGGTAAAACATGTTTCCAGACTAGAAAAGGAGAAAAAGGGTCTCAGTCTGAAGAAAGCAGACTTGAAGGTGAATGAATCAAGAACAAAGATGCATGAGCAGATTAACGAGGAAGGTGGTCTAGACCAAATTTTGGTGAAACATAAATCTAGACTGGAGAGAGAGAAGCTAGTTGCTGCTCAGCAACCTGAAGAGCAGCCTGACGAGCAGATTAGGCTTTCACGATCTCGTAGAGAAGCAAGGGAGAGAGAGTTGCAAGAAGCATGGGGAGGCTTAAGCTTAGGGAATTCCATCCGGCCGCATCTCTCCAAACTTGAAAGGGACAAGGCAAGTTCTTCGTTTTTGGTTTATATAGTCAGACTAATCTGATTTTGCTATGTTCTTTCAAATTCAGTTTCTTGGCGTTTCCCTTATCAAATTTGGGGTATCCAATTGACTCGAATCTCAACTCCTATTTAGGCTGCGTGGATCAAAGCTGAAGAAGAGGAAAGAAGGCGAGCTACAGCAGAGGTTTAACATGATTACAGCCACTTCTCATGTTAGGCGAGTATCAAGTATACAAACAACTGTACAATGTCTAGACATATTGTTGGAATGTATTATCATTTTAGCAAGGTGTGTATGCAAACATTCATTTGTACCACTACTCAAGTGAAATGCCGGGAACATGCTGAAGCGAAGCACCCCAAGTCTGATCTGTAGACCTGTTTCCCACATCTGAAAAGTTCAAAACAATGAATTTTCATCTTGAATCCATCACTGAAAACATACTATGTATGTTGCTACTATCTGAACAATGCCATGTTTGGGTTGAAGAACTCTTAATTGCCTGTAAAATTTTTAGTGAGTTTTAGAGAATATGATTCTTCTTTTGGTTGGATGCCAAGCCTGATATACATCACATATAGTGTTAATGGCTGCTGTGAGAGCTGATGTATGTTCTTAGAAAATTTTTCTCCATCTTGAAGAATCAAAGCAGCTATGAGACATATTCCACTTACAGGATTTTATGGTTTGAAGAATCAAAGCAAAAGTTATTTGTCCGATAGGGTTATGACTTATGAGTTGAACAATGAAGAAAGAGAAAAGAAGTGCAGTAAATATTCTGTTTGATAAAGGATTTTCTTTGGTTCTCTTTTTCTTCTGCTTCGCGTTTTGGAAATTCAATGAAACAAATGTTTTGAAGTTTTTGGTTTTCATTTTAGTTTCTTTTAGTTTTATAATTGAAAGTCATAAAAAATAATCTTAATAATATATTGCTATTAATCAAATATATTCTTTAATATTAAAGAATCATGACTCATATGATTTAATTATTCAATTTATTTTAATTTTAAGTAAAAAAATTAGTATCTATTTATAAGAAGTGAACTTGGTTTCAAATACAATTTTTAACATGTTGAAGTACAATTTATCAACATGTTATTAAATATGTTAAAATGTAAAAAGCTTTGAATTTGATTTTTTTAAAAGTTAAATAAAGATTGAATTAACTATGGCAAAGCTATCACGATGTTACAATGAGTTCACAATGAAAAGAATTACAAATTCAAACAACAAACCAAATTATATAAGTAGATGAAATTTATCAATAAAGGTTATAGATTTAAACTGATCTTCATTCTTATAGATAGTGTCTGCTCACCAAATTTAGCTATAAGGATGGCTTTGATCTAATTGATGGTGTCATTAGCTAGGTTATATTTATCAACTTCCTTTTACTTGTATATCCTCCTGCTATGTTCCTTCCATATAGAGTAGATAGTAGTTGTGAAGGATGTTTTGTACAAAGGGGCATCTTGCATCTTCTGAGTCACGATATATATGATCCAATTAACAGTTGATATCCAATCATAATTAATGCAAGTAACTGAAGGCAGGTGTAAAATTATGCTCCAAACTACTTTAGAGTAGCTGCATTGAAGAAAAAAGTAATCTCAATCTTCTTTATTCTCTTTACAAAACACACATATAGGGTTGTAAGTTCCAAACCATCTATTACAAAGCACACATATAGGGTCGTAAGTTTCGAACCAGCTATCTTTGGTAAAAATCCTTTTCTTTATTATCAACTATGTGAAAATGGATGCTTTGTGATTAGGAGAACGTTCTATAGAAGATTGTACCAAGGAACATTTCCACCTCCTTCCTGTAAAGCTTTGTAACAAGACTTGTTAGCAAAAGTACCTGAGGTATCTAGGAACCAAGTAACTACATTATGCCTGTGTGCATAAAGGATTTGAGGTGGATAACCCATTAATAAATTGAATCCTCTGAAGTTTCCTGGTCATTGTTCATGATTCATCAAAGATGATGTTCTGGAGTTAAGTGGGAGTCTATTTGTAAGTCGAGATAATTCAGATCCTTGTATTAAAGGATAGAATTTTGCTTAATTATCGAACCAAACCCAAATATTCTGCCCGTTTCTTAAAACATGCTTAATTAAAGGAAACACCACTTATCTCATTTCAACATTTACTGAAAGAACCAAGAGATTTCCTTTGAAGGAGACCGTTGCCAAAAGCATTAAGTTATAAGATATGTTTCATGTAGCCATTTCACCCATATTACATTTTTATCTTCGAAGAGTCTCCAAATCCGTTTACATAGAAGAACTTGTTGCATAAGAGATGTTGGACCCCGTCTCCGAAGCCCAACATTCGGACCCAAAACCGAACACACAACGACCACATCTAGGGGAGAAAAATTCACTTAGAAGATTTGGGTTGGCTTTTTAATAAAAAATGTTCCCTCGGTTCTAACGATTCCAACGCCACTGGAATCGCTCAATTTGGACTTGAAATGAAGAAGTTATGGTTAAAATACTATCGCAAAGAAAACAGTGAAAATCGACCCTCTACCGACTTCATGGCAGAATTTGAAAATCGAGGAGACTAATTTGCCACTCGGGTTCTTCATAAAATTTGTAGCATTATGACTCTAGTTTAATTTAAAACAAGATTCGCCTCGATCCGAGCTCCGTAGCTCCGGATATTGCAAA
>JANKOD010000193.1:27951469-27962873 GCA_026284645.1 Erythroxylum acuminatum | reverse complement strand
GATATTTCATTAACTTTCTTAATAAACGTGCATTCCTCTAAAACGACTCTTATTATGAATCGGAGGGAGTACTAAACAACAAGGATTTAAGAATAGACGGACGACAAAGGAATTGAACTTGCCTGAATTTCAGGAGAGGAATATCAGATCTTTATGCGTAAAAATACAATCCCCGAACCTTTGGCAAGAAAACTTCATGAGGTGCAGAATCTCACTACCTTATTTTTCGCAACTGAGATATAAACCGGTATTCTAAAATCTAACTAAGTTACCGCAGGCGTTAGAGGCAGTTGGCCACCGTTGGATACGGCTGTGTTCAACACGCGCCACTTTCCCTTATGTTTAATAACAGATTAAAAGTGTTTCATTTTGTACTAATTTATTGTATGATGTAATTTAATATTTGATATCAGATTCTTTGGAGTCCATTTCTCGCTTCCTCTTGCTCTCCGGCAAAATGTCTGATAACCCAATTCAATCTTTCGTTCACACCCTTCAAAATGTCTCCAATTTGATCCAAACCAAATTCTCCAATTTCTTAGGACAACCTTATCATCCATCGCCCACGTGCAAAAGGCCTCTTTTTTCTCTTTCTTCTTCACTGTCCAAAGTGAACCCATCAGAGACAGACACTGCCACACAAGGCCAGGACATTCTTAACAAGGTAAATCACTCTTACGTTAATGGACTGTTTTTTCGTCACCGTCTGATTCTTAACATGATTTCTTGAGAGTTTCTGTGGGCTGGATGTTGAGCTCACGACCTGTTCGATAGAAGTTCTGACTGTTAGGAATTTTAGCAAGTTTTGTGCGTCAATGGTGGGTATTTCTCAGGTAAATATTTTGCCTCATGTAATGGAACAAGGACTGGTCCTGCTCAGCTGGGTCTGAAGAGCTAAATAAGGTCCTTTGGAGAGTTGTTTATACATACAGACATGCATAGATCATATTTGGCACCGTATTGTTCTTCTGGTGCTAATATGGTTTACGTTTTTAGGAATGAAATCGTCAGCATATATTTTGGCCTGCTTGTAACATGTCCTTTTGGGTGTAAAGTTTGTTTCTTCCTGAGAATGCTATAGGATCAAAGTCTTCACTTGATTTTCCTTTTCGAGAAAATTGAGATCAGTACTTTGTGTTAGATGGAACTTTGAGAATCAGATAATCCTGTGATTTCTCTTCTGCTTTTGGATTCATTTCTTATTTTCTAGTTAAGTACTGTTGAGTGAGTCAGATGAAGAAATAGAGGTCTTACAATTAGGCTGAGCTTTGAAACGTACAAATTGATTATAATGCGTCGCATCATGACACTAGGATCATGATGTTAACGAATTTTAGTGTGATTGGCTTTTGTGAGTTCCGAATGTATTGGAATTATGTTTTCTAAATATTGTTTAACTTAATTTTTTTATATCCATTTGTTTAAGAAGAAACCTGCGGCACCTGTGACCAAAGAAGAGCTAGGAAGAGCAACTTGGACATTTCTTCACACGCTTGCTGCCCAGGTATCCTCCTTGTTATTCATTAGGTGACTCACTGGCTTGTTATAAAGACAATGTTATTTCTTATGTTGCCACTCCGATGAGTTCAAAATCTGAAGGGCTCTCTCAGGCCTGCTTGGAATACAACTCGATCCTTAATAACAACAATGTTTTTTTTTTTCTCTGATCCAACTGTTCTAGTTATCTTGTGATTTTGAGGAATGTTAAGTTGTATTGTTCTTTACAGTATCCAGAAAATCCAACAAGGCAGCAGAAGAAGGACGTAAAGGAATTGGTAATATATTCCCATAACCTCTTTTTATACTAAAAGGCTATAAATCAACTTGTCATAGGACTTCGCTCGCACTTTCTTGATCATACTCATAACTATGAGCAACTAATAAGATTGCTTCGGCATGCAGATGGCTATAATGTCTCGAATGTACCCTTGCCAGGAATGTGCAGATCACTTCAAAGAGGTTTTGAGGTATGCTCTTTTCGTAATGTTTTTCCCTCCTTCAACCAGATTTGATCTATCCTTTTTCTCTCCCTATTCCTTTCTATCCGGTGTTTGGGAATTGTGTGCAAAAACTCAGGCTCCACTCGCCCTGCCAACTTGTTTTTGCAAGAAAGTGTTGACGTTCAGGTCATTGATATCAGTCGTTGTTCAACGATTGATCTTTCTTATTTTGGGCGGCTACCATCGAGAAACAGCTTTTCTTTCTTAATCAATCGTATCCTTGCTTCCAAATCCAAGTCAGAATCTAGTGTGGTACTTGGCTTTTCGCGCCATACTAATAATATAACGTAAAGCATATGGAATATGGATTGCTCAATCACCCTATCAAATAAACAGAAAAATCTCTTTCAGACTATTAGGATCTTCAGTTAAGCTAATTAAAACGTATATGGAATGCCATAGGATTGCTAGCATTTCAGATCTTCTGTCAAACTAATCACTGGAATAACATATTCAACAGAGCAAACCCTGTGCAGGCTGGATCTCATGCCGAGTTCTCGCAATGGATGTGTCACGTGCATAATGTAGTCAATAGAAGGTAATTAAATCGCATTCTAATTTACCAATCAGTAATTCAACTTTGATTTCTGTTCTTTTCTTAACATGATTGTGATCTGAGCAGCCTTGGTAAATTGGTGTTCCCCTGCGAGAGAGTGGATGCAAGGTGGGGAAAGCTAGAGTGTGAGCAGCGTGCATGTGATCTACTTGGAACCACAGATTTTGGCGGAGATTAGTCAACTTGTCTCATGATTAGATCATTTGTATATCATCTACATATTTCATAATTTAAGAATTATATAAGTGATTAATTAAAAACACCTCCCCTTCATTGGTCTGAAATTAAAAACTAAAAGTCAAAATAAAATTACAAAATTAAGACGAAACTTAACTAACGGGTGGAAGATGAGCCCGCTGTAGCATGACTTAAACTAACCGGTGGAAGATGAGCCCTGGGTACTGGTAGCATGTTGTTCCAGCACACGAAACGGCGGCGGTTCACCAAATTTCAAAGTGTAAGCAGTCTCATAGAAGGGTCTGAGTTGAGAGATAACCTGGGCATCAAGATAAGCGTCACACGCGAAACACCAAACCGATAAGTCGGAGAAACTCAAAGCAATGCAGTGGTTGGGTTGCTGCTGATAGTGTAGAAGCATATGCTTATTTATAAAACGACTGCACAGAACGTCCTTGCAGCTCAGGCACAGCCAGTTCTCACTCGGGTGTTCACACCTTCAGTTAATACCAAGCATTTGCAATATCAATTTTGGACTAAAAAATTTAATTTCGAGTTTCACATCACTAACCTACCTGTAACAACAAGAATCAGGAGTTGGGATGTGAACGAGATCAGACGACAAGAAGGCCAGGTGATCGCACGATGTTCTCGCCTCCACCCAACCTGATTCAGCGCCGTGGATCGTCAATTCATCGTCCTCCATCATCTAAGTGTCGATTCGTCTCACTAATTTTGGGGTCCGGAGAGTTACCTTATATAGGAATTGGACGGAACCGAAACGCTGCGTTTTGGGTGAAACTAAAGCAGAACCTTGGATGGGTCGGGTTTGGGCTGAACTTGACTGAGTCCGAATAATAATAGTGGAATAGGGTTTTTTTTTTTCCGCAAACATATACAAGTTGTCTTCACTGCTAACTTCTCTGCGAAATCTTTTGAAGAGGCTAAACTGTAGAGCGGCTCTGCAGCTTTGAAGAGGAACGGCAAAGTCATGGGTCACTCTAAAGTTTGGAGCTCTCACCCCAAGACTTACGGTCCCGGTTCTCGTACCTGGTATGATGTTTTTCTCTTCTACCTTTTTCTACGTGTTTGATTCCCGACACAGCGTAGATGGATAAATTCAATATCCTATCTTTATCTTTTATTATCTCGCCTATCTTAGTTCTTCATAACTAGGGGGATAAAGGAATACGGGTCGCTGATTGGGTTTTGCTGATTTGAAGTCAGACTTTTCCTCAAATATTATACGTATGCTTCGCTTTCAATGAAGTTGATGTTTATATGGATTTGAATTCTTTTCACGTAATTGCTAGGATACAGTGACTGGTGCTGTTTAGTTGTGCAATTGTATGGTTTCGAAAAGTTGTTTGTTGGGAAATTGTTGGCAGAAGTTTGATATAAATCTTTGTTTGATCAATGCATTCACATAGGTTTAGGATTGAATTATACTTGCTGGTTTGATGAATTGGGAGTTCTGATTTTTGACTTGTCTCTGATTTTTATAATGTGATAGCCGTGTGTGTGGGAATCCCCATGGGTTGATTAGGAAGTATGGTCTCATGTGCTGTAGACAATGCTTCCGCAGCAATGCCAAAGAAATTGGCTTCATCAAGGTGAATTTATATTTTATGTTTTATGTTTTATGCTGGTGCTGATTGTTGTTTAGAATGCCTCTGGTCTTTTAGGTGAGTTCTAATTCTTGTCTATACTTGTGTTGCAGTACCGCTGAATGATGTATCACCGTGAACAGTGACGGGGAATTGGTGCAAGCATCATATGAGCAGTGTTTTCTAGTTTTGGATCTGACGTTTTATAAGCGTTCATGTGTTATTAATGTTGGACAAACGATAGACCCAGTTTAATTTCTGAGAATTATTTGTCTTGTTTACTTATTGTGCACGGGAACTTGATGCTTGTTCAAGTTCATATCCTTGTTTTTGTCCGTTTTCCTGACAAGAAGCTTAATTCAATTTCTGACTAGATGTTGAATGAAATGGTTTAGAATCCTAGAGTGCTTTACATTTTTCTAGTTGGGTGGCAGTTAAAATCTTCATCCATGTCACCGCTTTTCCCCCACGACTGTTTGCAAGTGTCCAGAAAACAATCCCTGGTCTCTGGACTGCCTAACACTTAACTGGTATCCGGATCATGTAGCAAGTCATGGGATAGCTTTGGTACGTTAATGAGTGTTTTCACGTGAAAGATCACCTTATCCGTTCAGTGGCTGAGTACAGTGAAGTCTCATGATACCAAGATAACATCTCGTTATTTACAAGTTTCGATATTATCTTCTTCCAAGGTAAATTGTGATGTTTGTTGAATATGCATCTACCATATGTCCCTTTCAATCCCCAAGGCTTTGTGGTGTTGCCATTTCTACGTCCTTGCAGGATGTAAATGTTTCGACAATCTATTATTGTGTGCTTGACCGTCTATAATCTTCGAGATGAGCCTTTTCCTGTCCGTCTCACTGGCGGTCACCTTCCTATGGAGAATTTGACCGAGATTTTGGTAATAGTTGGATGGATATCTGTGCCAAGGATACCATCTACTTGCCAAGAGACAAATGCTGCACGTACTAATTGTATCTATCTCGAAAATGAAAAGAAATAGAACTATTTTGAATACCACCAAAGGAACACTGCAAGTACCAAGAAGCCAGAGAATCAGTTTGGATCTTTCTCAATAAGGCAATGCCGTCTTTTCCCCTGTTTGAGAGTACTGGTACTGTAACAAAGTCCGCACGATTCTTTATGCACTTGAATTTTGTGCTAGAACTGCATTTCTCTAAAATCATTTCAGTTTCTATGTCTCATCCAACGTCCCTGGCTCCCATTGGAGGATTAGGTGATAATTTACGCTTCTATGGCTCCCTTGCATGAGTTGCCAACATAAAGATAGGCAAGCACCACTTTGTCCGTACTGATATTACCTCAATTTTATCAACTTATCAATTACACAAAATTATCTGGCCTCTCATCACTCTGTACTTGTAGAAAATCTAGGGTTGGACAACATTTAGTAATGCAATGTAGGGTCTGTTAACCTAGTTACGATTTAAAATATGATATTCTTATTTAAACTAATAAATATGTTTTTATTTTTATGTATTTTGATATTATATTTGATTTTTAATATTAAAGGTAAAATTTTTAGAATAACTATTATGCACTTGAAATTATGATGAGATCGTAATTAAAATATTTAATTTTTATTTTTTCTAATTTCTAAATTGTTATTAATTGTAATTTTTCCAAGACAAGATTATTAATAAAATGTTAATTTATGGTAAAATTAACATGCATTATATTTTTTCATATAAAAAAGTAATTAATTTCATAAATTAAAGCGTGAAGATACATAAATAAGCATGTGGATACTTATTAGAGAATAAGTTCACTAAACTAATCCGATTATGAGAATTTTTATATTATTTATTTGTTTACATATTTTCTCACTATAATAGTTGTATAATTGAATCTTAGAAATGAGAGTACTAAAATATTTTGTATAAGAATTACTATATTTTGATGCTATTTAGTACTTATCTTATATAGGATAACTCGGTCGATAGTATTTGAATATAATATAGATTATATAGATATAGTTAAGTTGTCAATAAAGAATTCATTACTCTAAAGTAATTAGGGAGAATAATTAAATATTCTTAATTAACAGTGATTTAAGATATTCTCTATCTATAACGAACTGAGATTGAAAAAAATACGTAAATTCACATATTAACAATATATCAGGTAAAAATATAGACCTCCCCTGTAGTTTTAAAAAATTTAGAAAAAACTCTATAATCTTTAAAACTCTCAAATTTTTTTATTTTTCAATTTTCTAAAAAACTTTTTATCTTAGATTTCGATTAAAAAATAACAACAAAACATATATAGTATGACGTGAATTAATCAAATGTCACAAATATTATAACTCAACAAAGCTTTTAAACCTGACCCAAACGAATCAAATTTGACTTAAATTAATAATTTAACGTAATTAAAATAAATTATTAGTTCATGTCAAATTTAGTTAATTCAATTTAAGTTTAAAAGTTGAGTTGAATCATCACATGTGTTGCCTTTAATGTTTTCTTTAAATCATTTGTATTATTTACTTTCTTGTATTTGAAAAAGGTTGTAACGTAGGCCTCCATTTTTATGTTTTTTAAAAATCTAAACCGTGTTTCCCTTTTATAGTTATGAAAGTACTTGGATTTGTAAACATGCAATGCATGGCGCGCCTCTAGATTGAAAGTTCTAGAAAAAAATAGATTGAAATTGCTTATGGCAAGGTTGAATGTGTTTTTGGAAATTACGATTTGTTGTTCTAGTTTGTGTGAATCCGCACGAATACAGTTCTTCCATTAGCAAATGTAGCCATTGTTGGAGACGTCTGTTAGTGGTGATAATCACTAACTACTAACAAGGCCAAAAAAACATCAAGAAGGAAGAGGCTAGCATAGGAGAAGGAAACATGTGAATTACTAGTAAGAGGAGCATAGGCAGCACTTTTTTTTTTTACATGGGAAATAAAAACAAAGAGACTAGCTCTGATAATCTAATCCCCGACGAAGGGATCTAGGGAACAGGTTGCCTCGCATATCGCGGTTTAAAGCATCCAAAAGGCTCCAGGGAGGCTCCCGGAGGAAATGTAGACCCGGCGCTGCCACTGAAGCTAGCGATGCCAGATGATTCGCACAACAGTTCCCTTCTCGAGGCGTATGGTCCATATGAACTTCCCAAGCCCGATGAAGTAATTCTTGAAGTCCTGTCACCAAAAGAGAATGTTCAGTCAGATCATGAAAAGAAGAGGAAAGAATATTAATTACCTCGAGGGAGTCCACTTCCAGAAGCACACGTCG
The DNA here is from genome assembly GCA_026284645.1 of Erythroxylum acuminatum. Taxonomy (NCBI): domain Eukaryota; kingdom Viridiplantae; phylum Streptophyta; class Magnoliopsida; order Malpighiales; family Erythroxylaceae; genus Erythroxylum; species Erythroxylum acuminatum. The sequence goes on along the minus strand of JANKOD010000193.1, from coordinate 27,955,270 downwards.
ATACCCCCAATCCCAAGCCAGCAGCAACCCCGAGTACACCCCGTGGAGTTCGGCTAGGAGCAGAGAGCCGACTCCAATCTGCTGTAAGAAGCCACCACACCAGTGCCCCTGACAGTTTCGAAAAAGACCTCCAGCAGACGCAATATTAGACCCCAAATGCACGGCTCCATCCGTATTTAACTTAATCCAACCGTCCGAGGGTGGAGTCCACCCAACTAACGAACCCAAAGGCAGTCCCTGCGACGGAAAGATCCGATTTTTCATCTCACTGGCTCTAATGATCCAATTCGTGTAATTCATAACGATACTAATCCCGTTGAAACGCCAAGTAAAATCCGTCTAAAAAATGTTGCCATTCCTCCATTTCCACAGAAACCAACAGCTAACCCTAAAAATAGTAGCCCACGCAGCCTGTCAGAATTGCACCTGATGATGAAGATTAAAATGCAGCCATTAGCCTTCCTCCTGACGAAAAAAATCCCCACCAACCATGTTTACAGGAAAATGATACCAGAAGGATTTGACTCGAGAACAATCCCTTAAAACATGAAGGGTCGTTTCCTCCTGCCCACAGAAATGACATCCTGCAGCCATAGTCAGATGTCGGGCCACGCGTTCGTGATTGGTTAACAACTTGCGCTTAGTCACCAGCCAGAGAAAGGATCGGATACGTTGCGGTCCCGCCCACTTCCATATGGTCTCCCAGTGGCTAGTGAAATCATCAGTAGTGAAATGCTCAAGAAGGTCGTAAGCAAGCGCGACGGTAAACCGCCCATTCGAATTTTGACCCCAGCTTAACCGATCCTCCTCACCAGCACGAATAGTGACGGACGCAATAGACATGCAAACGGAGGCGGGGAGATAATTTTGCAAAGCACGCCAATTCCATTGACCATTGCCCTCCTGCAAATCATGAATAGTAGCGTATGCAAGACTCTCTGGGATGTCAGTCTGAGTTACTAAATAAAGAGGGGCCCACTCATCTAACCAATGGTCTAGCCAGAAGAGAATGCGACGCCCATTACCAACGTGCTAGTGAATACCCTAACAAAGGAAATTCCACACGGCCGTAATCCCTCGCCAAGTACTCGAAGCTCCAGATCTCGCCAAGGTCGGAGGGATAGACGTCATATCCACTTTATATTTGAACCCAAAGAGCCTGGGGTTTGGTAAGGAAATCCCATCCGAGCTTTATGGGGAGAGCATCATTCATCGAACGAATATGTTTAAGCCCAAGACCCCCTGCTTTCTTGGGTTTGCAAACGTACTCCCAGCTCACCAGATGGATTTTCCTGTGACCGTCCTGCGTCCCCCAGATGAAAGTCCTCATAACTTTTTCGAGGTCGTCACACAGGTGACGAGGGAGACGAACTGTTTGCATGGTGAAGAGGGGAAGAGAAGTAATGACAGATTGAGTGAGGGTAACCCGACCGGCCAAAGAAAGCATCCTAGATTTCCACCCATTTAGCTTCTGTTGGGCGGTATCCAAAATATATTGGTAGGTGTTACGATTGATACGCCCATATAATAACGGGACTCCCAAATATCGCCCAAGATTGGAAGTTTGCGTAACCCGAAGAGTCTGACTTAGGTGGCGAGCCGTCTGGTTTGGAACATTCTTAGAGAAAAAGACCCTGGTTTTAGTGAAGTTCATGCATTGCCCAGAAGCCTGACAAAAAGTGTCCAGAATCTGAGATATGATTTGCGTCTGAGCAACAGTGGCTTCTCCAAAAAGAACTAAGTCATTGGCGAAAAAAGATGAGAAATAGGAGGTCCGGAAGGACCCAAATGGATAGGATGTCATCGACCTTGAGTAACGGCCCGGGAGATGAGATGCCCCAATCGTTCCATGCAAAGCACAAAAAGATAGGGTGAAAGGGGATCCCCCTGCCTAATGCCGCGGGAAGGAGTAAACGGGTCAGACAGAGTACCTTGCCAAGCCACCTGGAAAGAGACCGTCGTCACGCACTTCATAATGACGCGGAGGAGATTCAACGGAATCCCAATTTCCGTTAAGGTATTATGGATGAAGTCCCAGCTAAGCTTGTCATAGGCTTTCTCAAGGTCTACCTTCAGCGCAAGATAACCCTTTTGACCGGTTTTCTTTCGCATAGAATGTATCACTTCCTAAGCAATGATGATGTTGTCCGTGATCTGACGACCAGGAATAAAACTACATTGGGTTTCCTTGACTAGATAAGCCATATGAGGTTTTAACCTATTAACAATAATTTTAGCAATCACTTTATACAGCATAGTACAAAGACTGATGGGCCTAAATTGAGTGATGCTAAGAGGAGTAGGGATGTTAGGAATTAATACCAAGATAGTTTGGTTTAATTCCTGTTCCCAGCGATCCTGACTGAAAATGCCCTGAAGCAAGTTGACCACCGTAGACCCAACCTGATTCCACTGGCTTTGGAAAAAAGAGCATTGAACCCATCTACACCCACAGCTTTATTGGGGTTTAGGGAAAAAACCGTGTGCCGGATTTCCGTAGCTTGAATTGGAAGATCCAGGTTGTGCAGCCGGTCCGGGGAAAGAGGAGGGAAGCCACCAGGAGAGGGAACAGTAGTGACTGTAGTGGTGTTGGGATTATACAGCTGGAAGAAAAAATTCCTCACAAGAGAGCGAAGAGGGTCAGGTCCCGACACAAGGGTCCCCGAGGTATCCAAGAGACGATCCAGGTGCACCGTTCTCTGTTTAGCCAGAGTGACAGTATGATAAAACTTTGTATTCCGGTCACCCTTAGAAATCCAATCACATTTGGCCCGTTGATGCCAGAATATTTCTTCCTCACATAACACTTGTAAAAGATCCTGGCTTAACCGGTGTTTTAAGTCCAACAGTGCATCCGACGTGTCAGAATGCATTGCTCACTGAATTCCCTCGAGTCAGGCTAAAAGGTGTTTTTTACGATAAAAAATATGACCAAACACCTCGCGATTCCAACGCGATAGGTGACGAGCGAAACCCTTGAGGGAGGTGCTAAAGGTGTCGGTCGCAGTAAACCAATGCTCGGCCACCACTTCGCTGAAATTTGGATGAGTAAGCCACGCATTTTGAAACCAGAATCCAGCGAAAGAAGAAGTCCGAGGAGAGGAACTGCTGATATGAACCAACAAGGGACGATGATCGGAGCCCAAAAAAGGAAGGTGTTGATTGACCGTGAGAGGAAAGACTTGAAGCCAAGCAGTCGAGCCGAACATCCGGTCCAACCGAGCTTGAGTCAAACCACGTCTCCAAGTGAACTTAGAGCCCATAAAACCCAAGTCATAAAGACCACTCTGGTGAACCCAATCCCTAAACTGATAATTAACAATGCGAGTGTGCGGGGCGCCCCCTTGTTTATCAGAAGCCTCCAGTTTAGTATTGAAATTGCCCCCCACTAACCAGGGTTCCGAGGTAATAAAACCAATCTAGCCTAAAAGACTCCAAAGGACTTTCTGAGTGGTCCGTTGGTCCGTTGAGGACTGGCATAAACTGGCGTAAAGGCAAAGGACAAATTCTCAAAACGGACCTTCGTGTGAATGAATTGGCGATGCGCAATGACCACCGAGACCTCAATGCCCTCTTTCCAGAGAATCCAAATTCCACCGAAAAAACCAACAGCTTCAACCCAGAACGAGTAATCAAAACCTAAATTCCGAATCACTCTGTGAGCACGATGACCACTAATACGAGGTTCAAACAAAACCAGAATTGTAGCGCCCCCTTACCATATAGTACCCACCGGGACGCCCGTAGGTCATTCCGGTACATATCCTACGATAAGAGACCACTACTGACAACCACCACTAA
>JANKOD010000193.1:27930089-27944654 GCA_026284645.1 Erythroxylum acuminatum | reverse complement strand
ACGCTTTTCTTGAAAAATTGATCTATTTTTTTATTAATAAACATGTTTTCTAATTATTTTCTATTTTATGAAAAAAATTTCTAAAAAACTAGAGAATTTTCAGAAAGTAAACGCACCCTTAGTACTGTTTTAAGAAAAAAAAAACATAAGGAAAGAGTGTTGGAATTGATGATTTCTCTTGAAACATCAAGCTAATGATCCCTTAGACCCAAATTAAAGAGTGAAACAATTTTAATATCTCATAAGCAAGAGAGTGAAGCTGCATTATGTTTGGAAGAGCTTTTAAAGTCTTTATATGTGTCCATATTTTGATGCTTTATGAGCTTAATGATCAAGTCATTAGACCATTCAATATATAACCCAGGTGATTTAATATTAAATATAGAGATTATACGTAAATGAAGCATGCTGAATATGAAGAAATAAAGCATAACAACAATGGAATAATCTATGTTTGGTGTCAAAGCTATAGTGACTTAAAAATCTAAGTAGAACATGTCATATTGAGTTTGAACAAGTTAATTCATGTTTTTCCATACTTGGACAAGTATTATAGATTAAAAATTGAGAAAATGCAACTTAAGTTGAAGGAAGGTCGTAAGAATATTGTGAAAACTTCAACTTATAACTTATTCATAGTTTAGATACTCATTTGACAAAAACAACTTTTCCAGTTCTTTTTGGTATATTCTCTAGTTCATTTATAACTTGCCTATATATTAGTCAAGTTGATGTAAACATTAGAATTGTGAATTTATAATTTAGTTACAAATTGGTGGAGTTAATTTGTACTTATATACTATCATAACATTAAAAACATGTTTTGATTATAAGTTTTTCTGTTTGTTTAATTACATAAAATTAGAGATTTATGTGATTAGAAAATTCACCTAAATATATGTTATACTCTCCTGTACGTGTGTACATATATATTGATGAAAAGTTAGTCTTTTGGACTCATATACAAGGGTGTTATAAATTTGTTCTTCCTCTATTTCCTGCAGCATAACTCATTTCTTGACAATCTATGTCTCCATAGTTTTCTTCATCATCATTTCTGCTTATGCTCTGAGGAAAACTCATTTATGACTAACGAAATTATGTAATCAAACACTGTGTCTACTATTGACCTTATTCACGGATAGACTCCTGTTAGAACTTGAACCTGTCGCGCTGAGTCATTTCCTTTTAACAATAAACTAAACAAGTATAGACTCCAGCTTCGTTAACAATCCCAAAAGACTTAAATATACGGAGAAAAGAGAGAGGATTGGAAGACAAGTTGGAGGGTTGAGAATTACTCTTGATTAGTGTATTAACTTATTGTAGCCCAAGATTTAAGAAGTCGAAGCTTTGGTTCTGGCGTTTTTCAGCGTTTTCAAGATGTCTTGTTTATTTATTTATCCTAAACTTGTTATAGTCCCGAAGAAACCGAGTAGTTCACTGTTTCCATAACAAAAGTAATAATTTAACCATCTTCATCTTCATCTTCAGATAGATATCTTTAAACCTTCAGGAGAATCCATTCCTCTGACATACCCATAGTATACGATAAGTGCTGAATCATCAACATGTATCTGTACAAATATATGACCAGTATGTTGGTGAGACCGCACTTCCCATGAGTTGCAAATATATATATATATAATTGGATATGGCCTTTAGTAACTTCAATAAAACAGTAAACTTGAAATGATCACTTATTACAATGCGGTGAAATGATAGATTAGCCAATATGCACTTGCTTTTATTGTAATAAACTACTAAATTCAATATTTAGTAGTTTATGCGTTAAAAGCAAGGATCGATGGAACGGGATGTTGCATCTTTTTTTTTTTTTAATGGAAAACCAGTTAACATATAGCTTGTCGAAGTCACAATGCTTTTTTTGCGGCTTACTAAGCTCTTCTTTTAAGTTAGTTGCATCTTCGTTGATAAGCGTCTGCCTGAGAGCTGTTCTCATCAAGTTTTAAGAGCTAGTTCATCCATTTCTCCATTATGATATGCTTATTTAAACTAGCCGTTAGATGCTTGAGTCATCTACAGAAGGTGTTTTGATAGAGACAAAAAGGGTACTGTATAATGTGATTACTGTTTAACCATGCCAATTTGAGCATTCATGTGAATCTTTGGAGTGTGCGATGGGCTGCCAGCAATGAAGAAGAGAAAATTTGGAAACAGTTATGTTATCAACCATCAAACGTTAGTTAAAAGGGCGATTTGCAGCTGAAGTGCAGGAATATTAACAACCAAAACACTCTAAACTCACTGGTCTTCAATTGATTCTGATACTTAATTGGGTAGAAAGCTATAATCATTTACGTACTAAACTTTTTCCTGTCAAGTTTGTTAATTCTTCTCTATCCATCAAAATCAAAATATACAGTTAATCAAAACCACACCCTGACTATATTTGGTCGTTGATGATAAAATTAGCAAGATACAACATTATTGGAAGTTTATTAAGAAAAACGTATGATCAAATAAACATAACGTTTCTCCAAAACCCAAACCTGATAACAGCCCACTGTGACTCTCCACTCCAAAATCTTTACTCTCGCCTACTATTTCTCTCTCAAAGCCAGGAAACCCAGAAAGCATTTTACACTGAAAATGCAGGATCATGAACCGTCAACCCTTCCAGAAGTGCCGGTTTCTTCCTAAATGTGTTCACTTTTTGCTCATCTTGAGGCTACGGGTTTAATGTGAAACCCGCACATTTCAAGCAGCAATGTGAGGAGCCTTAGAGACCATATTTTACGATTTATCGCAAATGATGGTCGCTGCCATTCCACAAACAGCTTCTGCTACTTCCACAACTGAGAAAACCCCAAATCAAACCTCAAGACCTCCACTTTTACCCTCTGAAAAAGACCAATGCAACAATGGTGTCGCGCACTCCTACCAGAAAAACCAGAGGCAAACAAGTCCCTTCTAGGTACCTTTCTCCTTCTCCTTCTCCTTCAACATCAACCATCACCACTACTAGTAGTAGTACTACTACTACAACTACTACAGATTCTTCAACTTCCTCCTCTTCATTTGTTTCAAAGAGATTCCCTTCCCCTTTACTTTCACTCTCTACAAATTCCGGCCCACCACACACACCAGCACCGAAGTTTCATTCTTTCTCGGCGCCCAGAAGATCCCAATCTGTGGATAGAAGACGACCTGCCACTCAAAGGCCATCAACACCAAGCCTAGAAAGTAAGGAAGGCAATGCCACCGACATGTCTGCTGCAACAAAGATGTTGGTCACTTCTAGTCGTAGTTTATCAGTGTCTTTTCAAGGTGAGGCCTTTTCGCTTCCCATTAGTAAAGCTAAGGCTGTGACACCTCAAAATGCTGGAAGAAAAGGGACTCCGGAGAGGAGGAGGTCTACTACGATGAAAGATCAGGTAGAAAATTCGAAGCCAGTGGAGCAACAAAGGTGGCCCGGTAGGAGTAGAGAGGGGAATTCGAGAGAGAGCAACCCGTTGTTACGCAGGAGTCTGGATTGTAGTGGCAATAGTGATAAGATGATAATGGGATCTGGATTGATGGGGTTCAAGTCATTGCAGCAATCTATGCTAGTTAACGATACTAGAAGATTGAGCTTGGGTTTGGGCAGCGCTAAGCAAAACCCAGATGCCAGTTCAGTAAATGAGTCATCTTTTACTGGTGACCTCACTGCATCTGATAGTGATAGTGTGTCATCTGGAAGTATTTCCAGTGTGCAAGAGTTTGGTGGTGGTGGTGGGATGTTGAAAACAAAAAGTGGGGGTCGTGGCATTCTTGTTTCTGCGAGGTTTTGGCAAGAAACTAATAGCAGATTGAGACGTTTGCAGGATCCAGGCTCGCCTTTATCTACTAGTCCTGGTTCTAGAATGAGTATTCCTTCAAAGATGACACAAGCTAAAAGACTTAGTAGTGATGGTCCATTGGCGTCTCAAAGAACAATTGCTTCTTTACCTATTAAGGGAGGAACCAGGCCTGCTTCACCTAGTAAGCTTTGGACATCGTCTGTTTCATCTCCATCGGGAGGGATATCTAGTCCTTCAAGGGTGAGACCAACGAGTAGCACTTCTAGTAGTACACCTTCAATTCTTAGTTTCCCCGTCGATTTAAGAAGAGGTAAAATGGGGGAGAATCGAATAAATGATGCTCATATGTTGAGGCTCCTTTATAATCATCAATTACAATGGCGGTTTGTAGATGCGAGGGCTGATGCCACATTCACGGTTCAGAAACTTAATGCTGAGGTATGGTAATTCGTCTATTTTAGGTGGACAGTTTACTGTTTAGATCCTCTTTCCAGAATAACCCTGTCCAATGGTCAAAACGAGAGTCTATAAACTCACATCCAATAGCCAAAACGAAGTCGTTGTAGGCGTTGGACAGGCTTATTTTGGATAGAGGATCCAAACTTGGACAGTTTAATGTCATATTTGCTTCTTTTATCTAGTAGTTATCAGCTTTGACTGAAATGGTATGAGTCATACCTTATTTTGGGGTGTAAGTATCATTTTAACTCTTGAAGTCAAAGGCGTTGAGGCGACAACTGGAACACCAACAGAGGTATGAACTAAATGAAGCAAGGAGATTATTTGTGTTTGAGGATAGTTGAAGGACATTGATTAGAAGGTCTTGAGGTTTCTGAGCACAGAGAAGACTCTAATGTGGTTGGAGGTTAAAGATGTACTGACTAAAGAAAGTGATTCTGTAGATTTGACTTTTACTTGCTATTTGCCAAAAAAAAAAAAAAGATTCCACTCATTGAAGGTCTCGTTAAAATTAGTTCGTGATAATTCTACCTATTTATGTGCCAACGAAAATTTACCTTCAATTCTTAAAATCCATGAGCGAAACATGATATTTGATCATCATGGCTAGGATGGTGTAGCATGTTTATGCTTTTTGTAAGAGTTCCGAATAATTAAAATATCATTCTATCACCATGCTCAAGTGCTTTCTTTTATATTTGACTAAGGTCAAGATGAAGGCCTGGGGCTCAATCATGTAGTGGTATGTTAAAGGAGAATTTAATCCTTTAGTTTGTGGATTGTTATCATCCATGTGTGACTTTGGACTGTATCTTTTTGTTCAGAGTTCACAACTAATTGAAATGAAATGTAGAGTTAAAGAAATGGAAACTTACAGTTTGTGAAAGCTTGTTTTGTTCAAATAGACCAAGACAAAGCATATCTTAGCTGCATATTCTATGACCAGAACCCGAGGTCTAGAGAAATTTCATATTCGATGTATATTAACTCCTGTAAATTGTGTTCTAGAGGTGGTTCCATCAATTCCCTAATACTTCAATTCTGGATCTGAAACTTCTGTAGACTTGATCTTTACTAAGGGGCTTCGATGTGCAAAGAAAAGATGTTTGATGTGCTTTTATACTACTTAGCAGAGAACACTATATCAATCTTACATAGTTATTTTTATTCTACCAGAAAAATTTGTGGAATGCATGGGTGACAATTTCAGAACTACGCCATTCTGTCACTCTTAAAAGAATCAAGCTTTTATTACTGAGGCTAAAGTTGAAGCTAACTTCTATCCTGAAGGAACAAGTATGATCACTGGACTTACTTTATTGCTTAAATGTGCTCAAGGTTTACGATTATCTGTGTTTTGTGTTCAATTAGATCATCTTTACGATAATTGTAGGTTCAAACATTCTGTTATTGTCAAGTGTGTCAGACTTTCTTTGATTACATAAGCTGGAATTTGTGGTGAACATATTCTGGGATAATCCATAACCAATCATGGAGAAATATATATTGCCATTCCACCAATTCTTAGAATAGTTTTCTTGACAAATGTGGATTCTACATATCGTCTGTTCTGCACTTGTGATGGGATTCCCCTTCGTTCTGATTGTGTAGTCCATACAAGTCAAATGCAGTAATCTAGTCTGTAGTCTGGAAACCCTTGAAATCAACTACACCTCCTAGAATTTATGCCATTTGCCCGAAATAATACATAAATATGTATGTCTGTATGTACCAAAAGCATATACCACTAACAAAAATATATAATGCTTCAAGACTTGCTAACATTCTTAATGATTTTGTTATCCTTTCCTTTCTCTTCTTGAAAATTTTTCCTCATTATTTCTTTTGACATATGTAGTTTTTTGGTAACCTGGTTGTCTCATTCTACCTACCAGTGATAATACCCTAAAATGCATTGTTCTGGAAAAGTTTTCAATTTGTTGTGAGGTCATTTCTAGCTATTCAAGCCAGTCTAGAAATTGAGCAATCTGGAATATTTGTTCCTTAAATCTTGTGGAGGAATTACCACATAAGCTAGAAGACAAGAAGTATTCTATCTTTTAGTGGGATTAAAACTTTTTTTGCACGTGGTCCTCAGGGACACTCACTATGCTTTAGATGCATGATGGAGAACTTCCTAACCCCTAACGTAATTCAATGGAATTCCATTCCTAGACTTATTAAGAGCTGTAAATTGTCATTTATCCAGCTGTTTATAGTAATAGTTCTGCAGAAAAGGAAATAGATATCTAAGATTGATTGTGATCATTGATGTTGATGGTATTGGACTCTGGTATAAATTGTTTATTGGAATGTAGTACCTTCATGCTCAGCTTTCAGTTGGCTGATTTTGTGGTGGAATTGTCTCTTTGTCATAGCTGAAATTAGTTGTTCTTGTAAATGTAGATTTCTTATTTAGAAGCATGGTCTAATCTAGATAGAGGTCACTCAAACTCTTTGGAAGGAGCAACTGAAGCTTTGAAGGCCAGCACTCTTCGTCTTCCAGTTATTGGGAAAGCTGTTGTGAGTGCATTCACTTTTGATCTTTGAGTTTAAAGTGGATTCCTTTAGTGTAGTGGTTGAAAGAAACCAATTTTTCTTGCTCCTTATAGGCTGATGTACAAAATCTCAAGTATGCTGTTAGTTCACCTGTTGATGTGATGCAAGCAATGGCATCCTCCATATGCTCATTGTCCTGTAAGGTAACTTTTTCCTTTTTATTGAATGGTATGGATTCTAGTTCAAATAAAACTAGAATTTGGAGGAACTAGATTCCTCTGTTTCAAAAATCAAGAACTTGAATTCAATTATCAATACCTCATCTGTCTTCCGTTGGAAAATGTAGCAAATGGATTTCTAACATGAAGGTTAGCAAGTCAGTTTAGGTATGTGGTGAAGGGGAAAGAAACAACAGGATGCATGATCACTATAGGAATGCTGATTAACTTGTAACTAGCTTAAGTTACCTGGAGCTGCACCCAGAAAGTTTGTTATAACTTGGTTTGATCAGATCTAATTGAGGTTTGATAAGATTGTAGATGGCAGTAACAAAGCTGGGTGACCTGCTTTTAAAGTTGTTTAATTTCTGGTTCAAGAGGACCCACTTTACTACCAGATAGGTCTGAAATGACATGCCTGCCATCTGTACATCCTTTATTATGTTCAATTTCATGCAGACCCCCGTGCTCTGAACCTCTCTATAGTATTGGAAGTTTTCAATACTACCAGAATAAGATTGTTAATTTCTTGAAAATATAATTTATTTAGGAGACTGAAAGTAATTTTTTGTAATAATAGGCGAAACTATTTGATGTGGTGGCAGTGTTATAACAATTAGTTCTAAAGGCATTCATTAAAAGATTGGGAATGAAGTCATTGTTGTCTTTCCTTCGATGTTTTTGGGGCACATTTGTCAACGGAACTGAAGCCATTTGTACTTACAGGTAGAAGAAACAAATTCTCTGGTAGCTGAAATTGTGAATGTGACTGCCAAGGAAAGACTTGTGCTTGAACAGTGTAAAGATTTATTATCCTCATTAACAGCCATGCAGGTAAGGTGTTACTTTCTTATGCTGTAACTGGCATATTGTTTTCTACCTCATCTATTGATAAAATATATTTGATCTGTTCATAAAACAGGTAAAGGACTGTAGCTTGAGAACGCATATAATACAAGTAAAACGTTTTCAACTGCCAGCAGCCTGACAACTTATGTAGAACTGATCTCACTTTGACTTCTCACTCTCAAGTGCTAACTTTACGCCCGACCTCTTCTTTTTCTACTGGGTGGAGGTGTACCGGAGGTAATAAACACGGACTGTTGATTAGTTTAGCTTCACCTTTTGGCATTTTTTGAAGTAGTTGTGATCTTGTAAGTCATTTATTCTATCTTCTTATTAGAAGATACAAAGAAAAGGCTTTCCCTCCTAGTAGTTAGTTGTATACAAAGTACACTCTCGGTTTTCATTCCAAGAGGAAATCTGTATGGGTGTATATATGTAACATTTATGATTCAGCTCATCGGTGATAAGTGGTGTAGTTTTTGCAAACTTGATTTCCAATATCCTTTTGCGGTACTTGGTTGTTGTGATAAGTTCTGTTCCCTTGCTTCTAAGTTCGGTGAACGAGTTTCTAAGTCATGGTATGGTAGAATGAGTGCATCCAAAATAAATCCAATTTCCTGCCTCACTAGGTATCATTCATCCTCTGGATAGCCGTTTGCCAAATTTCCTACGTCGTGGAACAACAATATGCATGTACACTATGAGTGCCTATGTCTGTAATGTACAGGTAATGATGCGCCTTAGTCGATGATTATGGGCGAAAACTTGGTGTAGATTACTCAAACTAGGCCGGAAAGATGCAGCTTGCCCTCGTAATGACCATGGTCCAAATCTGGAATACTAGACTAATAACACATCTTCTAGCAACAAGGCTTGTTATATATGAACGCTCCATATGAAATACTTGATAAATGGTATGATAGTTCTTCCTCACTATATGGCCAATTTTGGTTATTCATTTTTCTCATTGCAAAATTTCCACATAAAAAGATAGCTAAGTGCTGAAAGTTGAGTTGTCTACGTGAGCTAATCATATTCAACGACAATTCACGTTACAAGTTCCAGCGTATGGAGAAGTGAGGGTCCAATGAGCCCATTCCTTAACCCAACATGCAATTCGGGGCATATAGTCCAAACTAAATTAACAAAATTGAAAACTAAACACAATTCAAAAGACGGTTCAATTCAAGTGGATCAAGAGTATAGTCATTCTATGTATAACAATAATTATTATAATCTTTCTTATAACCCTTTTTGGTTATTTCAATAAATAAAAGGTTCGATTATTTTATGATCATTTAAATGTATGTAATAATGCATAAATTCTTTCATAACCAAGAAAAAAATTAGTTTAGATTTTATTAAAAAAATCTCTTAATTTTCAAACATACTTTAATAAACTTTTGATTTATGAATGGTTATAAAGCAAAACCTATTTTCTTGGTTCAGTTGATAAAAATGTGTTAATTGAGTGTCATTGTGTGAAAATGCTTATGCTTATACTTAAAATTATGCATGGTGATGATATTAATCAAGAAATGTAATGAAGAAGAAAGAAAGAAGTTGGAAGAAGGAAAGAGGATCACAAGATAAAGAAGACATCAACGCCACATTGGATAATACGAGCAATTTGGAGAGTGAAGAACTCGAGATAAAGGTAGCATAATGACTAATAATAATGATTCTTGTATTGAACTTTTAGTTGTTATTGAACTTTCATATGATAGGTTAGTTGAATGCCCAAAAGCAATGAGCATGAAAAGGAGAAAGTCTCTTTTCAAGTATAATGGGCTTAGATATATACATGCACAAATTAGAAATTGAAATGTAAAATACATGATATAATAAAACCTAACAGTGTGGTTGCTACAAATGACAATGAGAAGGATTTAATGTATAAGAATAAGACATTGAAGAAAGAGATCAATGTTCCCAAATAATCACTGTCCAAGTTCACTTTATGGGATAAAAAATAAAAACATTAGAACATACAAGAATAGTTTCACTTGTAGAAGTTCATCTTCCAATTCCAATATAATTTTTGTGACGGGCATGAATTCATATAATGCGAATATGTGGGTGTGCATGGTTCATGACCTAAGAATAGGAATAACTTTTTTCCAAAAATATATTAAAAGACCGTACAGTCTTTTTCTCATTCACATAGGTTTTTTTTATCTTCAAAATGCATGGTATGAAACAGATTCATTATCATTATAGGCCTTGACATTTATCAAAAGTCATGAATCATGTCCCTATTTATTATAGGTCATCTTTCTATTAAAGGAGAATGTAATTTTTCAATCTATATGCTAGGCTTCAAACTCACACAAGCAAATTTCCTAACACACTGTATATTCAAAAGAGAGTATAATGTCATTTATATTATTCATCAAGACTAAAAACATATATATGACATATTCCTATAGGTTTTTCTTATATGGCACAAAACACTTTCAATTCTTATCATGTGAACTGACATATTTATGGTGATTGGGAGCATATAAAATAGAACTGCTCTTTGAAGTTGTGTTTCTTAAATAGACTCAAAAGAATATAGGTAGGAAAAAAATTAAGCACTAACCTAAAGGACTCAAGTTTATGTAGCTACATAGAATATATTAATTTCTTTACATTATAGGATTAAGTGACATCAAATGGATATCAATTATCGGTATCACCTTCATTGATATTAAAAAAAAGAACAATAATGGTGTCCCCAATAATCGATTTCAAAAGAAAACTCATGAAGAGGCCTCACAAAAGTTAAGTAGGAAATTGTTATCAAATGACTAATTGTTGAACCAAGTGAGGAAGAAACTGATGTAACCATTGGTGGTATATAAAATGGCACGACCATTTATTTTCATATTTGTTAATCCCTAATGACACCTAAGAGTGGGATGAATTTGGTATTTACAAAATTTAACATTTTTTTTCTAACCAATGTACTCAATTAACAACAATCAATATAATAACTATTAAGAAAACTGGTTAATATAAATTAATCAAACAATTGAACAATAATTTAAAGAGTATAGGGAAGAAAAAATACAAATTGATTTATAGTAGTTCAGTAAACAACCTTTGCCAACGTCTACTTCTAAGACTCTTCTTAGAATTTTATTATAATTCTTCTTCCAAAGTGAAAAATAGCATTTGTACAATCTTTCTTGATAAAGAGGAAGTCTTATAATCTTCTTCTAAGGTGAAAAGAAATCTCAATCTCACATGTATCACCCCCAAATACAATAATATATTTCCACAACCAAATATTATAACCCAAAATATCTCACGTTATCACTTTATAACTCCAAAATGGCTCACCCGCACAAATAGGATACAATGATGCTCAAATGATTCAAAAACTCTTTAAAATGTGAGTATATAACACCTAAAAACTTTTTGATTCTAAAATCAGTGAGAAACACCTATTTATAGTATTTTGGGACCCAAAATAGTCATTGAACCTAAGAACTAGCTATTATAATAGCTATATTGAACATATTGGTTAACCAATATAATAATTATTTTTAATCCAAATATGATTAAAATACTTCCCAAAATGTTCCTCAAATATTATTTCAAAGATCAATAGGCTTTATATTAAAACCAAAAGTTTCAATACCTCTTAATGAATGTAAAGACTCATGCAATTAAGTAAGATTAAATGATTATGTATAGTAAGCATTTTGGATCGTCAAAGTAGTAAAGTGAGCTTAATAATAATAATAATAAATGTAAGATGACCTTGATAAGGATTGATTTTCTATTGTTATTGTTTTGTTCTTCATTTTGTCATTTGTAAACTTCAATTACTCTTATTCAACTTCATACACTATCTTTTTATGATTTCATTTTGTTATAATATTTCTTTTCGTTAAAATAATTAACAAATTAGTATTAATTATGCTTTATTATCGTCAAAACATCAATTGGAACCTCTCTTGGTTCAACTATCTCACCTTTTTCTATGATGACAAAATATTTGTGATATTAGAGAACAATAACAAAATTAAGCACACAAACACCTACCAAGATAATGAATGGCTCTCCCTTAATTCATGCTTAAAACATAATTTAATATTGAGAACAAAAGAGAAATTTAATGTCAAAGAAATATCCGTATATGTAGATATCATAAACTTGCTCAATCATATCATATAAAGTGTAAGAAATACAAAAATGACAAAATAATCCCCCCTTTCCGCCTAAAAAAATTACACCTATAAATGTTATCACTCCACTTAAATCTAATATCACCAAAATTTCTTCCACTTATTGGAATCATCAAAAAGAAATTTATTAGCCAAAAATGCATAATATAAAGTGTGATATGTTAAGCTAACTTAGTTTAAAAGATGAATTTGATCAAGATTGCCAAACTTTCTCACTAGATAATGCTATTGAATATTCAAAAAGTCAAAACAAAAGCTCAATTTTGATATAGACGTCCCTAATTGTATCTAATTTGAAAATTCCTAATTTCAGTATTGGGTAAACATTGAAAGATTCAATTAAAGCACCAGGGGAAAGTTTTATTAAAATTAGAGGTGAATTACAACAGAAAAAAGCACAACTACAATATCCAGTAATAAATTTCATAATATAAATTTGAAAGCCCCAAATTTTAAATAATAGAAACATGAAAAGTGCCCAAAATACCTAAATTAAATAAAATTAAAGATGTATCGATATAATTAAAAGGGAAGCGTCCTTAAATCCTCTTATAATTTAACTATAAAGGCTAAAATTTTAAAAATAGCATTTAAGTCAGAAAATATTGTAAATTCCCAAATTTGAAACTAGAAAAAATATCAAAATTTCAATTTAATGCAATTTAATGAGAATTTTATGAAATAAGAGACAATGTTTTTCATGGAAAAGAGTGAATTATTTAAAGTTTTGGAAGATAAATTTTTTTTATGAAAATAGAAAAGAAGAGGAGGAGGAGATATTAAATATGGAGGATTGGTCAACCACATGCTTGACTGGTCAACCATATGGCTCAACTGGTCGACCAGTGTTGGTGTTTCAAAAGTGGAAAGAGTAAACAGTAGAGGAGTAGTGAAAATTTTGGTTTGGTTTTAAAACTCGACTATACTAGTTGACCAGTAAGTGATATTGGTTAACCAATATGACTATTTGGGAAACTAAACAAGTTACCAAATCATAAGCAAACTCACTAGAACTATAAAGTTTCTTTAACATAGAACATTGGTCGACCACTTGAAGACATTGGCTAACCAGTGTAAGCAATTAGGCTACCAACAAGCATCAAAACAAAGAACAAACTCATTGAAAAATAGACAATATGGTTTTTGGTTATACTAGTTGACCACACTTAATGTATTGGTCGATCAGTGTGTTCTGAAAAGCTAAAAGATAGATTCATAACTCGAATTTAACCAACAAAACACTTAAGGGATCATAGTAATATCAATAAAAATTTATCAAAGACCTTAAAAGAGACTTCAAACATACAAAAACAATCAAGAAAATAAACTTGATCACCATTTAAAGATATAAAAAATTATTACCCAATTAATATAAATTCTAACTTATTATCCTCATTTTGTATAATAATCTCTAAGTCTAGGTGCTTAAAAAACAATTATTAAACACCTTATTCATAATTTCCAAACAAATATCACTAAGGATTCACACTCAAATGGATGAATAAATGCAAGTTGTCACATATTTCTAAATCATGAACTAATAATTATCTCTTGTTGAACATTACTCATGATTAATTTGAATGAAGATTTTTCTTGAGTTTACAAAACATTGAAAGCATCTCATCTTTCTCATCTACTTCACTTGGTTTGACAATTGACTCTTTTGACAAATCTTTAGTGGCTAAATTCTCTATATCTTATAACAACATCTTCAAGGCTTTCTTAGAGGTATTAAGGGTAGATTCATCATAATTAAATGCATAAGCTCCTTAATAATACTCAATTCAATAATTACTATCTATATTACATACCATTTGCTTTTTCTTTTCTAATAGCCTTACAAAATAAAGCAATCAATGTGTTTAGGAACTCAGATAAGCTTAGTTCCTACGTTGTTAGATTCCTGCTTCTTTTCAAACTACACTTTCAAGGTTTGCTTTTCATCCTTTGTTTGATAAAGCAAAATTTATCAATATGTGTAAAATTATCTAAAAAATGACATATCATGTTATATGAGTAATGATGATGCATAAACATATTGCTTGGAATTCTATGTGTATATGTATAATAAGGAAGTTTTATTTGGACATTAAATGTGCTGAATGGTCTCCTAGGATGATGAAAAGTCCTACCATGCTTGTATGTATGATGCCTACTATGAATGAAGGCTTGATGTATACTGCTATAGAGGTGTGAGTGGTTTTGTATATTATCATAGAAATAATGCCTATTCTTCCCTTAAGATTATTGAACTTTATGCCTAGGTTATGTGTAGCGCCCCCTTATCGTAGAGTACCCACCGGAACGCCCGTAGGTCTTTCCAGTACATATCCTACGATAAGAGAACACTACTGACAAACACCACTATACTTCCCATGGCATCGCAATAACAAAACAGTAATAAGAAATTGAAACTTTTTAAAACCAAACTGGGTTCCATTGCATTTCATCAAACTCAGCATTTATACAACTATTAGTGTTCTCAGTCTGTACAATCCTCCAAACACTTTACACAAAATACTATACAATAAGTCACAAGTAACAGTTCTAACTAGAAGTCTC
>JANKOD010000193.1:27915628-27929989 GCA_026284645.1 Erythroxylum acuminatum | reverse complement strand
TATGTGTTTCGGTTGCTTGTGTGGCTCGAAAGCCATTGGCTATAAATGGTTTAGCCACTGAGCTGTCAAGCTCAGCCTATGTCTTTCCTTTCCTTAGGTGCAGATCGAGAAGACCAGTAAACCCTTGCAGACAATTGGACCCTTTTCGAAGAGGGATTTAGTTTTGCATTAGGATTGTAGTTAGATTTTGATAACTTTACAAGCATATTGAGCATGGATCATCAATTGTATTTTGGAACCATTGTAAAGATGTTTGATGACATTTCGATATGTTAGTAAAGCTATGGATGAAAATCTTGTACAAACTTATTCTGGAAATGGAAATGAATGGAGAACTTGAAAGTTCCTTTTTGGCATGATTTTGACATGAGTTTGGTACTTTGGAAACCTGGAAATGATGAATGTGTGAAATGCTTGAATTTGTCTCTTTGCATGGGTTGGCATAGTTTGGAAGTTGAGAGTTAAAGTTGTGTCCTTAATGAATGAATTGTGTTTAGCATGTTGAAGTTAATGTTTGTGCTTGAGGTTGAATGTTAAAAGTGTTGATTTTTGAGAAGTTTAGAAGTGTATGTGATGTTTGGTTGGAAGTTAGAGGTGTTGGTCAAGGGGGAAGAAGGTCTGGACTGGTTGTCCAGGTTGTGTCCGTTTAACGGACAAGTGTGTCCATTTAACGGACACTCTCGGGTGGTTTTGGCCAGTTTGTCCAGTGTTTGTCCGTTAAGCGGACATGGGTGTCCATTTAACGGACACTCTCGGGTGAAATTGGGGTCCTTGCCTAGTGTGTGTCCGTCAAACGGACAAGAGTGTCCGTTTAACGGACAGTCTCTGGAAAGTTGGGATTTTGTCCAGTGCGTGTCCGTTTAACGGACACTCTCGGGAGAGAATTGGGCATTTTGACCATTCGATGTCCGTTTAACGGACATGTGTGTCCGTTTGACGGACATCCCTTGGTCAGCTGTAGTATGTTGTGTTTTTGTCTGTTTTCGAAATAATTTCTTATGTCGTGGTATTAATAAAAATTTTCGCCCTCGTTGTGCTCTTTTTAATGATTAAATCAAAATGGATTCGTTAAGGATTTGTTGAGATAATCCTTTCAGAGGCCCGCTAGCTTTTTCTTCTGATTTCGAGTTCGGATAGCTGGGCTTCAGAAACGGGGCCCAGCAAGAAGTCTCTCTTTCCCTCTCTATAAACAATAACATTTCCATTTTCAATAAGGTACTGATGGCATTACCGGTAGGTTACTATTCTAAGCTACTCTAATGGAAGCTACTCGTACCTCTGGAGAAACAGAAACGTGAAAGTATCAACTCTGACATTGCATTCCCTACTATTCTTAAATATATAGAAGCTGAGAAGGAATATCCTAAAAGAAGTAACGTTCTAGTAACCTCTCATAAGGAGTTAAACAAATCCTGGAGAAGTTTGGTGGCAGTTGAATTTCCATAGAAAAGCCTAAGCATTGTCATTCAACTCTAGTGAATGGGGATAGTCTCCCTACCTTTGTAATTATTGCATAAAGATCCAAAACCTGGTCCAATACATTGATAGGTTTTTTCTTAAACAAGAGGCCTTCTTTTCCTCAGGTTCAAATTTGGTCTCAAACGAGATGGGGAAGCAAGGGCTTGGAAGAGATTTGGTTGACTGAAAAGGATTCTTTTCTATTCAAATTCAGAGATAAGTATAGTCTAAGTTCATTTATGGAATCTGGTCCTTGCCATATTGGAAGCCGACCAATGTTTATACAAAAATGGTTTACAAGAATAGAATTAGATAAAGTTGGAATAGAGAGGGATTGTGGAAACATCAGGTGATAGGGATGAAGAATTGATTAATAATCAGAAGGAGATCCCAACGAAGTCAAGAGAAGTAACATAAGCTATAGAAGTAAATAAGGAACTTGGATCTAGATCAAGTGGGGTTGAATATGTTGAAGGAGTTTCTACAATTAAGGTCAAAAATGGAAACAAGGCCAAGGATAAGGACTCTACTAATAAAGATCGTGAAGTGGATGATTTAGCACAGGAGGTGGAAGGGCTCAATCAGATGGAGGAGTTATTGTGGAAGACATCTTATAGAAAATTAGGAAGGAGGAAGAAACATCCCAAAGGATGTTGGTAATCCCTCTTATCCTTTTACCTTTTGAGGGTTATGAATGAACCTCATAAAAGAGAAGCTGTCAGGGACTTACTTTTGGGGGGAAAAAAGGCTATCATTATTAAATTACTTGAGATTAGAATTAAAGCCCCCAAATTTCAAGATTTTATGAATTTCTTGGGTTCTAACTGGATCTGAAGGTCTAATCATGAGCATCATTATAGTGGAAGAATTGTTTATGCTGACGGATAAGGAAAAAGTTCAAGTTATTGCACAAAATAGCTCTTGTCAATTTTTCCATTTGGTGTGCAAAATGGTGGATTACTTAGTCTCCTTTTAAATGTTCATCATCTATGCTTCAAATTTTCCTTTCCAAAGAGCTAAACTTCGGGAAGACCTTATTACTATTCAATTCTCAATTGCTAGCCTATGGATATTAGCAGGTGACATTAATTGTGTTCTTCATTCCTTTAAGGCCAACGTGATAGGGTTAACTTTAGTAATATAGGCAAGGAGTTAGATATTACAATATGCAAGATGGAAGTGGTTTAATTAAAGTATGTAGGCTATCATTTCACCTAGAGTAATAAACAACAAGGCATATACTTCACAAGGAAAAAACTTGATAGATTTTTGGCTAATCAGGCTTGGATGGGTTTAGTTTCCTAGTCATTTACTCATTTTGGTCCTCCTTTATGTTCTAATAACTCCATCATGGAAATTAATGACCTTACTAGTCCAATCTCATTCAATGCTCCTTTCAGATTCTTCAATTTTCTAATTCATAAGGAAGGGTTTATAGATGTAGTGAAATAAATTTAGGATGTCAGGTTTCTATTATGCAAGTCTTATTAGCTCATGAAAACAGTTAGGCTTTTAAAAGTTAAGCTAAATGATTTTCTTAAAGCACGAGATTCCCCTTCTGCTCAAAGTTTATAAATTGCCAAAGAAGAGCTAAAAAAGTTCCAAAAAGAATGTTACAATCAAGCTGAAACAGAAAAAAAAAAAACTCAGGTCAGTGGAGATTTATAACAGGGCTCTACATGATTATACCTCTCTTTTATTACAAAAAGCCAGATTTAACTGGCTGAAAGGTGGCGATTCCAACACCAGGTTCTTTTATAATTCTATACTTGCTAGAAGAAACCTCAATAAAATATGTTGTCTACATGATGAAGATAACCAACTAGTTATAGATAAAAATTCAATAAAATGTATGATGGTTGATTACTACAAGAAGATTCTAGATTCTAATGCTCCAAGCCTACTAAAGCTGCAAGACTTGGTGGATTTGATTGGTCTTCTAAATTCTATTAATGAGGATCTGCTGGAAGATTTACAAAAGCATGCCTCTTACTTAGAAATCAAAAGTACATTGTTCAGTTTAAACCTAAAGAAAGCTCCAAGTCCAAATGGATTCAATACCTTATTCTTCCAATCTACTTAGGACATTACTAGGGGCCTTTTGGAGCAAGTTATTCAGGAGTTCATATCTACTGTCCAAATATTAAAAGAAGTTAAATCCACTCACATTGATCTAGTTTCAAAACTCCCTAATGCTAATAACCTCAAGTATTTTTACCCTATCTCTCGTTACAATCCTATGGTACCTTCATTTTAGGTAGATCCATCTCTAACAGTATTTTATTGATTCAAGAACTGTTAAAAGACTATGAGACTAGTAGATCCATTAAGAGTTGTGTAATTAAAGTGGATTTTTTAAAAGCTTTTGATAATATCAATTGGAAGTTTATCCTATACTACCCTAAAAGGATTGGATTTCCTTATAGATTCATCTCCTGGATAAATACTTGCATTTCTACCACTTCATTCAGTATCCTTATAAATGGTATTCCAAGTAAACAATTTAAAGGGACTAATAAGATAAGGCAAGGGGATCCTCTTCCATACCTTTTTGCTATTTCTATGGAAATTCTTACTAGGCTGATTATGAAGAACACTCAAAGAAGCCTCATATTCAAGTTTCATCATAAATGCAAGGTGTTAAAGCTTACTCACATAAGCTTTACAGATGATTTGATTATGTTATATAGAGATGATCCAAATTCTATAGCAATATTGCATAATTCTCTTAAGAAGTTCTGCAGACTTTTAGGTTTGAGTGTCAATCAACATAAAAGCAAGATTTATTTCTCTTCTGATGTGGAAAACACTTCCAAACTAAGGATGATTAATAGATTGAATACTCACTGCCTCCTATTTAAATATCTTGGAGTTCCCATCTCTTTTAAGAAGTTAAGATATCATGTCTGCCTTCTACTTCTGGAAACTTACAAGAGAAGAATCAATCCATAGAAGAATAGGACTTTGTCAAATTCAAAGAGGCTTTAACTTATCTCTTTTATGCTTAGGAACTGACACACTCATTGAAGCACCCATCTTTTTCTTCTAAAGAAGAACAATAAAGAGTTGAAAAATGTATTAAGAATTTTCTATAGAGTGGAATTGTTGAAAACTTTAAAGGTGTAAGAATTAAGTTGGGATAACTTTGTTGGAGAAACCAAGAAGGTGGACTAGGGTTGATTTCCTTGTAGACGACTCAATTAATCCTAGTTGCAAAAAGAATATTAAGATTGATTACTGATAAGAAGGATCTCTGAACTAAATGGACCAATGAATATTTTCTAGAAACTCAAGCTTCTGGCAAATTGGAGAGAGGAAAGAACATTCCTGGCTATTTACACAAATTTTAAGGAAAAGGTAGGCATTTTTTCCCTTACAAAACACACATAGGTAATGGACAGAGCTCTTAGTTTTGGTTTGATAATTGGTCAAAGCAAATCCCCTAATCCTCAAGGAGGATCTATCATTACTGTTAGCTAGGATTCCTATTCAAGTTCGGTTTATGAGAGCTATTCAAAATGATGATTGGGTCATTAATTTCAGAGGCAATAATAGACTTCAAGTTTATCTTCTTGATTACCCTCCCCTGTCCCCACCCCTAAAACCACACAAGGAGTGATAACAGCCACTAAATATCCAACAGTAATGGAGATTTCTCTAATCATTCTTGTCTAAGGGTTCTCAGCCCTAGTTGCCTAACATCCAATGGTATAACATAGTTTGGAAAGGTGCCTTGCATAAAGCCTTATTTTGTTACATGGTTAGTAGTAAGAAACATACTAAAAATCGAAGACAAATTTTTTAGATACACTGAGCAAATTTGTTTATTATGTAACCTCATGCTTGAAAATATTACCATTTATTTTTCCAATGTAACTACTATGAAGTTATATGGGCTACGATGTAGTATATGTTGAACCTTTTCTGTCCATCTATAGAATGGCAAATCATCCTCAATTGGGCTGATAAACTGTACAAAAGATTGGGAAAAGACCAATTTAGTCTTAGTCCTTAGATAACTGGCTCAGTTTACTCCATTTGGTTGGAAAGGAATAATACATTATCTGGGAATGACAAAATTGAGAGATATGTACTTGCTCAAAAGGTCTGTTGCTAGATTAGAGAAATTTTGATAGCTTATAGGCCTGCTGAATGATTGGCTACCAATGCGAAGAATATAGAGCTTGGAATGATGCTTAATTTCCTTCACATGCTATTTTGTTGTTAACTGTAACAAGAGCTTAGATGGATTATGTGGTAGACTTATACATTCTCCTTTTTTATGGTGATTATTAGGCTTTTAATGAATTACTATCAAATTCCAAAAAAAAACTATTTAATATAAATTAATAATACAAATGAACAATAATTTAAAAAGTATAGGGAGGAGATTTATAGTGGTTTGTTAAATGATCCTTACCTGCGTTCACTCTCAAGACTCTATTTAGAATTCCATTATAATTCTTCTTTCAAGGAAAAAAATAACATTTTTACAATATTTCTCGGTAAAGATGAATCCTTTCTATATCATTCTTCTAAAGTGAAGAAGAATATCAATCTCACTTTTATCACCCCTAAATACAATAACACATTGCCCCAACTAAATATTACAACTCAAAATACCTTACTTTATCATTTGATAACTTAGAAATGGCTCACTCATACAAATATGACATAATAATACTCAAATGGCTGAAAAACTCTTTAAAATGTGTGTATATAACATACAAAACCTTCTTAATACTAAAACCAATAAGAAAACACCTATTTATAGTATTTTTTTAAGGATCCAAAATAACCATTGGAGCCAAGAACTAGTTATTTATTATAATGGTTATATTCAATGTATTGGTTGATGAGTATAACATACTGGTCCACCCACATCTTTCCTAATTTTTCATTTTCACCACGTAAGGTTACTATTCATAAAATTCCCTTTCTTTATTCTTCACTGCTGATGACTCTGACTAGCCAATCATATACACCAATCAACTCCTCTCTTTAAACTTGTCACAACCATATCCATTTTGCCTCACATTAACATCATAATCATCATAAAAATTGATAAGAAAAATCAAAGAAAAATTAAATCTTTGATTCGCCTCCTCTAGTGAGTGTTGTCAACCATCACTACCACCATTAGACTCCCCACAACATTAGGAGCAAAAGACCTATTGTCTTATTGCCGATCATTGTCTATGTAGTTGTCGACTGACAAAAGAAGAGGTTAGGGTTTTGAAATAATTTTTCTTCAGTTCATTGAGATTGGTTGATATTTTGAGTTTCTTGCAGTTATAAAAGTTGTTTTTACTCATCAAAAAATTTCATTTGGTATAAAAAAAATTTAATTTTGATACTAGAAAAAAATTTTGTCGCCAGAGGAATATTTCAATGACTTGAGGAGTATTTTAGTTGTTAGAGATACTGTTCAGGTGATCTTTTGATGAATTTTATTTTAGAAAATTTTCAAAATCCTATAAATTATGTTGATCATTTTTACCTTAAGAACAATAGCAAGATTCTAAATAGTTTGCAAATTAAAGATCATGGAAAGTTTATAAAAGGTAATTGCATAATTGGATCATCCTAGCAAACCTAATGAGTCTTAGGTTGTTAATTGAGCCCATTAACTTGTAAATGACACTGATTAGGAGATTTCTTTTCTTATTTTATAGGTATATTAGGACTAGACCAATATCACAAGGTTCGAACTAACAAGTACATCAATCAGGTAAGTTGATATATTTCTACCGATACCAAATTCATACCCTCTATTGAGTATGATTATAGATTAATATGATCGATCACAATTAAGATAGGATAGATGTTCATATCCTTATACACGTGGATATGATAAGATATTATATTATAACATATATATATATATATAAGTAAATATAAGTATATACATATACGTATGTAATTTTAGTAGTTGTTATTGTGATGCCTATGAGAGTAATACAGTGATATATAACTATATGGATACAGTTTTGGGTACTTATGACATACTGCATACATTTATGATAGTCCTTGCATGATTGAGTGTTTTTTTAAGAAATTGTGTGATTGATATTTGGTTTATGTGTGGATATGTTTGATTGTGAATATGGAGGAGGAAAGATTTTTAGGGCATATCTCCTGATGGGTCTGCATCAAGACTAAATATGCACTGGTTTGATTACGAGAGATGATTGTGATATAAAATTGAGATATTATATGGGCAATGATGATTGATGCTTGGCTCCTATTCGAGTGCTTATTTGACATATATATTATCGATGTGATTGTAACTTTGGACGTATTAAATGAGGGCTAGTCTATTGGTGATGCTTAGCTCTATAGCCCCTTTGGAATAAGAGAGCCTTACTATATAAGTATAGGTATATGTCTGGGCAATTGGTGATGCTTAGCTCCTCACATTCGTTCGAGGTATAGTGTTGTGAGGATGTATCCTTAGAGACTAGGGTGTTACATATATTCCTTCTTCATGATTTGTTATGTATTGCATGTGATTTGTCATGCATCATACATATTTGTTTATACTAATATCAACAATATATTGTGTGAACAAGCCATTTGGTGTCGTAGAGCGACATGGACTTGCTCAGTGAGGTCTGACTCCCATCACTCTACCTTTTTAGGTCAGTTACCACTAACTTCACATGAGTGACTTCGAGGAGCGTTGACTATAATATATCTACTTCTATATGTGCTTTTCATTTGTTTTCACTTATACTTGTACTTGTACTGTAGTGCCCTCAATGATATGATTTAGCATATTGAAAAACGAACTTTCTTCTTATGCACACCAACATTATTATACTTCATTATGTTTGTACTTAAGTGTGCCCTTGTTGTCACTAATTATTTTTTGATATTTTGCATTATTTGTGTCACTAATAGTTAGTCTTACATGTGATTTGAGGACTTCAACTTTCGAGTTTCATGTGCCCGTTTGGATTATGACAGTAAATGAACCAAAATAAGAAAGAATAAAGTCATTTCATATATAACAAATATTGTAATCTTTACTTTAACCTTATCTTGGTTATTTCATTGAATTAATAGCCAATTATTGCATAATCATTTACATATAGGTATAATGCATAAATATTTTCATAATTAAGAGAAATTTTATTTTAGACTTTAAAGAAAGCCTTTGAATCTTCAAACAAATTTGAAATGATTTTAAATCAAAATAGGAAATATTATTATTTTGAAAAAAACTTGAAGTGTTGAAATTTTGATGTTTTAAAGTGTTATTAGAAGTTAGTTTCTATTCCTAAAGGTTTGGTTCGACTAGCCTAACCCATATTTAAAAAGAAATATAATAGGTTGGATGTAACTACCTAGATCATCAACTACCTGAAAGGTTATGAATGACTAGTTGATGGTGGGTTTCAAAAGTTAATAATTTGAGAATTTTTGTCTAGCTAACTAATACCTTAATCAAAGGATGTCTAATTAATTAAAAGAAGGTGATTAGCTATTCGATCTTGTCTAGAAAGTAGTTATTATAATAGCTAGCTTGTGTGTCTAACAACTTTTTGAAATACGTTGTAGTATAAATATGTTAAGATTGAGTTGAGGGAAGAATTTTTGGCATATCAAAAAATTGTTAAGAAAGTTGAGAGGCTAAAGAGTACATGTGTGCATTGCATAGCATATATTAAGTCATAGTTCATTAATATGAGCAAAAAGAGAAGGTTTAAGATAATTATACAATTATTGCTATTGGGAAAATTTGTCAGGATATTGTGAAGGTTCATCTTGATCTCAAATAAGACTTGTAAAGGGATCATATTCATCCATTACAAAGTAAGACGATTGTAAGGATTTATCTTGACCTTAAACAAGATTTGTGAAGGGTTTCTCATCAGTATGATAAAGCAAGATGATTATAAGGAATTTTCCTTTCTTGTGATAAATAAGATGTTATATAAAAAGTTCATCCCACCTACTAAAAAAAGAAGATAATTATTTCTAAAATAAAACTTAAAAAATAAAAATAGATAAAAATATTTAATTAAATCACTTTAAATTAATTTTGTGACTCTTTCTTTATTTTCTTTTATTATTTTTTATTTTATAATTGTTTATTAAAATAAACAATTCTAACCATAATCGCCTTTTCCTAAACTTAGAACATCCAATCATACGATGGTTTCTTTATCACCTTCAAGCCCACTAAAAGGGGAACATATCCTCTGTTCCGGTTATGATGTTCTATCATGTTTTATTAAATCTCATCCACATATTTATATGGAGTCTACATAAATGTGTGAATGAGATTTAATGAAACAAGGTTGGAATACCGTAACCAGAACAGAGGATTTCATGTACACTAAAAGATGCAGTAAACCAAAGTCACGTTCACACTTTTACTCATTTCTTTCATTTCATTCAAAAATTAAAAGAAAAAAGTTGAAAGAAATCAAAATTAAACCTTTAATCAGTGACGGATCCAGGGGGGGCTAGCAGGGGCTATAGCCCTCCCCCCCAAGACTAAATTTTTTTTAGAATATATACATATATATATAGTTCCTTGCCCTTACAAAAAAATTGTGGTTTAAGTTCTTGCCCTCCCAAGACTAAAATCAAAAAATTTGTGGTTTAAGTTCTTGCCCTCCCAAGACTAAAATCCTGGATCCGTCACTGCCTTTAATCTATTTTCTTATTTCATGACCCGTTTGTTAGACCGAGGAAAGAAAATGCCCTCCTAATTGATTAATTCCCTGTGACCCTATTTTCATATAAGCTTTCTTGTGTGCAATTTTTGGTGCAGGGACATAAGCTAAACAGTATTTAAAACTTGATCTTTGAGATATGGTAAATATTAAAAAAAAATTAACCAACTTTTGCAGATTCCAACATTCTCAAGTACCATATCTGTAGAATCCTACTAGTTTAATGGTCCACTTGCAAGCAAGATTCACTTTGTACCGTAATACAGCTTTGAAAATATATAAAGAGATCTTGTACCATAATATGCATCAATTGGTGGCCAAATTTGAGTAACAAAATAATTCAAAGCACGTTATGGTTTCCAATGTTCTACATATATAAGTTATAATTCAGAGAAGAGTATCATGTGTTTATTTGATGTTAATTATATATTGAAAATATGCTCTGAACAAATCCCCAATATTGGTAACATGTTCAGCAACCTACCGGCAAACTTCTGCGCAAAGTTTCCTGAGCTAAGAAGTTGAGAACTTGTAATCATCAATGATGGGATTGTGACATCATGACTGAAACATTCCTCCATCACGAGAGCAATTGCCAAAACTGGTTCAGAACGGGGCGGGGCAACTATTGATTAACTACAGAGTAGTTAAAACTTTTATTTTTAATCTTTAGTGCATAAGTAGTCGAAACTACTGGCTTGAGATGGATACAAGAACAGAATTTGTAAAAGAGAGATGGGCAGGAAATATTAGGAATTTCCATTTCCAATGCAACCAGAGGAAGAATTAGGAATTCCTTGCAACTTCCGGAGAACTAAGCATACACTTGACTGCTTTTTCCGGTATCAATCTGATATTGTTCTCAAACAAATAGTCTCAAAAGCTTTGTTTCATTTGCCTGAAAACGTCCATGATTACACCCTGCTTCACTCCCTAACGTCGTCGTTTCAGATTCCACCGATGGCGACTCTGCTCGTCGCTTCTCCGTTGGGTTTTTCAAGGAGAGATCAAGAACAGCCAATCCACATTTGGCTATGCCACTGTCACTGTCATCTGGCCTATTCCTCTTCGACGCTCTTCCTGAAGAGCCTGGACCAGCATGTCTTAATCCTCTTGGCATAAAACCACCACACTGTGGGAAATTGGCAAAATCAGGTCCCGGAGTTCTGCCGTCAAATTCTGATGGTTTAGGTTCTATAGCACCGCCACAAAGCACCGTCATGACCGCTGTTTGGCACTGGTGCCAGTTTCCTGCCCATAGAAGTCCTACCACACCAGTTGTTGGATTCACTGTTCGCCCTACAGCCTCATATAGAAGTGACTGAAACAACGCTGACAGAGAAAACAACAGAAACTAGAATCAGATTCGCAAAAGCATAATAACACATAACATCAACATTATCCCTGTTCGAGATATTCAAATTGATAGTTGTTGAAGAAAGACTTAAATCTTCATTCAGATTCTAAACGACTCTTTAATTTAAAGCCACAAGAAGTTCTTCTCCGACAGTGCAAAAAAGATCATAACTTTCATCACTTAATAACAAATGCGCTACGACATGTATCACTAACAGGGACGTTGGTTTCGGGGCACGGAGGAAATAAAAGACATGAGACCAGCGCGACCAAAGAACTTGGAGACAAAGATGGTGGCGTTAGCTTGTGCTTGAGGGTTGTCTATCCCTTCCAAGCAATGTCTTAGCACACAATCCTCGCTGCAACCTTTTCGCAGAATTCGACACCCATTACAGCTCATCTTGGAGGATTTTCTTGCACATGAAACTGAAAATTTACGGACAAGAAAAGTGCGTCAATTCGGTATCTTAGTTCACAAGATACAAGGATGAGACCAGATTTTTTAGCAAGAAACTATAGGTAAGGGCACAGGTAACGTTATATAGGCAGTCTGAGATAGAAGACAGCACAGGTAAATAATAATTGAGCAGGGGTTAACTGACTATGGTTGAGTTAGGTATATTTGTTAGGGTGAGTGTTGTTGGTCTTGGCTTTAGGTTCCAAAAGAGGTGGACGAAAGCGGCTCCGTGTTTCCGCGGAGTCCGGGCTTCTGAAGACGCTGAATTAGTGATAGTGGTTTCTTCTTTCGCCTCTGCACTTGATTGGAAGAGAGGGTAAATGGATTGGACAGTGACGTTCCATTAAGTTGTCAAAAGCTAAACTAAGAAAAGAATGTTGTTTAGTGTTTTGATAGTTGTGGGTGGTGCTGGCACTGACAGCTTATTTGCTGCCAATGCTCGAGTCCGACATGTGAAATGATGCGTCCAAATCCAATTATTAAGAAGTGCTATAATATGCAAGAGTGAGATTATGTGTTTATAATCACTAAATTCAGTACAATATGTACACTATCTAGACATTTTTTTGGGTTAAATTGAGGCTATATATGCATTTTTGTTCTATGAGTAAAAATATGCGTATTCCTAGCTGAATGTCCAGAGGTAAAAACTCCAAAGACTCGGTGACCAATGACTATGTTTACAAGGTGAGATCGTCGAGCAATATAACCAACGATCCTGAATAGGTTGATGACGACGTCATTGAAGTTTCAGTGGTGGCATCCTTATCCAATTATAGGCAATGCAACCAGAACAGGCATACCATATAATATCTTCTTGTGTAATATAACTGATAAATAGACATCAAAGTGAGTTCTTTTGTTAAAGGAGGCCACATAGGAAAATGGTGTTTTGATTGAAACCATTTTTTGTTTCCGATTTGCATCATCAGCTTATGATCTTCATGTCCCTTTTCAATTGGATTTCTGGCCTCCAGCAACCATAATTTATCTCCTTTTCCGACCACTGAAAAGCAACCGAAGAAAGATCAATGAAAACAATTAACGTCAACAAATCATGTCAAGGAAACATCAGCGGAAACAGTTGTCCGACTGATACTATTTGTTGGACCTTCCATAAATATCTCCGTTCTCCTAAACTCTTCACTAGACTTAACATCACAGAGCCTTGAGAACCTCCGCAAGCAAGTGGATATTAAAAAGTAGATGTAGATGATTATTTTAAATATGATGCCAATTTTGTCCAGTTACATCCAGGTTGTTTGGAGATCTTTAGTTTATGCTCTTTTACTTTCGTGTTGACAGAAATCATGCAGTAAAAAAACGGCCGTAAAATACAGCTTCCCCTTAGAATTTTGATAGTCATGGTTATCAAAATTTTAAATAATACTATGTTTTACCCTAACTATGCTTACATTACTTGTAATTGCAATCACATCATTCATAAATAATGCTATATTTCATAATGAAGACAATTTGTCTCCTGTCAAATCCGAGTAGCTAGCTTTGCGGGCCCTTAGCAGCTTAGCTTCTATTGAGATTTGAGACATTTGAAAGCAACAAAATCGTTGCTTTCGATTTTTCACAGCCAGGACATGACGTTAACAGGAAATAGCTTTGAAATCCACAAATCTTACAGCACAACCTTAACTTTGACAGCAGCTACCTTACATGCTTCAGTTAAAGGTTTATATGACCAGAATATTGTTCTTAGCTACAGCATGTCATCAAATTCATATACAAATCATAACTTATTGAGACGATCATTCTTAGGCTTGTTTATATACCTATTTGATATGTAAATTTTGGTTCTTTCCCCAGGATATCATCTTGGTTTTGAAGCCTGCATGTTTTTTTTATCCCGAAATTATTGAACCAAAACTTCAAACCCTCGTCTGGTCTCACTCGTGGGTAACTAAAATGAAGAAGTGTGTTACTAAAGATCACATGCAAACCAATCCATTGTTTCCATGCTTGGGAAAAGTTACACTTTCCTATTACAACTTAGGGACTTGTCCGAGGTCCCGCAAGTACGAGTCACACAAGTAAATAGTGAAGTATGAGTAT
This sequence comes from Erythroxylum acuminatum, assembly GCA_026284645.1. Taxonomy (NCBI): domain Eukaryota; kingdom Viridiplantae; phylum Streptophyta; class Magnoliopsida; order Malpighiales; family Erythroxylaceae; genus Erythroxylum; species Erythroxylum acuminatum. Next base: position 27,915,964 of record JANKOD010000193.1, on the reverse strand, counting down.
CGTTCCACAAGGAGTTATTGAACAATTACTAGGCTAAAATCATTCAATTATTTGGGTTGATCACTCAAATGTTGATTATTGAGAAATTAATTAATGAACGAATTGCTAAAACTAATCCTAAAGCAAACAGAATAACCGCACAGATTATGCAGTATGAGTTTATAAGGAATAAATTAGATATGTAAAAGGCAGGTTTCAAATTTGGTTTCGTGATCGACTTCTAATTATTCTCTTCTGGTTTATTCAATAATCTTGATCACTAGACTTTGAAGGAAACTAAATCTAAATTATCTATGATTCTCTATCGAGATGTCAAAGAAGTATTGTAGTTAAAAT
>JANKOD010000193.1:27901009-27912445 GCA_026284645.1 Erythroxylum acuminatum | reverse complement strand
TCTTCTTCCATCTCCAAGACCACAAAATCTATTGGGATAAAGAAATTCCCTACTTTCAAAGGTATATTTTCTAAAATCCCTTGAGGGTATTTGATTGACCTATCAAGCTTTTGACATATAGAAAGAGGTAGGAGACTTACACTTACACCAAGGTCGTATAAAGCCTTACTGATGTTTATGCTTCCGATTTGACAAGGAATGGAGAAGCTTCTGGGATCCCTCAACTTCGGTGGCAGCTTATTCTGTAAAATAACGCTAGATTCTTCCGTCAACGCCACTGTTTCATACTCCTCCAACCTCCTCTTCTTTGACAATATTTCCTTCAAGAATTTTATGTAGGTTGGCATTTGTGTGAGAGCTTCCGTGAAGGGAATACTGATGCATAACTTCTTGAGGATTTCCATAAATTTCCTAAATTGTTTATCAGCTGAGCCTTCTGAAAACGTTGTGGGAATGGGATGGGTGGCTTGTACGAAGGAGGTGGAGTGTATTTTTCAGTTTCAGCATTTTTTGGTTCATTCTGGACAGACTGTGTAGCTGGGATAGAATCAGATCTTTCCTTACTTGCTCTTTATCCTTGCTTTCCACCATCGGTTCTAAGACTTTTCCACTTCTCAAAATCACTGTATCAGCAGTCTCCTTAAGATTTTCTAGTCGTGCAGGCAATTTACCCTTATCCCCTGTTGATGTGTATGGCAAGTTGATCTACCTTAGAACTAAGTTGCTGAATTAGTTGCACCATGGACTCCAAAGTTGGTTTATGCTCTTGAGCTTGTGGGGGTTGTGGAGGGGCTTGAGGTTTTGCATTTTGGAATCTTGGAGGACCCCTATTGAAGTTTTGTTGTTGGGCTGGAAAGTGAGGTTGGTTTTGAGGGTAAGAAGAGTAATGGGGCTGGTTTGAGAAATTTTGTGGTTGTCTGGGTTGTTGGGACTAAGAGAAATTGGGGTGGTTCCTCCACTTAGGGTTGTATGAGTTTGAGAAGGCTCCTCCTTGAGGTTTAGCTTCGTAGTTACCCACTAAATTAGCTTGCTCAACCGCAATGTCTTGTCCATAAGCCTGAAAATCATATATGGGCTATGCAAATTGCTGTAGTTCATGCACAGGCTGTGCGCTGCTTGCTGCCATCACATTAACCTTGTCCATCTTATCCATTCTCTTTGTAAGGGCTTCAAATTTAGCGTTCATCATGGATAACACATTAACCTCAAACATTCCTGCAATCTTCTTAGTCTCTTTCTTTAAATGCCCCCTACTTCCACTCTATTGGTAATTATTCTGAGCCATCCTTTCTAGGAGTGAATGAGCTTCATTTTCAGTTTTTGCCATGAAGTCTCGACCTGCAGCTGCATCTATAGCACTTTTCATAACCGAAGAAAGCCCATTGTAAAAAATCTGCACAAGCATCCATTTCTGAATCCCATGGTGGGGGCATTTTCTTTGTAGCTCCTTGAATCTCTCCTATGCTTCATACATAGATTCACCATCTCTCGGTAGGAAGGAATGCACTTCACCCCTTAGTTGTGCAGTCTTTCCTGGAGGAAAGTACTACGTTAGGAAAGCTTAAGATAACTCTTGCCACGTAGTTATAGACCCTGGAGGTAGAGAGTAGAGCCATTCACTTGCACTATCCCTCAAGGAAAAAGGGAATAATCTGAGACGAATTGCATCGTCAGATACCCCATTCTGCTTCAACATGCTACATATCTGAATGAACGTGGGGATTTTCTGAAGGGTTGCCTCCAAATTGGGACTGTTGGACCATCTGCACAAGTTCGATCTTCATTTCAAAATTATTAGCTATAACTGGAGGTGTCGCGATGCTCGATTGGTAATCCTCAAAGTTCGATATGGCATGGTCCCACACGGTTCTCTGATTTTGCCCACCATTTTGCCTTTGTTCTGCCATTAATATCAACAGGTTCGATTTCTTTTCACTGGTTACTCTGCACGGCTTATGCTCTTTGCTATTTTGTAGCTTTTTGGAGCGCCTTAGCGGTCTTTTCAATTTCTGGATCAAATAACACGTTTTCTGCACTATGAGAATGTCTCATATACAGAAGGAATCACCTGCAAATCAAAAATAAAAAAGAATACTCCGAGTGAAGAAATAAGTTATGAGAAAAAGTAAATGAAATGAAAAATAACAAAATGATAATGAAAAATAAATGCCCAAAGTAACCAAACAATTGGTCACCTAATATTGCCCAAAGAAAACTCCCCAGCAACGGTGCCAAAACTTGTTCAAGGCCCTGCAAGTACGGTTCATGCTAGTAAATAGGGAAGTATGAGTATCGATCCACTAGAAGTTACTAAACAATTACTAGGCTAAAATCATTCAATTATTTGGGCTAATCACTCAAATGTTGATTATTGAGAAATTAATTAATGAACGAATTGCTAAAACTAATCCTGAAGCAAACACAATAACTGCACAGATTATGCAGTATGAGTTTGTGAGGAATAAATTAGATATGTAAAAGGCAGGTTTCAAATTTGGTTTCGTGTTCGACTTCTAATTATTCTCTTCTGGTTTATTCAATAATCTTAATCCCTAAACTTTGAAGGAAACTAAATCTAAATTATCTATAATTATTTATCGAGATGTCAAAGAAGTATCGTAGTTAAAATCAATCCCGACTATCATGACTCATGAAATTAACTAAAATCCATTAAGATTTTTATCTAGTTGGTAATTCCTCTCACAGATTTTTTCCTATATCTAGGTCTAAACCTACAAGTTCTTAATTTTGGTTTTCCACTACCTATTTTCACCTTTCAATTCTTCAATCGATAATTTCGACACAAATTATGTGAGGCCTAACACATAACAAGCACAATAATACTCAAAACAAGAATTAGGAGCCACAAATCAATTTTATTGAATAAAATCCAAAATCAAATCATGTAGAAATTCGAAAACTACATCCTATCTTTAAAACCCAATAAGAAATCTACTCACTCATGTTCATGTTCAACAAAATAAATATAAAAACAAGGAGAATAGACATTAAAGGAGTAAGGAGTGAAGAACTCTGATGAATCTTAGAAGATAAACGTCAAAAACCCAGGTTTGAAATGGGTCTACGTCAAAAACCCAGGTCTGAAATGGGTCTCTTTCTTTCTTGCGTTTTTTCCTTCTTTTCTCCAATCTGCATCTTTTCTTCGTGCGCCCAGGTCTTCTCTACGTGCGGCGTCCCTTCACGTGCGTCCAGGTCTCTCCAAACGCAATAGCTACCGTCCCTTCCAAGTCGTGTGTCCAGTCTTGGAGAGTCGGCGTCCAGGTCTCCTTTGCGACTGCCTTCTTGCGTGCGTCAAAGTCTTTTTGTTGTGGTGTGTGTTTTTACCCCTGCGTCTAGTCTCCCCTCCAATTAAAACCTAACACGTTTAAAACATTTCTATCTTCCAAATGTCTTCTAGTCCACTGTCCATTTTTACTCTCATGTGCTACCGTTTTGGACTCTTCTTCTTGACCTTCTCCTGTGTCATTTTTTTTTAATTCCATCTACTACGTTTTTGTTCTCTTTTAACCTGCCAGCTGTTGTGTATTTTCTAATTCCCAACTGGTAAGTTGCTTCTTGACGATTAAATTGCAAGGCAAACTTCTTTATTCTAAATTTTTCTCCATGGTAGATTAAGTGTGATTTGAAGCCAAACTTCATGTTTTCTACGAAGAATCAAGAAAAATAAAATAAATAACAAACTCAATGAAAATAAATAAATTAACCTAAAAATGTTACTAAAATAAATGAATAAATATGCAAAATAAATGCAAATATGACCTAAATACCTATATGAATTGGACTAAACAGACCTTGATTTTACTAGTACGGTAATAAAAGTCTAGTCTTTCTTAAATTTTTATGAAAGTTTCATTTATATCTGAGGGTCGTAATTCGAAGTAATTTGTAAGATATAATTTGAATTCCTAGCTACGTTACCAGTCGAAATTTAGGTAAGTCGTTTCAATCAGAGCCAATTGCATTCAAGAAAATTGTCCTCTCTTTACCCTCTTGTCACAAAGTTCCAACTCAAAAAACAAGGTGCAGAATATGTCTCTTGCCAATCGAATTGGTTTTTTAAAACCATTGAATATACTTCCAAACGTGCTGAGAAGATCTAGAAATCGAAGTTGTTGAGATTATCAAAGCCATCACTATGGATTTCGTTACTCCATACTTCGTCAACAAGAGTTGAACAACAATAACTAATACAATTCAATAAAAATTTTGTTAAATACAGAATCTGAAAATTATATATATAGTAATTTTAGATATTTAAATAAAAATTATCTAGATTTGATATATGTGAGAGTAAATTCACATAATTCAAAATATTCTTAATTTTGATGTAATATGATTTTAAAAAATGCTTGGATGATACATTGTAGTGAAAGAAACTATTATTTAATACAAGTTAACATGTGTTTTAAAAATTAAATTATGATGTTTATAATATTTTTACTTTATGTGACGGTCCAATGAATATTTAAACATTAAACTTAAGTGATCACTAGGACAGGTCAAAGGTTCAAAACTCTACTCCATATGCAACTTGATTATACTATTAAGATACTGAATGCCTCCTATTTCTGGAAGGTGTGGATTTAACAACTTCTAGGTTTGCAGAACCAAGACTTCCTGATGAATACGAGCCACTATGCTCTCCTTTGCTTGACCAAAGCTTTGTGAGGATCTTCTTTGACTTGAGCAATCCTCTCATTTTGCTACTAGTAGCCTTATCTACACTAATTCTACCATCTGCACCGTTTCTCTCTGTATCACTCAATCTAAAGGATGCTATTTCCTTCTTTAAAGCCTTGACCTCCTCTGCTGTGGCCACAGCATCCCAATCTTCCTCTTGGTTTGGAGTAACAGATATGGAGCTCCTCTGAGACCCATTATTGAGATGACGGATGCCTTGAGGAAGGTCGCGAGTGTTGCTGCCTGATAAGGCAGACAACCTGAGCTGCTCAGAAAAGACTACCTGTACAACTACCCGCAATGGGAGCCTTTCATTCTGTACTGCATGCAGACATGCATCCACTGATAGCTTCTTGCAGTCCATCAACTTGCATATTCTCTTCATCTCACTCTTGCTTATGCCTGGGTGTTCCTACACAATGGAACTCTATACGTAAGCAAACCCTACAGAATGTACGCATGTAATAACCCTTTTGGTCCCTCTTGCAATTCTACAGCATAACCATCTACACTAGTAAGTTCTAGCAAGCTGTTGAAAAAGAAAGGAGGAAGGTGAGGGAGGGGGGAGGAAGAAGAAGAAGCAAAACGGCTTGTTTTACTCCTTCATTTGTGCCATAAGAAAAAGAAAAATGTGAAATTTCACAATTTGTTGAAACCTAGAGAAGATGACGTATTCTTACCTTAAGATACATGTCAATTGCCCGGTAGATTGCGTCATGAGAAGGACGGGGCATTCCAGCCACCATGTCAGCCAGCTCCACAAACTTCAACAAGGGTAGATTGGGATCCTTTGCAATTTCAGCAAGATAACCATCTATGAGTTTTCCCACCATGAGTTTTGAAGCATCTGATAGAATTCCTGGTTTTGTTGCTTCCTGCATCTGGTGGCCTTCTTCTGATGAATCAATTGCATGATTTTGGTCTCGCATCAGAAACGCTTCAACTATTTTCTTTACTGTATCAACATCATAAATCACATTTTCCTCTTGACCAGCTTCTAACAGAAGGTCATGAACCGAAGCCTCTTCCAATTGCTGGCCTATTCTCCTTATTAACTCTCCCTTCATCACATCTCCTGACTTTACAAACGTGGCTGCTTTCAATAACTTCAGCAAAAAGTTGCAAGAAACAGTACCTCTCTCACCAGGCAATAGCCCCATGATTGTATCAACTATTGATCGATATTTTACTAACTCTTCAGACTGAATCATGCTTTTACTAAGACCAGGCAACCTTCTATAAGCATAAGCTTTCAAAGCTTCTCCAATAACCGCATTACAGAGTATATTTTTGGTTCTAATTGTCGCAATAACACGCTTATATAACTCAATTTCAAGTTCACACAAATCCTCAACCCACCAGTCCTTGGGGATTCGTTTACCATTCATTGTTGGATCATTACCATTTTCTTCGGGAAGTTTTTTGCGGTTGTAAGTAAAGGACCAGTCAACTTTGGAAATATCAATGCAGGCCTTGGTAGCTATAGAATCAATACAGTGGCTTGTTACCTTCAGTTCCTCAGATAAAGGCAATAATGACTTTGTTGTCTTAAGAACAATAATCGAGTCTTTCCAACTGCAGAAAATGCTTGAGTTCAGGAATACATCAATCTTGCAAGCGAGGTTCCCCTTCTCAATCATCTCATGCATTTCGAGGTACTCAGCAGCACATCTCACCGCGACAACATTGTAAGCATTGAGGGTAACTGTCATGGCATAACAAAATTTGGCACATGTCTCAAAGGCAGCAGGCCCACCAGGAATGTCAGAAATGTCAACTTCATCACAGTTTCCTGCATTAGCAGTAGTAGTGACCATCTTCTGCAGGCGAATACTTTTTGACAGAAGAGGAAACTGCAGAATAGGTTCGACTTGTGTTACTATTCACTTTTACGGACACAAGTGCTACAAGGACGTCTTATTTACTCAAAAGGGATCAGACCAACTAACCTGAAATCAAGCCAAAATCTACCCATTTCAGACCAAAGCACTAGTTTTGGTTCAATTTTCAGGAACTTGTAACAGACTAATCCGACCTGATGTCTTTCATCTAAGGTTTCAACTAGTGTTAGATGTCGCATTAACTTCTACTTCATGAATTGCATTAATGAGAAAGATATCAAACACTGATCTACATCATTTGCAGAACTAAAGAGAGGAAGCTGTTCTTTCTCTTAGTTGGATGGTGCTTGTTGCCCTCCTCTTTCAAACGTTTAAGGGACTACTTAAAAGTTGGTTCCTTGGTAATATGATCGTCCATATGGAAAGAAATGAGGCCAGCTCCCTCTTCTTTTAATAATTTGTCTAGATTTATTTATGAATCAGGTTTAAAGGCATTAAATGTCGTGGCATGTAGCATCCTTGGGCTGAATGCCAATAATATTTCACAATCATTCAAAATTTTCTAAGGGCTTTAAGCACTGTAAACCTGAACAAAAAGCTGAAAAAAGTGATTGGGCCTGTCTTGGGTTCACTAGATTCTAAACTCTGTGAAAACATGATTGAATTCGGAGTCAAACCTGATCCAGTCCAATCCATGTTCACCAGCCTAGTTGCTCTGATCTAAAGCCTACCAATGGTTTGGATTGACATCATGAACGGAACAACTATTCCCCATTTTGCTTTGCATTATCTGCTTGCACTCTAATGGACCAAAACAGATTCTACTGATCAAGGACATTCAATCTCAATACTGAACTCCCAGAAACGGTGACATAAATGGCAACATGTGGAGCATCAATATTGCATTATAGCAGAGACAATACACCGATTCATTTGAGATCATACAGACTAGCTGATATTAAAGATACAACCCTCAGAAGGCTAATAAATAAAATGGCATGTAAAAAGGAAAAAAGAAAAAAAATACTGTCTTCTCCATATTGTTAAGCAGTTGATATATTGATAGATTATTGTACCTTGTGTAAGTAAAACTTCACATCCCCTATATTAACAACAATATCAGTTGCCAATTCACTGGCCACATACCTGCAGAAGAAAATTGTAGTCATTCAGACGTTGGAAAGACAATATTTACAAGAACCATAAGGATTCAGAAGGCATAAAAGGACCATAAGGCTTCAGAAGAACTCACCTAGCACGGTTTCCATCGGTCTGGAAAGTGTCTGGCTTTGATCCAAGTTTCATAAACTTCATTTTACCAACCGATACAGCTTTTCCTATGCTGCCTTAAAACTGACCTTCTCGGTACTCAGTTGAGAAATGCTAAATTAAAATACCTTGTGGCTTAAGCTCCAGAAAACACATTCCCAATGAAGCATAGAGGAAGAATTCCTGAAGTGGAAAGGAATACCCCAGGGTGTGGGGACCAAACTTCTGAAGTCTAATAGAGACTATGACATCCAATGAAGTCAGTAAAGATTAAATAGCGTTTGAACAATATATAGCACGCAAATCAAGTAGTCCTGACTAAGAAAAAGATAGGGAGACAGAGAGACTGTGCGTGCGTTTGTATAAGGTTGTGTTTTAAAGGGATAATTGAGGAGATGGGATTGATTTAGCGAAAGGATATCTTAAAGAACAAGAAAGCCAAAGAAGTGGCTGTTGCCTAAGTCGGCGGCAAAGCCCAAGGAGCCCGGGCACAATGAATCACCACGGGAGACATAGCCAGCAGATGCTTTACAGTAAACAATTCACTGATTACAGACACTCGACAAGCATAAATCCGATTCCACCTCACTTCTTCACTATTTCTTTGTCTTTTCCTCTCTGAATTCTCTTTTTAGCCTGTCTTTTCTCTTTATTTAAAGACCATTATCAATCAGTGAACTGCGGCCTGACTACACGTTCAAGTTCCAAACTTGACGTACTAAAAACAATACATGCCCATTATCGAAGTTTGGAAAACCTGCAACCAAAAACAGCATCTTGGTATCAGTTGAAGATACCACCAATAACTGAGACAACAAGCATCTTTCTCTATTATTATTATTATTTCCTCAAAAAGGCCGAGTATGGGAGTAAATGAGATAGACGAAGATGTTAGTAATGAACAACAATCAAACATAAACTATCAAAAACAAAAATTACAATAAAACTGAAACTGAAATCTGAGAAATCTACCAGAATATATTGCAAAATGTCTATTAAAATAATCATACGAATCCACATCATATCGAAGAAATGCAACTATCCAACCAACTTGGAAACCAAAGGACAAGTCCCAAAAGCCACTCTCCGTGTAAACCCCAACAGAACCCAAGACTACTAGTCCACTAGTGTATCCAAATCAATACAGTCATGCACAATACCATCTCATTGTTGGAACCGATGAAGATAAAACATGAAGCCATTTTCAAACACGAGTAACATCAACTAAAAACCAAAACTTTAAAGCATAAATCATAAAAGAAATAGAAAAGAAGAGTAAAGCTCATCAATGAACAAGAAGGAGATTTCAAAATGCTAAATCAACAAGACTCACACAGCAAAGAAGCTAAGCATGAGCCTGGAGAGCCAAACCCGTTAACCAAGACAAAAAGGCTAAAGAGACCAACCACCCAGAAAGTGTCCCAAACGAACAGAGCTGTTACCTAGTTAAGGAATCCCGAAGAACAATGAAAAATAGACACCTTCAGAAACTTTTATTACGCTTGAGCTTAAAGAGTTCAACAAATGCTTTGCCAAACTTATTGAGTGGACCAGCATTAACATTGTATAGTTGAAGTAACGAAAGAGATTAAAGGAGTTTCTTTACATTTCTTTGTGTTCGCTTTAACTTTTTACAGGAAAGTTGAAGATATTGATTCAGTGTTTTGAAGGCAATAAGATGCACTCATGACTCACCACTTTGCTCAGTCATGCACGCCAAAACTGACACACAGCTTTCTTGTTCGTTGTTGCCACACCCTTAATAAATGTTTGTCCTTTCACTTGCTTCCCCATTAGCACATTACTCGACTGCTCGGAACTACCCAAAAGTAAATGAACTAGGACCATAAACTCAAAAAAAATCACGCAAAACAAAAAGGGAAAAAGATTCCATCTTGCGAAGTGCCCATGAACCACGAACTCGATCGTGACATGTTATTCATCAAATGATTGCAAAAAATGAATGCCAAGATGTGTGCTTATCTTTATATATTTCCACATTTTGCTTACTGCGTTGTCCATGTTTTCTCAAACCTGAAAATACGTTTCATGATGCGATTGGATAAATTTTCGGATGTGTGCTTCTTTATATATTTCCACATTTTGCTTACTGCGTTGTCCATGTTTTCTCAAACCTGAAAACACGTTTCATGATGCGAGCCGATAAATTTTCGGATTAACGAAATAACTTGCAAATTATGCTAATAAGATATTTTGCATCAGGTAATTCTTGTACGACAAGCTCAATCAAAAGAACGTAAGTAAGAAAATTCGAACACAAAATCTTTTGACCTCATACTCTTCCCCTACCAACTCAACCACTTCTTAAGGGTGCCATTTGTTTCATTATAACTTGCAAATTATGCCAATCAGATATTTTACATTAGGTAATTCTTGTACGACAGGCTCGAACTAAAGAGCGTAAAAAAGATAATTCGAACACAAGATCTTTTGACCTCACGCTCTCCTCCACCAACTAAACTACTACCTAAGGGTGTCATTTGTTTCATTAGTCTTTAAACCACCTATTTAAATCATTTATTTGATTATTTGATTATCTTTATATCGAATTAAAATTTTAATTTTCTTAATTTTAATTTTAAAATAATATTTAATAAAAGTCCCATAGAAAATATTACTTTGAATATTCTCTTCATTAAATAAATATTAATTATCATATTTTTAATAAAGTAAATAATAAAGACTAAGAGAATAAAGAAGATATTATATTTATTAACTTTGTAAAGATTTCTAACACCGGAAGATATCATAAATATATGTGATAGGTAATAACCTAGTTCTAATACGCATATATAATAACCTTATCAATATGAATAAGAAAACGAAGTGTCACAAATAATAATGGTACTTTAATGATCTATAATGTATTATATTTGTTTTTATCAATCTCGATTTTCAAAATTTTATACTAAATTGTAATTAAAAATTGTGTTTTCTCTCACTATATGTTAAGTTGCATTAAAGAAATCTTTTTATGGGATGAAAACTTATATCCTTTTATATCTCATAAACTTGTAAATATCTTAAAATACATGAATATGTCAAGGTCAAATTGTAAATATGCTCAATAACTTATCATATGTTTAAGATTGACATGAATCTTAAGACTTTTATCTGTTTTTTAACGATGCAAAATAATATATATGATTGAGAACAAAATAATTTTCATTGACATATAAAAACTATAGTTATAATACATGAAATAAAATAATATATGAAGTGACGGAGCCAAGAATTTAAGATAGGAGAACCCAAATAAAATATAAATTTCACAAAAATTTTCATATCAAAACTAAATTAAAAAAAGTTTTATTAAGAATATAAACTAGCTAAAATTACAATGATCCTCGCCTACTTTTCATATATTGAAATTTTTTTCATAACAAGATCATTGTTAACATTTACAAATACATCTCTTTCAATGTAACACATTAAACAATCATTCAATAGGTCATCTCTTATTTTATTACGAAGTGAACTCTTGATAATTTTCATTGCGGAGAAAGCTCTTTCCACTGTGGCAGTAACAACTGGTAAAAGTAATGACAATTTGACTAACAAATAAACCAAAGGGAATACATGATGCTTTCTTGTAGCCACCATT
>JANKOD010000193.1:27867316-27888240 GCA_026284645.1 Erythroxylum acuminatum | reverse complement strand
AGAAAATAACCCTTAGTGAATACAAGAGGAGAAAAGGGAGGCCTTACAAGAACTGGAGGGAAGTGATCAAGAAGGATTTGTCAGAGTTGGTCATTACTGAGATAGTGGCTAGAAATAGAAAAGTATGGTGTGATCGGGTAAGGGTAAAGGATTAACCTTTAAAGTTCACCAAAACAGTATAGTAGTTATTAGGAGATGTTTACTCGCAATACGCAAATTATCGTGTAGGAAGTCCAACCCAACATCCTTTCTCCCTTTCTAAAGTGTAAGTCTTGCACAAGACTTACAGGCATACAACTTGGCTTCTCAGGATAGGTGTATGGGGAAAGTAGGATTGTTATACCGTCAGGGTCTCTGAGAAAGGACTCCTAATTTAATTAAAGACAAGAAGAGTCGGACTTTGCAGCTTATCAGGTACTCGCAGATCTGGACTCCATTAGGTATATCCTGTTATTTTTATTTTCATTTATTTATGTATTTATTGTAATTTTATTTACATAATAATTTAGGTGCTAGTTTTACCTATTTTCTATTTAACCTGCATCACTCTTATATTGTCTTATCTGTATGTGGGTCTACCGGAAATAGCTTCTCTACTATGTAGGGGTAAGGCTACATACTATCAGACTTCTCCAGACCTCGTTTTATTGCAGAACTTCAGACTGGGTGTGATAATGATAATTTCCAATTGTTTTGGTAGACATGGAAAGGGATGTTTTTATGTCAGCAACAAAAGCCCATGCTAATCGAATTGTTGACCTTGTAGCAATTGCATAAAAAATAGCATAATTTTTTTGTAAATCATCATTTGAGATTTTCTTATCAAGGTTTTATATTCTTAATATTCTATTAATTAATATAGAATTTTATTAATTAATATAGAAATAATTGATAATCATTTGGAGTTAGGATCAACCTAAATTGACCGATTATGATTTATGCAACGATTTAGCGAGTCAACTATTAAACAATTTATTAAGAACAAATGATAATCAATCAAAAATTTCACCAAATGCCCCGCTCTTGGGGGATGCCCTTAGTACCAAAGAACATGTACTAGGGTGTATGTGCAACTCGTTCAAATCGTGGACTAGAACAAAAGAAAATAAACTTTTTTCAACTATCCTTCACTGGTACGGATAAAGAGTATAGAATGTAAGAACCCCCTGAGAGATTCAACAACTAAAACTAAAAGAAAGATCGATTCTTTGGAATCCTTCCTTTCTTCAAAAGGAATGAACATAGATAGAATCGGACTGATTCTCTAAGTGTGTTTGTGGATATTCCTCAATGTCCTGGCTATTCACGAAAGCTGAGAAGGAAATGAATAATCATCTGCTTCCGAAAGAAATCAAAGAAATTCTTGAGAATCTTGTAAGATCTATTCATTCTTTTTTTCTCTGATAGATGATCATAACTTCATTTGGGTTAGAATTCTACTAAAAGATTCATTAGAGATCAGAAATTATCGAAAAAATATCAATATGTTTCTTTTGTCGTGGTTGCAGAAGAATAAATTTTTTTGGAATCCCATTTTTATTCATTTTAAGTACTTGTGTAGTTGTACAGTAACAAATACGGATTGTAGAGAGTATTCAACGGAAGGAGGAGAACAACAAAAAAGGGCTAATGGTAACCCACCATTAACTATTTGTTTCATTTATTAACCACTTCATTTATTGGTTACTGTAGAGTTTTTTTCTGAAATATCAATTTGGGATTCAAGCTAACTTGACAAGTTGCGAGCTTTGAATCCCATTTGACCAGCATCATTCCATCCAACTCCAATATTGACCAGAAGGAACATGAATTTTCTATCACGAAATTACCCACCAATGCTTTGATATTCCATTTCCCAGGAAAAAGTGCTAGATTTCACTTGCAATTATATGGACACCTCACTCTTCACTCAAGCGTCAATCAAATTGATTAAAATGGTATGTGATGAAACTCTCGCACATGATGCTGACTGTACCACTTTTAATGCTCGTATGTACTACGTCTTCCCAATATTTGATTCCTTAGGAAACACTTGATTCCTTTTTCTTGTAGCCTCGTCTCAAAATTCAAGAATGGTTTTAGGCAATTTGCCTTGGAAGTCTTCAAGTGGTGTGAGTTTTTGGGCATCATTAGTCAACCAAGTCAAACTCTACCAGCCTAAATTTTAATTAATGGCCTCAGAAAGAGAATCATCTCTAGCTTCGAGCATATGCTTCTTGTGCAAAATAGCTACTGAATGGCATCTTTGGCCACACCACATATTTTACCATTCCTGTTTTATTTTGTAACTTCTTGATATATAGCTATAGGGCTTCAGTCAGTGGTTTAAACTTGTATAAAAAAGAAAATTTTTATATAATTCGTAAAAGTTAAATCTTTCTGGCATAAAGGGTATCCCATATTTTTAGGAGAATCGAACAGCATATCATGTTAAAAATCCTGCAAGTACCTTACTTAGTGTCCATGAGACCATAACTATGCAAGAAAGTAGAGGTCACAGGGGACAATATGTATCAAGTACGTTAGATAACAGAAGGATTCAATTTCTGAGTTAAGTTGAAGATCCTGTGATTAAATATGGCAGATTTAGTTAGCCAGCAATTAGTTGCTTTCTGCCCTCCTGTGCATTTACAACTCATATATGTGTACGAACATCAAAAATAAAGAAATGGTTAAGTATTTTGCTTGATGATCTAGAATTAGAATCACATGGGCATAACTATAAAGGTTTCAGACAGAACTGGAATTGATCAAATAGACTATACCCTAATCATGTTCACCATCGCTCTCAATGTTTAATCACACAGTCAGGGACTAGACCACGTTGATTCGGTCGCATTGTCAATTTTGGCTGATTTTCCATACTATGATGCAGCTCCTAGGCGGGGAAAAGGACCAAAAATGGGGTCTGGACCATCAGTAGCTAGTTTTTAGCATATTTAATACCCCCACCACCCTCACGTTTTGCGCCTAATCTTCCAATAAGAATCATATTACTGCAGATTTGCATTAATTAAAACACGCAGAAGTACACAAGCACACACAAATGTTGGTAGTAGTTGGTAATAGTTAATGCTTCTAAGTATTTATAATTGAAGTGTCAATGATGCTCCTTATGGCTTGAATATATCCCAAGAAAGGGACGCCAATGGACAAATAAAGAAGCTACTTCAAATGAATGGCTTTTATAAGATAACAAACAATTAATTAAGCAACTAGCCCAAGAAACCTGTTGTCAGTTGTACTTTCGGACAAAATTGGATAATAAATGTATTTACTGTTTTGTTTTAAAGTTATGTCAAATATACTTGGCAAGTTTATGGTTTATGATTATATTATAAAATTGATTTTCTCAATGTGATTTTTAAATATGGTAGAATTATTATGTATGATTATTAGGATCTATTTTTTTGTATTAATGAATCTAAGTTTTTCTTATCAACTTGTCATTCTTTTTTTGGTACAAATCAACTTGTCATTCTTACAAATAATATTTAGGCAAGAAGGGCAAAAAAATAACTTTAACATTTACAGTTAAATATAAGTTAGGTTTTTAGCGTTTCATTGTTTTCAAATTAAGAGGTGCTTGGTTGGTAGGTTTGAGAAGAAAAGAATTGGTAAGGAGTGAAAAATATCTGCTTAGTAATATATTACTATTGGATGAATAATATTTCTATATCTGAGTTTGGGACATTACCCCATACTCCCTGATTATGAGAAGAATGAAAGTCATTCCTTTAAAAAAATTAAGTGTCACGCGTGTGAGAGGAACCGTCACCGTCACCGTCACCGACATGACATTTCTTTTCTTTTTCCTAATTATTTATATATATAACAATTATCTATATATAATATATATCAGTTTCATGAGCGTAACACTTCTTTTATGTTTTTCCTAATTATTTATACGTATAATAATTATCTATATATAATAATTTATTGTAAAATAATAAAAATAATTTAAAATTATTAATTATTAATTATTTTATCAAAATTTTAAATTATTTTTTTAGAATTGTTGTTTTTTCACATTCCATTTCATTTTACATTTAATTACACATTTTAATTTTACATTTAATTAGAATACAAAGCATGGTTAAACTATATTTTAAGGACATTATGTAGCTGATGATATGTTGATGCAAGCAAATGCTAGAGCATGTTTTTCTTCAAGAACTATTAGAAAGGAAATATGCAATATATTTGATTTTAAACATTTTGTCATCATAAATGGGTGCATAAATTAAATAAAATAGATTAAAATTTGACGTAAAATAAATTTTAACAAATTTTTATTTTTTAAGATTTTTAACAAATCAGCCACTATCAATGATAATGTTAATCATTCATTCGTCCTATCTAACCATCATAATTATAATGATTATATCCATTCTCATTTCATACTATATTCATTATAATCCTATTACCATTGCCCTATGTGAACCAAGCACTCCCTAGACCCTAACGTTTTATAAATGTTCAAACTTAATCCTATATGGATCGAAATTATAACAGATACCTGATGTTGTTAGTCATTTACCACGTCATTGTTGACGTTACAAAAATAATAATATTTTCCTTTTAAAATGGGTTCATAGTGCCACTGAGCGCCACATGGCACTATGGGACCTAGTTTTATATTTAAAAAACTTAAAATATTATAATTAATAAAATTATTATTAAATTAACAAAATCTTATAACTAGCTAAAATTTTTTACGTTATAGATTCCTAACCTCATAATCTCAGCCCAAGCCCTAAATCTGTCTTTGTTTATGGCTCTGCTCTAATTTCACCGTTGTCATTCACTGTCATCTCTTCTTCTATGATTGTAGCAATCTTTCAACGACTTCTTCGCCTCTTTTGTCTTCTTTAGTGACATTTTCTTTTTACTTCATCCTTTTTCGAAGTTTCCCTTTTCACGACCATCTTCTTGTTCACATGTTATCTGCTTTCTTCCTCTCCAGCCTTAACTAGTTCTCATTTTAGCTAGGTTGTAATTAACTTTGCTCGCATTTAGTATTTGCGGCTTATACATTTTGTGTTTTATGCATTCTTAATAAATATTCAAAGTCACCTTTGTTCTCTTACTAAGTTAATCTTGATTTCTACATTTTTAATTTGTGTTTTAAAAAAATCAATAATGACTTGGACCTTACATTTTATCCTAATGTCCTGATTTTCTTTTCTTTTCTTTTCTTTTTTTTTTTTGCAGGGGGTTTGTTCAACTGTGATCCCTTCTCAAGGCCTCTCCACAAATGAAGGTTTTAATTTATGATTAGAATTGATTTTCTAATTGTAGTTCTTGATGAAACATTTCAAAGGTTGTAACTAAGTTTATATTTTTACTTCCTTCTGTTGAGGACGTCTAACATAACATTAATCAAGTTTAATTAGATGCGTATGAATCTCATTTTTCGTGAAATATATCTTTGTTATCTTCATGATATAAATTATCAAGGGTTAGGGCAAGAATAATAGAAGGAAGAATTTGTATAGGAAATTACAAAATGATAAAAGTTGATCTGAAATAGAAGTAAAAGTCAATAATTGATATTATGTGATTTTTCCTTATACTTACCATATCAAACTTGTAGCACACCTTCCCATCGAGGAAAGTTCTCTATGTTATAATTTTTTAACCTTTTCTTCTTCTTTATCTTGCGTAAGATTGAAGCCTCTATCTTTTTGTTTCATGTAAGAGTCTAGCTATTTAGAAATAAACTTATGAGAACACCACATAAACGTTATCATTGTAACACATATCATAAGCCTTGGTGCATGTCCCAGATTGAACATGAAAGGGAAATAAACAAAGAAATGCAAAAAATTCAAGACATAGTTATAAGACAAACTAGTATCAAGGATATGCGTGTTAAGCCATTCATCAATAGAAGATGAGAAAAAACACCCTGGAATGTTTCCAAGAATTTGGTGCCAAAAATGCTTTGTCCACAGACAATCTCTAATGACATGAAGAGTTGTTTCATTGCTTTTACCACAAGAACACAACGAAGATTGTAGAAAACCACGATCATAGCAAAGGGAACTTGTTGGTAAACACTACCACCTTATATGCCAAAGAAAGAATCGAAATTTATGGGGAAGGTGTAGCTTCCAAATTCGGCACCATTGTTTATAAGGGCCAGGAGGATATGGTACACGAGTAAGGAACTCATGACCAGACTTAACCGTGTAAGACTCCGTAGAAGTTTTTCCCCATATCAAAACATTAAGACAAGTACGATAACAAGCCACATGAATTGTGAGGATTCACTTTTGAACTTCGAGGTCTAAGGTGGTACCGATAGTAGAGAAATCTCAGTCACCATCCGATGCGAGTAAATCGTGGACTATAAGATCCCGATCTTGTATGTTAATATTATGAAGCAGACTGTAGAGAGGCACTTCACCAACCCATTTATCAAACCAAAAGAAAATAGTACGACCATCTCCCACACACCATGCAAACCCATCTTTCAAGAAAGAGAGAGCACTTTGAATCACTTTCCAGCAAGATGAAACATTAGATGGCAAGTTAGCCGTCAAAATTGGTTTGTATCGAAGGTAGTTGCCCTGTAAAACTTTAACCCACAGCTTATTATCATTTTGCAATAATGACCAAATAAGCTTACCAAGCATGGCAATATTATTGTCCTGACCCATCGGAAGGCCTAAACCTCTCATAGTCTTGGGGCTATAAACCAACTCCCAATTAAGAAGATGAATCCCCTTGCCATTTCCTGAAGAACTCTATAGGAAAGATCTACATGCCTTATCAATAGAATGGCAAACACCTGAAGGCATCCAACATGTCTCTATCGAGTAAAGAGGGATGGTTGAGAGAGTGGATTGAACAAGAGTATGCCTAACAGCTTTATTAAGCAACTTAGCTTTCCAGCCCTGAAGACGCCCCTGGATTTTATCAAGAACATGTTGAAAATCACGTTTTGTCTTACCACCATGCAAAGGAACTCCAAGATATGTCCCCAAATCATTAGTGAATTTAAGATTAAATTGTCGTCCTTATATCCACGAGGGACGCTAGGCGATAAGAATGTCCTAGACTTTTGTGCATTAATTGCCATACCAAAACAAGAACAAAATTGTTGCATAGTTGTTAGAACAGTCCTACAGTCTCTTTTGGTAGCATGAGAAAATAAGAGAACATTGTCGGCAAAAAATAAGTGGGATATAGGGGGACTCGTTCCTGAAATCGTAGTAGGCCTCCATTCATTAGACAACACTTTACTAGATATGAGCAAGGACAGCTTTTCCATACAAAGTACAAATAAGTACGGAGACAGAAGGTCACCCTGACGCAGGCCCTTTTTAGGGAAAAAAGGCGGTAACCGAGAGCCATTCCAAATTTTAGACAACTGTGAGTTTGTAATATATGACATAATAAGGGAAACATAAATCGAAGGAAAGCTAAAATCAATTAGAGTTTGCTATAGGAATCGCCAATCCACTCTATCATACGCTTTGGCTAAATCAATCTTCATAGCAATATAGCCCGCTTTCCTTTTAGTTCTACGAATGGCATACACCACTTCTTTAGCGAGGATAATAGGCGCCGCTGTTGTCCTCCCAGGAATAAATGCACCTTGCGTCGGACTAACAAGAGATTCTAAAAGTGGTTTGATTCCGTGAACAAGAACTTTAGTGAGAATTTTGTAACTAACGTTACACAAGCTGATAGACCTGAGTTGATTCATAGAGGTTGGATGATTCTCTTTAAAGATGAGAACCACTAAAGTTTCAGCAAGCTCCATTGGACAGGTACTAGTAATAAAGGCACGATTCACCATATTATAAACAGAATTCCCAGCAACATGCCAAAACTTCTTATAAAAAACCGGTTGAAAGTCATCTGGACCAGGTGCTTTATAAAGTTGCATAGAGTTAACAGCTGCAAAGACCTCCTCTTTAGAGATAGGTGCTAATAGATTTTGAATATCGTCCTCCAATAGTTTCAAGTGTCCAGGCATCTAAGGAAAAGGTATTGTAATATTATCAATAGAACAAAATAATTTTTGGAAAAAATGTAATACCTCAATTTGGATAGATGACTCATCCACGAGCCAAAAGCCATCAAAGTTACGTAATCGCTCTATCCTATTGTGTTTACGGCGACAAATAGTTATGGCATGAAAGAAGCGAATATTCCTGTCCCCATGCTGCAACCACTTAACTCGAGATTTCTTATACCAAAAAACCTCTTCTTGTTGTAAAATATCAATATATTCAATAATTAGTTCCTTTTCCAAATTACTTAGAAATTTTGATTGCCCAACAGCAAGGAACTTTTGCATGCCCTCCAGGAACGCCGTAATCCTCTTCTTACGATGAAAAGGTATTTAAGACTCAGAAAATAGCTCTATCGCTCTTTCCAGCAAATCAGTCATGACTCATGATATCATGGACTTATGGCAAGAAAATCAGAAAAAAAGAAATGTTTGGTATGTTTTCACGCATCAATTCGACAGCTGTAACTGATACGTCGAACCTAGGTATTACAATAAAAGTAAACAGTCTGTTGGCTTGACAAGTCAATTCAAGCTTAAACAAAAACAAGATAGCAGCTAGTCAGTGATTATCCGGAGCCAAGAGATATATTAACTTTAATAAACAACATGCAAGTATATTGGAACACTATTCCTTTACATATAAAAGGTTATACAGCGTACATATGACCAACAATACTTTTACTGAAATGGTGAATTATACGTGATTCTAAATGTTTGTCACAAGGGACTCACGTGTCAGGCCTATTATCTTTTTTGAGTTTAAATTTTTTATCTAATATTAGTCTTTTTTATTTTATTTTATAGAATCTAAGTCATTTATTACGTAAAATTTATATTAATAAATAGCTGAAATTTATTACCATAATATTTGACAGAAGACTTAAACTCGTCAATTCCGCGATAAAACCCCAAGAAATTCTGGGATGTTTCCTACTCATCAGTTTCCACAATAGCCAACGTCCCACACGCAAAGAACTCCCTTAAAAAGTTGCTCCTTTCCTTTTCTCTCTCTGTGACTTCCTCTCATCAATATTAAAGCATAGTTATAGTTTATTCCCATCTTGCATTTGATATTCAAAGCTTTAGCAACCGCCAAACCAAGGTATCTTGTTAAAGAGCTGTTTTGGCACTCACTCAAGCCAAGAATAAACACCGACGACGCCACGCATACTTTCTTTCAAGTTACTGTCTTCATGAAGTCTCTCCGTATAAATTTACACATGTCATGCCATTCTCAACAGATTGTATACATCCCACCAAGATAAATGCATTGATTCTTCCTCCTACCAAACTTTTACAAGAGGCTAAACTCGGAACCCACTTGAGACGTGTGTGTACAAGTGTCCTTCTCACTCCTGAGCCAGGCAACCATACATGTCATTGTAACAGGTGCTTTTCCCATCGAAGGCCTGATTCACATGGAGTTCACATTAGTAACATGGGAGTGTTCGCTCCTTTAGTCCCTTCTTCTTCGCTGTTCACGCCCTCAAGACTTTTAGCTTGGAATATTTAAAACACCTCACAATTGTTTTTATATTATAAAAACAAAGTTATAAATTGAAGCATCATTCCAAATGAACAAATTTTGGAGATTAACTAACCTGGATGCATTCATTTTATATTGATCAGATGGTTAGTGATACATAAATTCTGATATTAATAATAAATAAACCAAAAATATCGATTGGCTAATAATTATTACAGTACTTTCACAAACAATGACCAAATCTCCCATGCATAATAAATGTATCAAAATTAAACCTAAAAAAATAAACAAAAACAACTAGTAGTTAAAACGTTCTCATTAATTGTTACTAGATAATTCAGAAACCTAATCTTCAGCAGCAATCTCCAAACTTCCTTTCAGCTCAAGAAACAACTTTGGTCTCTTCACACTCTCAACTTCTTCGCCGGCACCGGACTCAAATTCTGCCAAGGCCGGCAAATTAAGGTCGAAGTCGAGCCCACCACTGCCGCGGCTTTGACTTTGAACCTGACCTCCTTGCGATGACGTGGCAACAGTGCTACTATTATTACTAGTGTCATTATTATTATTAACACCGCCTTCATAGTGGCAGCGCTTGTGACCACCCAAAGCTTGACCTGTTGCGAACGTCTTGTGGCAGATAGAACACTCATGAACCCGAACTCCGGTGGCTGTGGATGAGGTGGAAGTTGATGTGTTGATGGCGGTGGCCGTGGTGGTGATGGTCTCCGGAGAGGATTTTCTGTGACTTGCTTTGTGGCCACCAAGGGCTTGATACGAGGGAAAGGCTTTATTACATACCACACACTTGTAAGATAGATTCGAAGAAGCAGATGGTAACGGTGGGGTGGAGAATTCGTTGACTCGCGCGGTGGTGGGGTCGCCACGGTTGAGCATGATGAGGCAGAGAGCTAGGTATTCGTCTTCAGTTGGAGCTGGGGACTCGCTACGAGATTGTTTTGAGCGCTTCCTTTTGGCCCATGAGTCTTCATGGTCGAAAGTGGTAGGAGAGTTTAGAGCTTCAAGAGCCATAATAACCGACTTAAAATCTTGACCTTGTAGTGATAGATAGATAAAGTGGTAAAGCACAAGATCAGAAGATTGAAAGCTTTAGTCTCCAAGATAGAGAGACAAACGAGAAGTCGAGTAGAAGATGGTAACGAATGTGGAGTACTAAGGAGAGGCTTACAATTATATATAGAAATATACAGCTGAGGTGGAGTGGGGGAGAGTTGGCGGTGAGAGTGAAGTCGGTCAACCAAGACAGAGAGCAGGTTTGGAGTGTGGCGTTGAGAAGACTGAGCTATTATAGAGGACCAAGTCAAAACAGTTGTAAACCTTCGCTTTTAACCCTCAACTCCAAGCCTAGGGTTGTTTGTAAAATCATACTATTAATTAAGACACAAGGGTGAATTGGATTAGTATTTGACTTTTAGCTTTTAGTACAGATTGTGTTCTTATTGTTTTTAATGGTTTTGTGTTTTTGCATCTCACGCATATCTCATTTTGAGATTTTTAGTTTTTAATCAAGTTTAATGACCTTCTTGTCCTTCCAAATCTCTAACTACTACTTTTTCTACTCAATTGGACTAGCAGATGTGTGATCCTAGTAAGTCTTACGATTTGCGGACAAGTATTATGTCAAGCGGCTTTAGGGAGACTACTCTTACTTTTTGATGAGTTTGTTTGTTCAAAAAGTTATAATTTGCATAAAATTCTGCAAAATGATTGACAACAAATACTGAATTACCGAACTCACTGACGAGCTCAGACTGTAGAGATTAGGTACTGTCACTTCGTTTAGATTCCATGTTGGAGCATGCTCTTACATGCCTTGCAAATTAAGTTTCAATATGAACACTTCATTTTGATTCGACCCCATATGTAATATTATTTATAAAAAAAAAAAGCGTTGACATTGACGTACAAACCCCGTCTTCAGACCGACTTGGCCCAAGTCTTCATCTTCCTGGAACATCCTCCGAGCAGGTTTTTTCCATTATTATATGTATTAACGACAGAGAAGGGCTCTTTCTTATCCATAAGTATGTTCCGTCGAAGTTTGTTTGTTGTCAAAATTTAACTGGCCTCGCCTGTCTTCTAGGCCCTGGCGGTTTCTTGTTAGCTGGGTAGCTAGCTATCTTAGCAAGTAAGACAGCTAATCTTCATCTCAAGCGCCCCTCATTGCTCGCCACGTGTGTAACATTAATTCCACGATTTTCCTCCTCCTCTTCTTGTGCCCTTCATCTCTTATTCATAATATTTTAATTCAATTGTTTGTTAAAATTTCTCAATTGATGAAGGGTGCTTATGTCAATTAAGTTGTTAGCTGCGTAGAAACATCAAGCGGCGTGCGTGTACGAGAGAGGAGAGCGAAAGAGACCAAGAATTGGAGCAACTGACGCGCAACTGTCAAGCAATGCGGCACGCAATGCGGTCGTCTGCGAGAAGGAAACGCGTGGCGAATGACTCAAGATCCTCTGTTCTAACTTTAGGTGTAGCATTTTAAATAGATAAATTTTTATAGGTTTTAAATAGATAAATTTTTATAGAATAGAATTGGAAAATAGTAACCGACAAGTGATTCGTAGCCAACACCTTACCTGTACTGTACCCACAGATAACCGACAGGCAATCTATAATTACCACATCACGACCGTCCATTTCGTTTGAACTTCAAATCATTCACGACGTGGAAGATTCCGATGCTTTCAGTCATGCCACGTATCACCACACATGGTCACTCCGCAAATCTAGTGACTCTCTAGTCTTGGGCTTCCGCTTCGCAACCCAAAATAAATAGAAGAGAAGTTATCAAAATACAATGAACGATGGAAGATATGTGCGGGGGTTAAGGTGGGTTTAGCACATGCTTCACCATGAAGCAGTCAGTTAGGTGATGTCAGGAATGACAGAGTGGTTATGGATTTATAGTTAGGCGTGTGAGGTGATGGATGGGAGAATTGCATTGAATTCAAACAACCATATGAGTATGACCATTCACTTCTGTTTGGTTTGGTAGGACTATAATGCTTGATCTGTTCTTATTAGCGATTAGATAAGGATTACAGAAGAAAACAAAAGCTAAGCCGTTTAAAGAGTTTGCCATTTAATTTAGTAGAATAAATTTATCATAAAATAATCTAGAAATTGACACCAAATGAAATTTCTACTTGAAATGCTATTTTGTGTTCAAATATGGTAATCTCCTAGTAAAATTTGTACAAGTAGCGTGCTTAGAATGCAAGGATTAGCTTCTCCAGGGTTTCTTCCTATATATAGACTTAACTATACAGTATGATATTTTCTTTCTGATTATTTGATTAACTCTATCCAAACTGTTACAGTCACTAGTTACCTGATAAGATTGAGGCGACGGGGAAGTGATGGGTTGCATGTCTTGTCCAAGTCACCAATGCACACTTGGAAGTCTAATACTCTAGTTTAACCAAATATTCATGACGCCTTCTCTTAGCACGTCAGGTCAAGTTATCGTATGCAAATAGTATTAGTACTCGCCTTTTGATTTAGCATTTCTTCAAATAGTTTCAAGTATTTAGTTAAGCTTTTCCTGTTCTATCAAATCATTCAGGTCATGTACATTAATCAGTAATAAAAGAGATAAGAATGAAAATAAAGTCTCTATTCATTATTTTTTAGTTATTTAATATTGGTAATAGATAAAATAAAGATAAAATAGAAAATAACAAAACTGAAGGAATCCCAAACAATCGCTATAACCAAAGTGACCTTTAGCTATTTTGAATAGAACCTTTAGCTACTTTGAATAGGAAATAGCCAAAGCTATTTTGATGACAATTTTGAAAAACGTGCCCAAAAACGTTTTTTCGTCACGTTTTATAAAATAGTTGCTAAATGTAAGTTTTTAGCGACGATTATTAGCGACACTGTGTGGAAATCGTCACAAAAGGATGACTTAGCATTTTCACAACTACTTTGTGAATCATCACAAAAAGTTGGAAATTTGGTGGCGATTTTTTTAAATCTTCACCAAAATTTAAATAACAAAATCAATCTCTTATTTATAATTATAAATTTATTAATTTTAGCTTGATCATTTTATAACTAAACATTATAGTTGAGAAAAATCAAATTTAATATTATTGACAATGAGTGTAAAAATAAATTTAGCTACTAAAAATGTAAAATCATTTCAATAATTTATGAAACTATAAACTCAAAATTAATTGATATTACATAGATTTATATTTTTTATTTTTATCTTTTAAATTATATGATTTCACAAAATTTTTAAATAATTTTAACATGAAATTTGTAATATAATAATCATATATGACTTTTACAAGAAAAACAATAAATATTGACATATGATAAGTAATATAATATAATGATATATGGTAAATAATACAAGATTTTAATTAAAAGTTTAACAATTTTTGTAGACAAAATAATAAATAAAGTTTCACGCCTATTCCAACGAAAAGGAAAAGAAATAATTATTTTTTTGGACTCCAAATAACATGAGGCTTGGTAGATAAGGTAAATGAGTTCCTTGTGTTTGGATTCCTAAGAAGACTCTTTGCATATTTTAAGGCATCAATTAAAACAGTCAAAGATCTTCCCCTAGGTGTTAGTTTATTGACACCCTCTTCCCGGATGCAATATGGATCACTGGATTAGATGAACTGCAAATATCATGCGTTTCGCCTAAGAAAAAAACATTGTACAACTTAAATAGCTAAATAAACGGCATGCCTACCCGATTGAACAAACATAGTTTTTGCAGTCGACAACTGTTCCAAAACAACAAATTTCCCTAATCCTGTATGGATTAGTATTCTGATAAAAATAGTTGGGTCCCTCATGCCCCTTGTCAGATATGGAGAGAGCTACTTTGTTGGACTTTAAAATAGAATGAAGTACTAAAACAGTAAGGCCAACCCTAGGTAATCAATAAGATGCAGAAATCACATAGAAAACATATGCAAGAAATCCAAGAAGATGAACAAATCAACTTTAGAGCAATTAAGCACAAGTTTCCAAAGAGGGTAGACTTACATGAAGAGTTTAATGAAGATTGGAGATTGGAGCTATCTCTCCAAAATAAGACCCTATAATCTCTAATTATTAGTTGGAAATCTGGATTAAGCAAGAAGACATTGAGTTTGTATAAAAGAATCAAGTAATTTCATACCTTGAGATTAGCTTTCACCTGGGATTAGAGTGATCAGTGACTCCTCCAAGTAAAAGTTAATGACTATATACTGCGGAACAATGACCAAAGGTAAAAAGAAGAAAAGGTGAGAAGCAAGACAGAGGAACCCCTACCTGACAACTTGACCAACTCGGCGACAAAGATTGCTTTTGATAGTTCAACCTTAATTAGGAAGCATCTGGAGACTCCTTCGACAGGAGAGGTTTTTAATTTATGTCTTCTGTTTGGGTAATTAGGTTTTCAATTTCATAAAACAATGTGGTTTTAGTTTGAACTTTGGCAATGAAAGTGTGAAACTTTTGTGACAATTTTTATAATTTGTCACCTAACCATATTCCTATATATTACACTCTATATAATATAGAAATTATATATAGTATATAAATTTTATATAACAGTATAGAATTTATATATAATAAATAGAGAATTATGATTAAATAGGCTAATATATTACATAAGTAAGATGTGAGAAAATTTATCTATTATCTATACATTCATAAATCATTATACTAATTACAATTATTATTTATATATTCATATAACATTATATTAATTACCATATATAATTATATTTATTGCGCTATAATTAAAAAATAATTACAATATAGTAAAAAATGGAAATCAATATTAAATACTAACATCATATTCTTAAAAATCAAATTTAATATTATTTATAATGAATGTAAGTCTAAAAATAAATTTAGCTAACATCAATGTCATTTTAAAAATTTATAAAACTAAAAACACAAAATTAATTTATATTACATAAATTTATACCTTTTATTTATCTCTTTTAAAATATATGATTTGACAATTTTATGTAGTGTCACAAAACTATATTTATTATATATATCTATTCTATTTTATAGAAATTATATATTACAAAAAATTTGTTAAATATATAAATATATAGATATGAAAAGAATTGGCAACGATTTATAAAATCATCGCCAAATACCTCCTTTAGCGACCCTTCTACGAAACCGTCGCCCAAAGATTAGCACTTTGGTGACGGTTGTAGTAAATCATTGCCAATGGTATACCTTTACTGACGATTCCTTGAGATAGTAACAAAAGGGCTACCCTATCTACATTGGCGACGTTTACAGAAATCGTTGCCAATTGTCAACATTTGGTGAAATTTTTCTGAAATCGTTGCCAAATGTTGGAACATTCTTAAATATAACATGAAAACGACAAAACAAACGCCATTTTTGTGTTATTTTAAACACAAAAATGAAACTTCCCATCTTTTTTCGTCATTGTTTTCCTTCCTTTGATTCCATCTTCTTCAATCGTTGCTTCTATCTTCTTCAATTGTTGCTTCCGTCGTCCATCAAGGTAAGACGCCCATCCTTTGCGACGATTGTTTTTATGTTCTGCTTTGCGACAATTGTATTTAGGTATAATATTAGGTTTTGTGTTCTGTGAAGATGTCTGTTGTTGTTTGGTTGATGGTGAATGTGTATTGTGTATTGTGTTAATAATGAAGATGGTGAGATGGTGAACGCATCCAAAATGGGTTGATTAAGGCTTAAATGGATTAAGAAGCTTGTTTGAGTATTGCCTATAACATGTTTGATGAAAGTTATGATAAATATTAATTAATATTAATAAACTTTTTCAAAACATTATTAAGTTATGATAAATACAATTTCAATAAATTAGAATAATATAATGACGATAACAATGTAACTATATGATAAAGTTGTACATATTAAATTAAAAATTCTATTATAAAATTCATATTACAACTAAATGTTTAAGTTTTATAACAATCTAACCCTGTAATTTAGGAAGCCTAATATATCTTATAACATTGTCATAATGCTTATGCGATTCTTTGTCATAAGCACTATGACAATGATTGAATTTATGTTTGTAATGATGATTGGATGTATTGTAATGTTAATAAAATTTATGATTGTTTTTATAGATGTCCAATATACTGGCACTTGGTAGAAACAAAGGGAAGAAAGTGGCAGGTATCGAAATTGTTCCTATCCAACAATAGTTAGATCAATCAATTCCTAGCCAATAACAACAATTGACCACATCCACTAATGAAGCAAGTCAACAACAACCTTATTATGCCTCAACTATTACAGAGGGATCTGTAGGCTTGTTAATCTTTAACACCTACAAATAGACTTATCTTCAAATATATATTTGCATGTTTAATGCATATTTTCATTAATAAAGTGAAAAGGTAGTTAGATAGAAAAGTGAAACTAGTAAGATTTAATATAGATGGTGAATATTATGGTAAAATGATGAGAATAGATAGTTCTAGGTCCACTTGCAAAACTTCTTCAAAGTCGGGGCATTTATGCACATTATATAATACCAGCTACACCACTACAGAAAGGTGTAACTGAAAGACAGAATCGTACTCTTATGGATATGGTTAGGAATATGTTAAGTTATACTAATGTATCTTTATCTTTATGGATGTATGTATTAAGGACAGCTACATATTTAATTATCCTAGTAAAGCAATTCCTATGGCACCTTACAAATTGTGGATAGGTAGGAAACCTAGCTTGAGGTACCTATATGTTTGGGGATGTCTAGTAGAAATAAGAATTTATAATCCTCATGAAAGAAAGCTTGGTGTAAGAACCATTAGTATTACATCATTGGTTATTCAGAAAAGTCCAAAAGGTACATATTTTATTGTCCTAACCATAGTACAAGAATAGTTGAATCTGGTAATGCTATGTTCATTGAAAATGGACAAATCAGTGGGAGTGGAGAACCACGAAAGGTAGATATTTAAAAGAATCAGGTGGAAAATTCTTCACCCAATTTCTCTTCTCAAGTTATTGTTCCCTTTGTTGTGTCAAAACCAAGCAATATATCAGAGCAACAAGTTAATATTCCAAATGTACAGGAAAAGAATGTCAATAATGAACCAGTAAATAATGTGTAAGTCACAAACGATCAAGTGATACCACAAAAAACAATATTGTGAAGGTTTATAAAGGAAAAAAGACCAGCTATATCAGATGAATATGTGATGTATTTACTTAAGCACGAGTGTGACTTGAGCATTGATAAGGATTAGACTCAGTTAAAGAAGCCTTGAAATGTAACAATTATGAAAAGTGGCTCAATGCAATGAAAGAAAAGTTAAAATCTATGGATGATAATCAAGTCTAGGAACTACTTGAGTTACTTAAAAGCTCAAAACAAATGGTCTGTAAATGGGTCTTTAAGACCAAAGAGGCTCGAAAGGTAATATTAAAAGGTATAAAGCCAGAATTGTAGCCAAAGGTTATACTCAAAAGGATGACATTGATTTTAAAGAGACCTCTCCAGTTTCAAAGAAGGACTCTTTAAGAATTGTTATAACATTAGTAGCTCATTATAATTTAGAACTTCACCAAATGGATGTAAAGACCGCTTTTCTTAATGGTGACTTAAAAGAAAAAGTTTATATGAACCAACTAGAAGGTTTTCTGACTATAGAAAAGGAAAATATGGTGTGTAAATTAAAGAAGTGAATATATAGTTTGGAACAAGCTTCTCGATAATGATATCTTAAGTTCAATGATTCCATTACTTTGTAGGGTTTTGTAGAGAACACTGTTAATAGGTGTATTTCTATGAAGGTCAATGGGAGCAAGTTCAATATTTTGGTACTATATGTTGATGATATTCTTTTGGTTATTAATGATTTAGGCTTGTTACACGATGTAAAGAAATTTCTTTCTATTAATTTTGAAATGAAAGATATAAGTGAGTCATCCTATATGATTGGAATAGAAATATTCTATGACAGGACATAAGGATTATTAGGATTATCTCAGAAAGGATATATTAGTGAAGTATTAGAGAGATATAGGACAGAAAAAATGCTCAGCAAGGGTATTTCCAATTCAGAAAGAGGATAGATTTAATGAAACGCAATGTCCCAATAATGATTTAAAACGAAAGGAAATAGAATTTATTCCCTACGCATTTGTAGTTCGAAGTCTGATGTACATTCAGATTTGTACTCGACCAGATATCATTTGTGCTATTGGAATATTAGGTCAATATTAAAGTAATCCCATATCAGACCACTGGAAAGCTACAAATAAAGTTCTTAGGTATTTACAAGGCACCAACGATTACATGCTCACATACAGGAAATTTGATCACTTAGAAGTGATTGGTTATTTAGATTTAGACTATACTGGTTGTGTAGACTTAAGAAAATCAGTCAATATCAAAGTAATCCTGGATTGGACCACTAGAAAAGCTACAAAGAAAGTTCATAGGTATTTACAAGGCATCAAGTATTACATGCTCACATACAAGAAATCAAATCACTTAGAAGTGATTGGTCATTTCGATTTAGACTATGTTGTTTGTGCAGACTTGAGGAAATCTACTTTTGGCTATCTACTCCAACCAACAAGGGGGCAATTTTTTGGAATATTGGAAAACCATATGTCATTACTACTTTCACTATAGAGGTTGAATTTGTGGCATACTTTAAGGCCACTATTTAAGCATTGTGGTTGTAGATCTTTGTCTTAGGGCTAGGTATTTTTGACAATATAGCTAGACTGCTAATAATTTATTGTAATAATTCCATAGTTGTCCTCTTCTTTAAAAATGACAAGTATTCTAAAGGTGCTAATCACATGGATTTGAAATACTTGTAAGTCAAATAAGAAGTGCAAAAACATAAAAGTGTCAATTGAGCATACTCGAATTGATCTAATGGTAGTGGATCCGTTGACTAAAGAATTATCACCTAAAACATTTACTGGCTATGTTGAAAGGATGTGTATTATAGATCAGTCCTTGTTAGCATGAGATGATGTTATGTATATACATATGTTTGGTTATTTGCTATTATTCTTTTGAAACTTATGAACTCAATTAAAGTTAATTTTTTTCTTATTTGTTAGTTTGTCATATTATGTTGTTTATATGCATTATTTTATTGTGATGACAAATTATATTTTAAGAAAACATTAAAGTTGAGAATCACAGTGTTTATAGATTACAGTTATTTTGAGTTGAGTTTATTGTGTGATATATGGAAGGAATCATGTCGTTAGATAACTTTTGACTGCTATGATCCCATATTTCAATTCATCGAAGTTCGATGACTTGATAGATTCAATATATGGTGCACATGTGTATTGTTAGATCAGCAAGTTGTAAAATGCATCAAGTGGGAGATTATTAGATTAATTTAATAATCATAAAGGTGTGACCCATATTACTTGGGTTAATTCTAATATAAGGTGGGTCCAAAATAATGATTGTTGGGTTTGTAGAGAATATTAAAGTCACTAGGGTTTTATTATAATTAATAAGAACCCTTCCCTCTCCCTTCATTAAAGTGAACAGTTACCAAAAGGAAAAAAAAATACATGCTTGCACTATTGGAAAAGAATGAAGAAATGCATGAGAGAATGGATAAACTTCTATACGTAGAGAAGGTGTTTACAATCAAAAGGGATTAAAGATTTATCATTGTAGACAGATATTAAGCATGGATCAAGGTTAGTATTTCTTTCTTTCTCTCTTATTATGAATCCAAGTTGAATGGATTGAATAAATTGTGTTATAGTTGATCTTGGGATAATTATAGACTTGAAATATTGATTAGAATATTGTAGTTTCAATTTACAGAAGCATCAATTCCAAAAATCATAAGGTGTAATCTAATTGAAGATACAATCTTGCATTGTTTAGCTGATCATCAACTACAACAAGATAATTACTGCCTTTTCAATGAGTTTTCACACATCAAACACAAGCACATCCATAATTCACTTCGATTCATCATTAATAAACACTAATGCAAATAGAAACAAAAATAGCTCAAGTGCTAGGAGTATAAAAGTCATCTTTTTTAATACAAAGATTTTCAAAGTCAAACCAACCGTCACACAGTATTATAGACGTTAGCACTAAAGCCGGAGAATTCGTGTGTAAGCAATAGTCAAGCACGTATCCATCGTACATAAACTCTCCTCACAGCGAATTAGCGCTAGCATTGTTGTTGGCGCCCGACCCCGGAGCCCCAACTGTTCGGAACAGAACCACAATCGAGGACCTTTGGGCCCTCGGAACAAACGAGATATATAACTTGCGGAAGCAAACGAATCTTACTTACCAACCATTCATGCATATTAAAGCTATAAACGAAATCATTTAATAATGTTAAGTCAATCATCCAAAATGTAATTTCATTATCACATGTT
>JANKOD010000193.1:27788980-27825374 GCA_026284645.1 Erythroxylum acuminatum | reverse complement strand
AACAAGTTTTTTTTAAAGAAGGGTTTAACGAAAAAGTTTACACAATTCAACCCCCTTTTCTTGTGTATTTGATTATCATTGTACTAACGTGTGATTCACTTCATAATCCACCGTCATGTATGAGAGATACATTTTCCCTTTAATTACTTAGACTAAATAGTATCCTTCACATTACTAGCAGAAATATTCTCTATATCATGAAATATAGCACCAACAAAATTTTCATATGAATTAGACAAGAATACAAAAAGATTATGACTTGGTCCTCATCCTCAATTTTAACTCCAATATCTTATTAATCTAAGTTAATAATAAAATTATGAATGTAATCTCTTGCCTACGTGCTTTATAACATCCTCAAGTTATATAAGCACTACTTTCGATATAGATAATTCATAAGTAATCTCTTTTGATACTTACTTTCAAGTTGTTTCTACAATAAAGCATCAATTGTTTCATCAACCAGTTCTCTCAAGATCTCATCACTTAGACTCAACAGTATTGTTGTTGAGCACCCTCAACAAAATCTCTTTCTTTTTTTATGCCTCTAAATTCTTTAGCATTTTTTCTCTCATCTTCACCTTCTATAGAATAAAATCACTTGATTTATTTGAATTTAATATCGAACTTGTGTAAAGATGTCTTAATAGCAAACCTTTGTTTTGTAAAGACAACCTTTCAATACCAATTATTGCAAAAGTGGAAGTAATATATAAGAAAATAAGTATAAAAAAATACAATTTTACATGGTTTGCCCAATCTATGTGACCTATATCTATAGATAAGATGACAAATTTCTTTTGTTACTATGAAAAAGACAATATAAGGAGAATAAATGATAGTAACATTACACAACTTCTCAAAGGTTCCCCGAAAAAATCCTTTCTTAAATCCTTTAAGGTCTCAACTTACAAACTTTATCAAATAAGTTTCTGATAAGAAATCTAATTAAAAAATTTTATTACCACAAACTCTATTTCACGAAAAGCATCGAGTCACTAAAATTATATTTCAAAAAAGTCAAGATATATCCCACAATGTTAAACTGTAGTATGCAGTTGTTATAATGGCATGCCACTGTTGCAGATAACAAGAATTCACGGTTGTCCTTATGTTGGTAGATATTTTGAATTTTCATGAAGGGAAGAGCTAATACAACAGAATCACAATCACAGACAGAGAATCCAGTAAAGTCATATATTGTTTGTAAGACATTTTTCTTATTATTTTATCGCATTTGGCAAGAACATCCCGCGTCCTTCCATTCGCAGATGTCATTCTCGTTGCCATTCTAGCTTTACCAAATCTCACTCCCGACTCGACCATCCAAATGTACAAAAACAATCATGTCAGTCCTCTCTTTTCTTTCTGGATTGCAACTAAAAGCACAGATATGTCAGCTTCTTCATTGTCCTGTCGTGTCCTTTAGTTGAGTTCAAGGACCTAGCTAATTGCTTTAGTTCCATAATTGCTTGAAACAGACACTAAACATGAGCTGTAGTGGTCCCCATAACGTACTTGTCCTAATTGGTTACAGTACGAAGAACTCGGACCTTTTCCTTTTTGTGGAATAGCTAATAATAATTGATGAATTCATTTATGAAGTGGAATATTCGGCGAACACAATGAATTCAGTGCATTTGTTGACATTCTTTGATGCTGTTGGGTATAAATACCTCGCCTACCTCATGTTTCCCTTCAAGCATCCAGCTTTATTCAGTTTGCTTCTAATTAAAAACACAATCATAGACATAACACTGTACCTAGAAACAATGGAGACCCTTGGAGCCATTTCAGAAGGAGAGTGGAGTTGCCTTAGTGGAATGTACACAACCGAGGAGGCTGATTTCCTGTCACAATTGCTTGGTAATTGCCCTCTTTCTACGATGAGTTCAAGATTGGATTTTCCATCTACTTTTTGGTCTAATCGTGAATTGCCAACTAACATCACAGGGGTCAATGAAGATTCACTTTATTCTTCGGAGATCCGTAGTAATTCATACCAGTTTTCACAAGGGAATAATAGTTCTATTTTGCTTTCCACCTCCGATCATGAAAGTCACGACTTGAATTACTCCTGCCAAATTCTGGTTGATAAGAACTCACCCAGGTCAACGGATTACTTTATGGAGGATACTGGCAATGGTACCTCATATCCCGTTGAAGAACATGACTGGTTGAACCCAGATATGAAGGACGGCAATACCAAGGAGATGAATCACCCTCAAACTGCTTTTCAGGTTCAGAATTTGCAGTCGAAAAGACCCGGACAGATGACTGCACGAGAAACATATGCTAAAGATAAGGGCCACAATCCATCTCATAATTCTAAGAAAAAATCAAGTTCTTGTCGAGATGTGAGTAACTTGCATTTGACCTCCTCTTTCGCTCTTCTGTAGTAATTTGAATAGTTATGTAATTTTAGAACCATTTTCTAATCAGCATTTCAACAATGTAATAGGCCCCAAAGAGCAAGAGGAAGAAGAGCCGAAAGGTCTCAAGTAGCAACAACGATGAGGAGAACAACTCCGGCATCAACGAGCCACCAAGTAGCAGTTGCTGCTCTGAGGATGACTCAAGTGCTCCTCAGGAGCCCAACGGAGGATCAACCACGAGTTTGAACTCCAAGGGTGCTCTTAACTTGAATGGCAAGCCAAGAGCAAGTAGAGGGGCAGCGACTGATCCCCAGAGCCTCTACGCAAGGGTAAGTGTCTTTTAGTGCTTTGGAACCTCAATCCATTAAGCTTTGAGCTTTAATGAACTGACAATTTATCATCTTTGATGTTCTTGGTTATTGCAGAAAAGAAGAGAGAGAATAAACGAGAGGTTGAGAATTCTACAGAACCTGGTCCCTAATGGAACAAAGGTACGGTCAAAACACAATGGGTGCTAAATCTCTATCTGTAATGGAACTCTTTCTGAGAAGTTCTAAAGATAAGTTTTTGGTATGGCAGGTTGATATCAGCACAATGCTGGAAGAAGCTGTCCAATATGTGAAGTTTTTGCAGCTCCAAATTAAGGTAAGAACCTCTTCCCTTGGAAAAATATCGAAATGAATAAAACTTTTAGATACCCTGATGGAAGAATTTCTTGCTTTCATGTCTTGAACTGTGTAGTTGCTAAGCTCAGATGATCTATGGATGTACGCTCCCATAGCTTACAACGGAATCAACATTGGACTTGATCTGAAGATGACCACGCCAATGAGATTGTGAAATTGAGAGTTGTTCTTTTATAAATTTCTGTGATCTCAAATATTGGTTATGTACATTATCTTTCAAAATGAAGTCATTGGCCTTCTGCAATGGTTTATTTTTACCATCAGATTCATTCACCTGCATATGGTGGACATTACTGCCACAGAGCTTACAATACTGACATTGTGTTCGATTTGAAGCCATCTTTTTAGTTGGTGTTATTACTTTTCAACTGGATATTCCTCATCTACCTAACCACGTTGAGTTTGATGAATACTCGGCTTAATCTATGTGTGAATCCGTAGAATGTGGATGTGTGAAGTTACAATCATGCAACGAATTTTGGTCCAAATAAAAAAGAAACATGCCAGGGCATAGATTCTGTAAATAGTTTATTCAAATTCAACTAATCATGCCTTCTCTGACATCTCATATACTTAGATTTAATCTTCAACGTGGAGGTTACCGTCTGAAAATTTTGGGTTCTGACGAGAAGAAACTTCTATCTTCCTGGTCCGTTTGAAAAGCTTCCAGCTTTTTCATCGTCTAGCGGGCCAAAAGCAGTACACTTCTCTTCACTGTTTTTTTTTTTGAAAATTAAGAGAAATTGTATTATTAAAAAATAGCAAAAGCTACACCAACCACATTAGAATGTTACACGTAATCTGTCCACAAATCTGCCAAAATAACCTACTAGACACATATACAAAAGGTACTAGTAATTATAGCATCCAGGTAATCTTCGTGTTAGGAGAAAGTACATTCTGCTTGAACCCAATTAATAATCATATCTGCTAGTTGTCATTTTTCTGTTTCAACGCCTTTGTACAATCTCCTGTTTACGTTCCGTAGGTAGTAGTAGTAAAAAACTGTCTTAATGAGCAACCCATAGTAGCAAGGAAATGGTAATAGATGTAACATCATGCTCAAATCGTTTTTGTATAATCATAATAGAAACATAAATGACTCATGCTCTCTTCAGCTTGGTTACACAAAACACAAATGAGATCGTAGATTCCAAAACATCTGTCTTTAGTTCTTAGCTTAGTTATGATTATCAACCAGGAAAGAACTGAGGCATCGAGTACAATGGTTGCTTCCATAATAAATCATACCAAGGGACTTCAGCAACATTAGGAGCTATTAACTTACGACAGGACATATTAGTGAATGTACCTTTAGAGTTTGAGACCCGAATGAGGTTGTCTTCTTCGTCTGCTTCAGAAATAGGTGGTAGGAAGTTTGCAAGTAAGGAGAATCCTCTAAAACTGTCAAACCACTCTCTATTATAGATAAGTGTAGAATCTCTTGCAGTACTAGCAATTCTGTTTTGGAGTTGAGCCGAGTTAGCTCTTTAAATAAGAGGGCTATATGTGGTCCAGTTATCAAATCAAAACTAAATATTTATTCCATCCCCCAACTGATGCTGGATAGACTAATTCTCTCAAGTTGAGTAACAAGTTGAAAATCTAGGAAAATTCACGCGACTTGAAAATTCTGCTTTTTAAGATGATATGCATTCACCCGCTTGACCCATCATGCAGTCTTGTAATAGGAATAATACAGTGTAAAAAGGCTCCATATCCTTTTACATAAGAGTACCTTTTGCTTATGTGAAATAGGAATAATGCGTAATCCTCCTTGTTTCTTTGGAATCGGAAGCTCACTTCATTTAACCTTAGCCTTCTTGCCATCTTCTACTTTCCGGGACCACAGAAGAGCTTTAAGAATCCTGTCAATTTCTTCACCGTCGGTACATATGATACACTACGACCATAATTTTGCTCTTTCTGAAAAAGACACGACTTGGTAGTTGGTATAAAGAATTCGCAGTTCTGCCAAGTTTCATCATTTTCTAATTATTTGGTTGGCATGAATGCTCTCTACTTGTTTCCTATGTAAAGGTCGGTTTGTTTATACTAATACCGTTAAAGACTACAAATTGGTACTGCGTTTCTGAATTATCCACCTAAATTCTCTTCATTGGCCGCCATTAATGGAAATCATCAGTCAAGGTCCTATCTTTTCGGACAAGTTTTATGCCATCATCTGTTCAGCATAAACTCCCAAATCAAAAGTAAAACTCACAATCATTGGGGTAGCATCTACTTATCTTAATGATGGTCTTATATGTGAAATACTTTCCTTTCCAATCTAATCCTCTACCTGTTACAATTTTAATAAACAAGCAGCCAATTTCTACTTGCACTGGTATATTGCCATGTACAATACCAATCATATATCTTATGCTCAAAATCCATGGCCTGGATAAGGACAGGCACCGTGTAGTAGACAGCTCTGCAAGACTTGAATTCATTAAAATATCAGTCGATGCTGCATCTTCTCCTGTTCATGCTCGTTCATCATTTACATGATTTGGAACTTCTGCTTCACTTTCTAGAGGCATGTACTGTGCCATGATAGCTCTGATCTCCGAATCCATATAAGACTGCAAAGAGAACGTCAAGAAACATCAACAAATAACATGTAGTGTAAGGTGATAATCAAATGCAGATTGGTGGATTTAGATACATTAAACATGGATCTATTTCTTAAAAGAGCAGTGTTGCAAAGTTACATACCCTCAATCTGTATTTGTAGACTAGATATCCTCCGCTGGTGGCCATAGCCAATCCTATGATAATAACCCAAACGGCAGCCCATGCAGACCTTACTTCTGTACCTCTCTTACCTGCAATCCATCAAGGGGAAGGACAAGAATAAAAGGACAATAAAGGTATGGAAAAAGGGTTGAGAACTCCGGTGTTTCAACGCACTTATGCAGGTATCATGGTCTCTGATGTACAGGAGGTCGCCACTGCAATTGCACTCATAGCTTCCCCATGTATTTTTGCAGCTACATTCAGGGCACTGACAAGCTTTCTTCTCTTTGCATTCTTCAATGTCTGCATTATCAATAACAGAAAGCAACAGATTAATCAGAAACCAATGTAAGCTTAAGGGCTCTGTTTATTCCTCCAACCAAAAAACACCAATATATTATTGGCATACATTTTGCCATGTTTAGACTTCTCTAGATTTCTTGCTGAATCACCAAATTTTTACCACATTAATAAAGCCAACTGTATGTGACGTTGTAATATCCCTTACCTACACAACTTTTCACACCATCACCTTTGAACCCTGGGGGACACTGGCATTTCCCACCATCAACATCCTGCTCACATGTATGATTAGAATCTGAACTAGATTATGTTTAGTCAAGAATAAAGCATTTCAAACACGAAGATCACCAACCAAACAAGCAGAGAATGTATGCCCATCATGTGATTCATGCCAACAGCCTCCATTATTTATCTTGCACCTCCCAGGTCCACTCACTATAAGGCAACAGTTACATGGTTAATTCAAGGTTATATGGTCAATTCAAAGTGAAGCACATCAAGCTAAGACTTCCAAGTGAAAATAACACTCAGACATAGCATGCCATCTAAGAGTCAAACTTGAAAGAAATATTGCCTCTTCAAAAAGTATAGTTCAAAATTTACCAAATGTTCCATGGTAAAAACAAACTTCTAATTCTTTTCCCATTTCCTCCAAAGAACCTATTGCATAATATCGTTTGTAAATATGAACTTGTGATGTATTTAGCTTTCCCAATCAATAAAAGGAGTTCCATGCCGATGCTACCAAGTACAGCGAATTAAACAACCATAGACATGTCAGAGCCTCTTAGAGATGCAAGATGATGTTTATTTGGAAACTGGGTAATTTTTTTTACAAAAAAACCAGTCAGCAAGCATGAATATGATGTCTGTCTCTGACCATTTCTTTTGGGTGAAGAACTGAATGGAGCACAAATCAAATACAAGCCTACAGATATGACAATGTTACTCATAGGCTGTGTTCAAATAGTACATGGCTGATTCCACAACAGTCTAGAAGGACCAGACACTAAATATGCCAATGCCTGGGTTTAGTATTTCAACTAGACTTTTCCTCAACTTCCCTACGGAAGAATTATCATACAAGGCTATCGATTTGTCAGTTGGTTGATTCTTGACTATAGTCAATAATATTAACATAATTCCTAGGTTTCTATATGAAGGTGTACATTTCTCCATAAAAGCTGAAGAAATAGAGGTCATAAGTAGAACAGAAAAAGATCACCAACTTATGTAGGATAGCCATAACTATTGACTGAAAGTTTCAGACAAGTACTTAAGCTAACCTTTGCAGTGACTGTAACCATCTCCCTTGAAATGCACACCATCAACAAGGGGGCATTCACAAACCCTTCCACGAAATGTATCCTGAACAGATTAAAATGAAATGTCAAAAAGCAAGCCAAAACTAGAAATCTGAGGAAGGAAAGAAAGCGAAAGAAAGAGAGATACAGATAGAAAAAGAGAAATATAGAAGAACCTTGCAGGCTGTAATGTTGGCTATTTTATCTTGCCAACAACCTCCATTATTCTCCAAGCACTCATTTGTTTCAACATCTGTTTCAAAGAGATCCCCATATAAATAGCCATGTCCAGAATAAAGAAGTTGCAATAAGCAACTACCACAAAAATTAGTACCGCCAAAGTGTTCTGAAGCACTGACCACAATTTCTTCCTAAAAGTAACTTATCATTCTCAGTACTAAAACCCTCCTTTACTTAGCAGCTTAAGTCTCTTCTTGTGGCATATAATAATGGCATAAATTTAACAACTTAATTATCCACAATTAGTGTAGAAAACTTACCACCACTCAAACAAACAGCTGGTTCAGTTGTTTCCTCAAAACCAGCACATATGGCCTTCAAAACAGCACCTTTCTCCAACTTTCCTGCAGCCACATGTTTTAGTGGGTAAGTGATGAAGAACAGAACAGAAAAGGTTTGGGAATCATGAGCATGCAGTAGCAGACCTCGATATTGCCGATTATTGACAATAATGGTTGGCAATATGGTCACATCACCCCTTGATCCTTTTCCAACCTAAATGAAGGTCACTGTCAATCACCCATTCACTAAATAATAAAAACTCCCAGGAGCTATATTTACAGAAAGGGAGCATTCAGTCCCATTACCTAAAGCACTGAAATTAATTACTCTGTTTTAGAGATAAAGAAACATTACCTGGGCATCTTGTTCTTCTTTCAAAGCAGGATTCTCAGAATCAGCAGTTGGATCTCCCATACACTTTTCAATCTTCTTCACATCAAGTCCTGAGTAGATGTCAGATTAACGTAAAGAACATTTAATATGTCTGGTAAAAATATAGCCTTTCTTGCATCCATATTCATTACGACTATCAATCAGTACAATGATGAAGTACTCACCAAGAGATTTAATGACATCATCAGCACATTCCTTGTTGTACTTTTTCTCCTTCATGGGACATCTAATCTGAAAATCAGTCACATAGTCCCACCACATCCAAGATTTTTTGTTCTCACTTGCCGCTTTAAAAACACAAAGTTGCCTCAAATTCTCAATGACAACATCCTTCCCCTCATAACCTGCGCTGAAATCTTGATCTGGATCAGGAGCACAATATCTCCCATGGTTTATGCACTGGGATTTACACTGCCGGCTCAAGGTGAAAGCCTTGGGACAGTACCAGGTTATATAATGGGGTGTAAACTGAGTGTATCCCCCTTTCTCTAGTATCTGTGCTGCACCTCTAAAATCTTTCACAAATTCCATCAGCATGTCACACTTAACCCCACATTCATCATTGCTGTTGGTCCATAATTCATACTCCACACGGTCATCGGGATGGGGGACGGCTTCTCTCCAATCAAGATTCACATTTACCATCTCCCCCCTACTTATTTCTTTCTTTAGTCTTTCTCCAAAGCTCTTCTCAATCAGTGCAGATGGTATTGTTATGTTCTCAATATACTTCGCTGATGAACCATCCTCCCGAGGTTGGTCCATTGTTATTAATGGTTCCTCAATGTCATCAGCGACAAGAACAGCAGAAGCACCAACCTTCTGAGCATTCCAAACCTTCAATGCGAAGAAGCAATCTGAAAATCCAAAAATGATAAAAGTACTATTTAAAAGCTCTTACTGTAACAACGAAATCAAAAACCTATGCAAAGAAACATCCCCATTACCAACAAAATCAATCACAAACCCATTGCAAATAATGACTTGATATCTACATTGACGTTAAGGGAATTCATACAATGTCGAAACCAAAATATTATAAGAAATGGACAATTTCAGAGGATTCAGTTTTCTGCAATGACTCAACCATCGTGATTAGAAAGAAGTTAAATCTGCAAATAACCACAAGCTAATAAAGAGGAGAAGTTTAATCCAACTGCATTATTTCACATTCACCATCCATTGAAGCATAACAAATTGTACCCGGAGCTTCCAATTTCGTATATATAAAAAGCTCAGTAAAATGAAGTAAAATTTAGGAAATTAATAATATCAAGAAACTGAAACCTCCCATGCCTTTAACAACTGATCAAGTAATGCAGAATGGTACTTTCAATAACTAAAATTTAAGCCAAACCTCGGCCATGCAATCGAATCATTAAATAAGAAAAATAAAGAGCTCCAGCATCCCAAAGTAGAGTACAAAAAGAAAATAAAATAAAAAGGTAAAGATCTCTCTGGTGACCGTAAAAACAATCGGATCAAATCGTCAGAACACATACCAAAAAACAAAAAGCAGCAATGACTGACAAATAGAAGCTCGATCCAAATTAGGAAAAGGGTGCTCACCAATAATACACAGCAAAACAAACACATCAGAAGTGTCCCAAACAAATCTAAGTCCAGAAGACCAGTACTTAACAAATC
Organism: Erythroxylum acuminatum; assembly: GCA_026284645.1. Classification (NCBI taxonomy): domain Eukaryota; kingdom Viridiplantae; phylum Streptophyta; class Magnoliopsida; order Malpighiales; family Erythroxylaceae; genus Erythroxylum; species Erythroxylum acuminatum. The sequence goes on along the minus strand of JANKOD010000193.1, from coordinate 27,815,405 downwards.
ATACTTTAAATCGCACAACACTGAAACGAGAAAACCAAAAGAATACCTCCACGGTCAACCAAGACAAAAGTTGGTAAAGCTCCAGCCTTGGACTTGAACGAAATACGAAAATCATCAAACTCTCTGCAGCCCTTCTGGTTCTCTTTAGGGTAGACCACAAACCCTGCCATGCTACCCCCATATTGGGGTATCCCAAAGTTCCCAATTGCACTATCATAAGTCCCCTTAATTTTATCAGGTGATGTCACCCTCAGACTATTCTTTTCGACCACAAATCTACACAAAGAACTTGGCAAAACCAATAAGACCAACAAAACCCCCACCGAAACTCTCAAAAGTTGCGTCTTTAGCTCCATTACCTCAAATTAAATGCGAAGGATACTAGCCTTTGGTAGGTTTGGGTTTTTCGGGGATCAAACAGTCAAGCTAAAGTAGGAAAGATTGGTTCTTTTCTACAGCAGAACCCAAACTTGGGGTAAGAACATGTTCTGATTCTTATGGAAACTAAATCTACGAAGTGGGTACGTCTTAAAATGATGTTGTTTTGTCTCGAGGATACACAAAAGTGCGTGTCAACTGATTTTTGTTTTGTTTCTTCGCTCTTTTAGTTGCGTGAAGGGTGCTGCTCCATCTGTCTCTCTCTCACAGAGACACACACACTACAAAGTTGAAAGTACAAACCACCACGAAGCCCTCCAGTCTTTGCAAGGAAAAACGGTCACAACTCACAAGCATCTCGGTGTCAAAATCACCCACTTACGATCTTCTAACTTACTCTTTATTCTAATCAATGTTAGGATGTAAATACAAATAACGCATCTAAGTTAGTGACATTATAAATTTTGATCAAATCCTACTTGCCTTCTCGGAGAAGTATTGACTGATCAGTTGATTTCGTTGACTTCAATAGTCAACACCAACGGCTTGGAAGTTGGAATTCCATTTCCACCTGCCTACCGAATTATTTGAAAACTGAATATTAGTATAACAGGCGTAAGCCTCCATACTTAAGAACATAAAAAGACAAGTACTTTACTTATATGACAAAATCTTGAACGGTAACTTAGAAAATGATGTGTGAGACCATCTATCTTCAAAAGTCTTTAAAAGATAGTTTCCACTTGCTCTAATACAAATAAGTCTCTATTTATAAAAAAATGTGTCTCACCACCATTTTGGTCTTAGTAAATAGAATCAGATCAGATGCATTAAAGTCAAAATGAAGTCAAATAAACGCGTCAACTTCATGATATTTTTCCTCGACCCCATTGCTATAAATTCTCCAACTGCCATTTTATCATCCAATCCACCGTCAAAAAAATGAATGGAATAGTCCAAGTTGAATCTTTCAATTATATGCTTTAGTAATGGGTTGGTACAAGAATTTGAATGCTTCAAAATGATGTATCGTCATCTTACATAGACTACATTACATGGTCATAACATTAACATGGGTGCCCGTGGGTGGGTGCACGTATCGAAGATATGCAGCACAAGTTTTTGTGTCGTGTTCCTCCGTTCCATATGTAGCAAAAACTCATTAATTATAAATCCAGCAAAAGGAATAACCACAACCGATCAGATTCTATCATCTTAAAAGATTTTTTTTGGGAGAAGTTGATGATGTGTTTCTGAATTAGTCTTTGTCAAGCTTGGCTCCTAGGGATAGGGATAGGGAGGGACATAAAAGTGATCGCTGATGCCAATCTTTTCAACTTTCGGCCATTGCATTCATGGCAGTTCTCTCTGCATGTTTTAGAAGTATTCTATATATTTTGCTTCTTACCCTCTCATAAGATCCTGCGTCAGAAACAGAATCCTCGACGTTGGAAGAGTCACTTTTTCCAGTATCTAACCAGTCATTTACTCTCTTCACCTGGTACAACATTTCCGCTACCTGGCTATCAGATGGAATTGAAGTCATCTTGCTACCAACCCAATCTAAGTATTTCTCAACATAAGTCAAGAACCAAGCTCTACAGTCGTTGTGCAAGGCGTTTGCTAACTCTGTCGATACAGGCAGGGCACTTCCCTTCACCCAACAAATGTGTTTGTCCAAATCAGGAACCAATGAAAAATCAGATTCTCCTTTGTTCTTCTGATTCATTATCACGGTAGCACCTTTAGATTTAGCATTATAACCTTTTCTACTAGATCTTTTGGACACACTAGTAACTTCCATAACTGCAGTATTGGTTTTCATACCGTCAGAAAGAGGGTTGAGATCAGATGCCAAAGCTGCTTTAATCCATGAAGTTGCATTTTGCTTTCTGTTGGATGCAAGTAGGAGTGCATCCTTGGCAGAACCATGGCCACTATGATCAGTATTAGCTATTTTTACTGGATTGACACTTGTTAATGACTGAACAATTGATATGCTCTGAGCCAAGTCATCTTCGAGGCAGAAAAACTTGTCAACTGATGGATGTTCCTCATCCTCCTTGGCTAAGTGCAGCTCAGAATACATGCTGAAAGGAGGCAAAAGGAAGGGTCCGTTAATTACTTGGTTTTAGTACTTGGGATTACATATAATCATCAAGTGTTGTTAGACAAAAAGACATAATGAACACACTGATGAATAAAGTTGATTTGTATTTGGAATATCTTCTTCCCTGTCAGAATTCATTCTTTTTGTTACATCATCTCAAGTGTTCCCAGTTTCTTCGTTGGCATGGGCTCCTTTTTACTCAGTTTGGTATATTTTTAACTTCATGTAGGGAGATTCAGAGATACTAACCTGTGTTTCATATATTGCCTGTGAGAAATATACTAATATTATAACAATATAGCAACATGTCCGCTGCCAAAATTACCTCTACCTGACTAAAGTTGCATCAAACGAGAATAGAAAAAGGTCAAAGTTCAAAGGATGCTCCACCTTACACATTTGAGCAATCTCTCAGCAGCAGAAGCCTCTTGCAAAGCCTCTACGGCGGCAAGCAGAGCCATGTCTCTTTGCTTTAAGACCTCCTGGAGAGCATATCAAGCTCCTTTTTATGTTACAATCCAGGAATAATGCAGTTGATGAAAGTCACATAAGGAGAGAAATACCTGGCCAAGTTTCAACAAGGTTGCAGAAAGGGAATCCCATGATGTCTTTGTAGAAATGAAGTTTTTGTCGATGACTGAACTGGAAGCAACTTTTTGATTAACGGAATCTTCACTTACTTTTTCTGAAACTGAGACAATACTCTTGTCAGGTATGTTGGATGACTCTGTTGCTGCACTAATTGCTGATTTTGCTTTGGAGCATGAGATGTCATTCGCATGTGAACGAACTGGAGAAATCTGTTGAGAAACAAAGAGCTTTAGGGATACTAATACTACATTGACAGGAGGAACAAAAGAGTCCAGGAAACCTCCTGAAATCTTAGAAGAACTAACCATTCCGATTGTTTGAAATCAGTATACTTAAAAAAAGAATTCTGAACTTGCATAACTAATTTTATCTTGAGCAGTCGATGTAGCTTACAATATAGGAGATTTTTCCCGAGTTTTAGAGGTAGGGATAGAGGGAGTTACTGAGGCACTCACAGAAGCACTACGATTACTGCAGTCAGGTTTCAAAACATGTTTTTCGACTATGGTCTCAGGGACAACGATTGTATTTGCGGCTTCCCTTACAGTCCAGCTTTTTCGCTTATATGCTGACAATGTAGAAGTTGCTGAGATCATACTCTCCGCATCAATATCAACCCCTCTTAGTCTATTTCTCCGAACCGCCTCACCATTTCTTCCAACATTGCTCCTTTTAGGCTTGTAACTCACCGTCCTTTCAGCACCACTCTTACGAGGTCTGTAACTCATGGTCTTCTTCACCATCCACCCGTTTGAGGATACCATCGGAGCACCTAAAGACACCCTGCTTGGCTTCTTGATTGCTATAACATTATCAGTCTCTTCATTTGTCCAATTTTGGCCTCCTTTTCCTTTTCCCTCATTGGAGCTCACTTTTGAAATGCTTAAAGGTTGAGATTTCTCGTTTGGTTTCTGTTTCATCACATCAACATTATCTTCAATCATCCAACTCGTTCTACCAATACCCTCATCCAAATTCCCGTTTGGAACACTTAAAGATCCATTCTTTTCTGGGATCTTATTGGTAACATCATTGTTGTGTTCCTCATTCATCGACTGCAAATTAGTCAGACCAAGAGATTTCTCCAAATTGCGCAGGGGCAGAAGATCTTTAGGACTCCCAATACATGGGTTCCTACCAGGAATAGGCTTAACGCCTTTAAGCATTGGAACAGGATATGCAGCCTCCAATTTTTCCACCCATATGAATTGCCCAAGGTGCAATTTGTTGCAAAGAACCATGTCATCTTGTTCTTTGGGCAAGGAAACATATAAGGCGTGAGATAAATCTGAAACCTTTACAATGAAACCTCTATTAGGCCAAAGATCACCATCTCTCAACACAGGTATAATGCTTCTTATCTGCAACAACACAGGTTGACGATCATGCAAAGGGTTTCCATCGACATTCATTTCGCGAAGAAACTTCACGAGGACCCCAGAACTCAACTGCGCCATTTTCTTCACCAAGCTTTTCTCAATCAAAGAACGTATTGCAGCAGTGTACGGAAAACTATGGATTACCCAAATGAATATTAACAGGAAAGACACGAAGAAAAGGGCAAAAGGGTTTCTCAGATGAACTGTTCTGGTCACCAAAATGCAAGAAAGCTAGAAGTCCAAAGGGAAGGATTTTTTGTTTCCTAAGTATTATTGTTCTGCGATTTCGGACACGGCAATTCTTAATTCTGTCCGTTTGAATATACATTATCTAAAAACCGCTAGAATCTTGGAAGTTTGGGACATCGAGAGTCAGTGGCGTTTCCGCGTCTTTTGGAGGCAGTTATAATCGTTAGTGAAGGACGTCATTGTACAAACAAAGTACTCGTCTGATGTCAGCTAGCATCTATGAACTTGAAGAGGACTTTTGACTGAACCTTTGAAGCCTATGGATTGCCTTCAGACAGGTTAAATGGACTTCAATTGTTTTTTTAGTACATTTTTCTTCTGTTCCTTATTGTTTAATTATGTTGGACTCCAATCAACAATTTTTACAAAATCAAAATATAGATGACTCAAAGATAAATTGGACATACAATTTTAATGTAAAAATGCATAGGACAAAATAACAATAAGTTTACTAAATCAAAAATAGCAAGATACAAGCATTTAAGATTGAATATATACCAATACTACTCCTAACTAATTCTTTAAATCAAACTTCAATTAAACTATAGTTTAACAATGCTATTTGAACTCTAAAGCTTATTCTTTTGTCAAATATTTATGTCCCATGTAACTTCTATCTTTCAAACTTATCTTTTAATCTAAAAAAGATAAGATTTTATATCACACATGGTCGCCCACTTGTCTATGTGTGGTGACATTGTCTTACTTTTAAACTTCAAAACTTGACACTACTAAGATACACAATCTCAGTGACTTAAATGGTGAGCAGACACAGCCACATTCACCAACGAAACGGGGGCGTTTAACTCCACACAAGCGTGTCTGACTTCAAGCGTTGTCATTTAACTCATATACAATTACAAAAGCTTACACATCCATCCACACGGCTATGTCTACTATTGACATAGGTGTGTGCAACTCAGATACGAGCATGTACACTAGAAATAACTTCCAATCATTAGTTTATGCCTCTAATATACACGATCTTTATTCCTTTTGATCCATGAAGACAACTACCACTTCTGGAGCCTAAATTTGGTGGAACTAAATGAATATACATCTTTAAAATAGAGTTGTATCTACAATAATCTCCCTCTTTAACCTATTTTAGAGGAGAAATCAATCACCCTATTAATCACTTGAAAGTCATCTTAGCGAGCTTACTACAGAGCTCAAGCTTACTCTCGAGAACCACCTTCTTCAACATGTCAGCACCATTCTTGTCTATGTGAATCTCTTCAATTTCATTAGTTGCCCCACAATCATAGATCACAAACAATGATACATAATATCAATATGTTTGATGTAGGAATAATACATAGAATTCTTGCTTAAACCCATAATAATTTGACTGTCATAGAAAATTATGTAATCGTCTTATTCCACATCCAATTCTCAGAGAAAACACTCCAACCAAAACATCTCCTTACTAGCTTCCATGGTTGTAATATCTTTCACCTTAGTAGCAAATAAAGCTACATACTATGCAATTTGGATTGCTAAGAAATAACACTCATATGATTAATGAAATCACTCAAACGATATAGATGACTCAAAGATAAATTGGACATATAATTTTAATGTTAAAAAATCATAAGACAAACCAATAATAAGTCCACCAAATAAAAAATAACAGGATATAAGCATTTAAGGTTTTGGGCTAAGAACACATCATAAGATAACCACAGCTGATCTCTTTTCTAGCTTTATAAAACTTCTAGGAATGAGTATAAATAAATAAATGTATATATATACCAATACTACTCGCAACTAATCATATAAATCAAACTTCAAGGAAATTGTAGTTGAACAATGTTTCACACTAAAGCTTATTCTTTTGCCGAGTGTTTTTTTGGTATGCAACTTCTTTTTTTTTGGTATGCAACTTCTTTCTTCCAAACTTATCTTTTAATCTAAAAAAGATAAGATTTTATATCACACATGGTTGTCTATATAGCTGTGTGTGGTGATCATGTTATTCTTTTAAACTTTTAAACTTGACATTACTAGGATACACTGTCCCAGTGTGTAATAGGCAGTTTCCTAACCTATTGAGGGATTAGAGTGATAGTAACATGAATTGTAGTATAATAGAAAGAATTAGTACATTTGGGACATGATTTCATTCACAGCATAACGTGAGCATATATATACATATAAATGTTGATTTAGGAAAATTGCACTCAATTGACATATTCTGGGGTATGAAAGGTTTAAAATGATTATGATTTGATTATGTATTGCTTATGTCTTGAATTTTGGTTTGATGGATTACAAGTAGTAAATTTGGAATTAATTGTTACAATTGAAAAATTGATGAATTAAAATGTACATTTAGTTTAAGAAAAATGTCAAGTGGCAAGATAAGTTAACACATGAAAATTTTGGATAACTAAGCCAATATGGCTTATAAAATGAGTGACATTTGGCATGAAAACTTAAGCGACAAATGGCATAGGAAATTAAGTGAAAAATGGCAGCAGTGATTGAGTGACAAATGGCCTAGCATAATTATGACAAATGGCAGCTTATGGAGAGGACACGTGACTTACATGCATAGGTGACAAATGCCATTGTATAGTAGTGACACCTAGCTCCTAATGAGTTAAGCTAATGTAGGGATAGTTTCTGTTGTGTTCATTCTTCTTCTTTCCTTTACTCTCACCACTGAAACATTCACACACCCTCACAGCTTCTGAGTTTTGCTTCAATTTCGTTCATAGTCACTTCAAAATCTATATAAAAATATGCTCAAAGATAGCTATAATCTGCTATCGTCATTTTGCCTTTACTAAAATCATTTTACTTCCATCTTGTACTTGGATGATTTTGCATGCATGGACAGCTGAGTTAGCTTAATCATTGAGGTAGAACTTGAGCTAAATCAGTAAGTGAAATTCTGATCTTTGTGGCATATTGAAATAGAAATTTTATGATGACTAAATTGGGATAGAATGCATGTGGCATTGATGATGACGTTGTGCTGGAATATAGGATGAATAGGTTACTTTTTGTTTTGTTATTGATGCATGAAAATAGTAGGTTATAGACTGTTAAATGGGTGATTTAGGTTGAGATTTGAAGTATAAATGAAGGTGGATTCACGGTAAAGATAGGTGTTATTGAAGTGTTCTTGAATCTGGAAAATTAGAGTTGTAGGTGTGTTTATAAAAAGTGTCTGTTAATGACATAAGTGAGCATAATTTTGTAAGCCTTAGTGTAACCAATATGGAAGTTAAATTAATCTGAAATGAAGTAACCTTAAAGTACATGAAATCTAGAAAATTTCAGGTGTTAGTGATGTCTCCAAGCTTGTAAAATTCGTTAAGTATTAAAGGTAGTAAAGTTACACACATTAATGATGTTGATGACAAATTCTGGAATTTTAATTTCAGTCTTGTGTACATGTCGAACCAACTAAGAAATTTCACTTTAAATTAGTATATCTTGACTTGATTAAGACTAGGAATGAGCCTAGATTGTTTCTTGATTAATTGGTTAAGATCTTGATAAGTTTATGTAGTTAATTGATGTCATAACCTAAAGAGTAGATTGTTTTGATGTGGATGAGTTCAAATATGAAAATTATGGTTTGTTAAAGAAATAAATGAGTTGTTTTAATGCAAACATGATCTCAAAGACATGAGTAATGTGTATAAGGTATGGATAAATAAGCATTGAAGAACATGGGGTAATTATGAATGAAAAATGGGTAAATGTATGAATATATATTGCTGGAAAGAGTTTGGTGAATGTATAGATCTAGCTTACTGAAATTCCAGATTTAAAGTAACAATTGTGTGTGTGCTATAAGAGGCTTTTTGATCATGAAAATGTTCAAGGATAAGTGTAAAGTATGCTTGATGAATTTGGAGTTAATCAAGCTAACTTAAGGGTATAAACCTGATTGCAAAATGGTAGTATAAAAAATATAATGTTTGAATGGTCAAGATTTGTGAATAAGGATACATACCTAGGAAAGTCAATTTAGCATGCATTGCATATGACACATATACATGTGCATGATTGAATAATTCATACGATTGATCAACTTAGTAATGTGTAAAATATGTGTATTGCATGACTAAAGAAGCACAATTTGATCGCCAACATCCAGACATTATCGGATCATCAAAGCAATAGTTTTTCTATAGCGTACTGTGAGCAATAGATTTTCTGGAGCGTACTGTGAGTTAACCTAGATGTTTCTCACTATGATTGAATTGTTTTTGGTTAACTTTCAGTTATGGAACGGTTGCTTATATGATTGCTATGATTCCAGACATTGTTGGTCCGAGGAGTTTGATACTTAAGACCGTATATGAAAGTGTTTTCAAATTTTATGTGTAATATGGAATGTGTACTCAACTGAATGTTGAATGCAGGAATCAAGTTTGGAGAATGTGATAAATGACATGAACACATTAAATGAAAAGTATTGATAGCATATTATATGAATTGATACATTCCATTACATTGATATGCATGATCAGATAAAGGAGTTGTGACTGGAGTAACCAACGTAAAAAAAAAACTTTAAGCTCAGGAATTGTGCAAAAAGAGCTACAGGCTCAGTTAATAATGAACCCAGTATCTACAATGGGTACGGAACAGTAAATGAATTGAGCCCGGTATCCACAATGGATACGGGATAGTAAATAAGCGCTTGGTCACAATAAAGTGAAAACGAAATGGAGTCATATGTGCATTTGCATATTTATAACTTTACATGTATCATATGAATGATTGAGATAAGTTATTGGATAGTTCTGAAATGGTGATATGAAATGTTTGTAAACATGTTGTACTTATTGAAATATAATAAAATATGATGTGAGATTTGATACTGAATGAGGTGATATACTTGTTGAACTTGGTTATATACTTGTGATGTTTATATTCTGACTTAAGTGAGCATATCGATGATGGTTCGCTCACTGAGTTTGCAAATTCATCAAAATTGCAATGTTGATTTTCAGGTACAAGGGAGTTCTAGCTTATAAGGCAATCTAGTAGAATTCTAGTACTGTCATTTTGAGAGAAAAAAATGGCTCAGGGGTCTAGTCAGCTGATATATGAGGAGTATTATTTAGAATGTTTTCAGTTAGCATCCCATTTCATGTTGTATATTTTGTATGGAGTAGTAAACTCTTAAATGTTATGTAATGTATATATATGGATTATGGATTGTTATGTAACAATGTAAGTTTATATTTGTGAATGAAATGAGAAAAGTTGATCTTTTTGAATGCTTGTGATTTGTGTGATGCCTTAGTTAGTTAAAGTGATTGTTCTAACATGACTTTCTCGTAGGGTATGTTCTCGAATCCTTTGGATGTTTGGGCATATGCTCTATGGAAGCAGCTCGTTACACAGTGACTTACAAGGTCGATAGACATGGCCATGTCTACTAATGACACAAGCATATTTGACTTTAAGTGTCGTCATTTAACTCATAAATGGTTATAGAAGCTTACACGTTCATCCGGGGCCATGCCTACCACTAATACAGGCATGTACAACTCAGACATAAGCATGTACACTAGAAAAAAATTTTAATAATCAGTTTCTGCCTCGAATCTACTCAATCTTTATTTCTTTTAATCCATGAAAACAATTAACACTTCCAAAGCCTAAATTTAATGGAATTGGATAAACATACATCTTTAAAATAGAGATGGACTCATAATAATCCCCCTCCAGCCTATTTAGGAGGAGAAATTAATCACCCTATTAATCACTTGAAGGTCATCCTAATAAGATTATAACAAGGCTCAAGCTTACTATCAAGAACCACCTCCATCAACATGCGACACTATTCTTGTCTATGTGAATCTTATTCAATTTCATTAGTTGCTCGTTAACCATAGATCACAAACAATGATACCTAACATCAATATATTTGATGCGGGAATGATACATGAAATTCTTGCTCAAACCCACAGTAAGTTGATTGTCACATAAAATTATGTAATCATCTTATTCCATGTCCAATTCTTGGAGAAAACGCTTCAACCAGAGCATCTCTTACTAGCTTCTATAGTTGCATCATATTATGACTTAGTTGTAGATGAAGCTTCATACTTATACAACTTAGATTGCTAATGAGTATCTCCCCTAGAAAATTTGAACAAGTAACCTGAGGTCGAACTTTTGTTATCGAGATCATTATCCATGTTTGCATCAGTGTATCTTTCTAGAAATGGTTCTCCACCTCCAAAACTCAAACACAATATAAAAGTGCCCCATAAATACTTAAAGATCCACTTCACTACTTCCCAGTGTTCCTTTCCCAAATTGGATAAAAATCTGCTCACTAACCCAATAACATGTGTAATATTTGGTCTAGTACACACCATGACATACGTCAAGGAGCTAATAGTAGAGATATATCTTTCTCCTTTTCAGTGGTAGGACATGCTTGCTTGCTCAAATTTAAATGAGCTCCTAATGACGTATTAACTGGCTCGACATATTTCATATTGAACTTCTCAAGAACCTATTCAATATATTTTTCTTATGACAACTATAACATTTTAACCTTTTTGTTACAATTGATCTCCATACCTAAAATCTATTTTGTAGGACCTAAATCTTTCATTTCAAAGGACTTGGACAAGTCCTCCTTCAACCTACAAATCATGTCAACATATTGTCCCACTATCAACATGTCATATAAGAGAAGGATGATGAAGTTACCATTAGCAAAAATTTTTAAGTGCATATAAGGACCAACTAATGTTTGTTTATAACCGTGCTTATTACAAATGAATCAAACTTCTTATACCACCGCCTTGGTGCCTATTTGAGTCTAAAAATTCTTCTTTAACTTGCATACTAATTCCTCTTTTCCTTTTCAGTTGGTCCACGTATATCTCCTTATCCAAGTCGCCATGTAAGAATGGAATTTTTACGTTAAATTGTTGAAGTTCTAGATCCATACTTGCAACTAGGCCCAAAACCTTGTAAATAGATGTCATCTTGACTACTGGTGAAAAAATCTCATTGAAATCGACACTTTTTTTTTCAAATATGTCCTTTCCCCATATGCTTTACAAGTTTGACACCATCGTTATTGATATTAAACATCCATATATTTTTCAATTCCTTCATTTATTAGGAAGCTTCACTAACTTATAAGTCTCATTGTTTTTCAAAGAATTCATCTCCTCTTACATCGCCTTAAGCTAAGATTCTTTTTCTTTGAGTAATTCAACTTCTCGAAAATTCTCTGGTTCCCCTTTAATAATGACTAGGAGATATTCTAAACTAGGGTACCTTATCAAAGCTTCTTCTCATCGAAGGCTTCTTCAATCTAATTGACCTTTGAAGTTAGACATCTTCTAACACTTAAGCAGTTTGTTCTCCATACTCTAAATGCTCATGGACCTCTTCTATATCATCCGCAAGACATGAATCTTATAACTCATCTTTATTAGATTGTATATAATCATTATCAAATCATGTGCTAGCTCATGTCCTTTACCTTCTTCACCTATAGAATGATCAATAAAAGTTGCAACATGAGTAAAAATCTATAGTATTGAAAGATTAGAAGTAGTCTTGTCTTCTTTGAAGCAATTTGGACCCATCTTATACTCTTAGAAGATCAAGTCCCTGCTTCTAACAACCTTACAATTTTTTGGTCATAGAGCCTATAACCAAACTTCTCATCACCATATCTAATAAATATACAAAGATTAATCTTCAAATTTAGCTTTGGTGTTTGCTCCATTGGCATATACTTGAAAACTTTTCATCTAAATACCCTCAAATGTGTATAAGTCAAATCCTTCCTTTTTCACACTCTCTCAAAATATCAAGATCCAAAGCAACTGAAGAAGTTTTTTTTAATCACATATACCGGGGTTCATACCATCTCATCCTAAAATGACTTTGGTAGATTGGACATTTGGAGCATATATTGAACCTTCTCTACAATAGTTTTATTCATCCTCTCAACAACACTATTTTGCTATAGGGCACCAGGTTCTGTCTTCTCATATCTTATGTCACAGCTAACATAATAATCCTTAAATTTGATAAAGTTATATTTTCCTCTATTTCTAGTTTAGAGACACTTTAACTTCTTCTTCGTTTCCCTTTTCACTATGGTATGAATTTTTTTTAAAGGTCTCAAAAACCTACCTTTATGTTTTTAACATGAATACCCAAGTCTTATGAGTAGCAACATTGACAAAATAATAAAAGTACTTGTTATCTCCGAAGGAATCCTCCTCAATGAGACTGCAAATGTTAGAGTGCACTAGCTCTAAGTTAGTATTCCTTCTAGCTGACCTTTTATGGAATGGCGCTTAATACTGCTTTTTAGCTACGTAATAATTATATAGGTTAAGAGAAATAATGGCTTTTACATGGATAAATGATTTTCTAGCTAAAAATTTAATCTCCTTCTCACTAACATATCTTAATCTCTAATGCTACAAATATGGAGAAGTATTCTCCTCAATGACATGTAATTCTCTAGCACACACCTTCAAGTGTGTCTTATATAAGGTATAGCATAATCCACCATGAGCAACTGTTAATGCTCCTTTAAACAACATCCATTTGCCATCCTTAAATATATGACGATATCTTTCTTAGTTAAGCATGTTCGTGGACAACAAATTGAACACAAGTCAAGAATTTGTTACACTTTCAAGGTCAACATGCACCCAATGTTAGTTTTAACTCATTTGCCACTCGTGTCGATAATGCTGGTGGAGCTCTAATTTCCATCTTCATACTTCTAAAATCACCACTCCTATAACTGGTGAAGTATTCCCTTTTTGAAATACAATGGTGTATTGACAAACTACTCAGAATTTAAGTGACTAATGTGAAGACACTTACTAGTCACACAAATCAATTATATCATATCATTTGTGCTTAAGGTTGTTACTATCATTTTATTATTGTCTCTATCATTCTAGTTGTCTTGCTTATTTTATTTTTCCTTCCATTAGTAATCGGACTTATTTGTGTCACCATGTTTAGTGTAATAGTGACATATCCTAATTTCCTTACCATCTCTCGACTTGGACCTATTCTTAGACTTGTCTTACCCTTCTCCTTCCTTACAATCTCATTATTAAACATGCTCTCTTTAATCACATATAAAGAAAGCACACCATCCAGAGTGGAGTTACTAATAGTCACAACAAGTCTTTTTAAAGAAAACATACCATCCTAAAAATCGCAGAGATGCTCTGACGCTAATTTCCTAACCTTTAACTTCAAGTTCACAAGTCATTTAATCAAGGAGGCCTTGATTATGGAAGGGGTTTTCTTTCACATCTTAAAAGGATCTATCTCTTGGGATATGTGGTTGAATATACTAATATCAATCTAATGTATAATAGTTCCTAAGGTTTTCTGCTTCATCTTCTCCCACTCTTTATCTATCTTCTTTAGCTTATACGAAACATCATCTTTTATACCTTTTTTCATATTGATTGGATCATAGAGATCTTTGCAATACAAGAGATTTTTCATTATAGTTCTCTATATTGAGTAGTTAGTTGGCATCCATTAGTTCCCATTCAGTTACCTAATCAGAAAGAACCACGTAGAGGCGGGGAGGATAGGCTTTTTGGAGAAGATTAGTAGACTGAGAGACTCGTATCTCAAAGATTCTATTTATCAATCTCTGAATCATGGGGGAGGTGTGATGTACATGCACTCATTTCAAGGGCGTGCATAGAACCTGATATTTATCCTATATGTTCAACGATTTTTGATCTTCTTTTCCCCATATGGAGCCAAAGAAAAGACTTCCTCAGTCACAGAACTTGATATTCTATTTTATTATAAAGGGCGAATAAGGAACAAACCGGAATAAGATGAATAAGACCATACCATACGACTAAGAAGAGAAGAAAAGGTCTTCACCATAGAGCTATTGTTACTATCCATACCTAAGGCTCTAATACCAGTTGTTAGATTCCAAACAGTAACACTCATAGGGTCAATGGAATCACTCAATCAATAATAAATTAGTCAAACAAAATATATGATTAAAGATAAAATAGATACACAATTTGAACTGGAAAAATTGACAATAAGTTTTAAATAAAAAATAATAGGGTACATACGTTTAAGGTTTCGAGCTAAGAATACATCACAAAACAACCACATATAATCTCTCTTCTACCTCTCATATATGCCAATAATACTCCCAATCAATCCTAGAAATCAAACTTCAATAAAACTCAAGTTGAACAATGCTATTTGGACTCTAAAACTCTTCATCTTTCAAGTATTTCTATCTTATGCAACTTTTATTTTCCAAACTTATTTTTTAATCTCAAAAAGATAAGATTTTATACTACATATGATTGCCTACAGAACCCTATGTGGTGACCATGTTCGACTTTTAAACTTTAAAACTCGACATTGCTAACACACATGGTCTTAGTGACCTAATAACATAGGCATGTTTGACTCCACACAAGTGTGTCTAACTTTAAGTGTCATCATTCAACTTGGACATGGTTACAAAAGCTTACACATTTATCCATATGGCTGTGTCCACTATTAACATGGTGTGTGATACCATAAACAACTTCCAATCATCAGTTCCTACCTCAAATCTGCCTATTCTTTATTTCTTTTGATCTATGAAAACAATTAACACTTATAGAGCCCAAATTTAGTTGAATTAGATGAACATGCAATCTCTAAAATGAGGCTAGACCCACAACAAATTATCATTAATGTTTTATATCATTTAAACAATATATAATTTTCTGTTATCTTTTAATTAATTTAATTTTTATTTTAACTAAATTAATATATTATTAAAATTCTTAAATTTTAATATGATATTGCATTTAAGATTACGAATAGATGACAAAATAACAAAATGTGAAAAGAAATTTATATAATATCTAAAAAATAATAAATAATAATTTTAAAAATATAAAAATTGAGATGAAGGTGGATTGTATTTAACACTAAAACTAAAAGTTCATTTTCATAAGATTTTATCTCTTTCATTTATTTTAAATTATTAAATACTTTTATGTATATTTTATATAAAGAATGATGAATTATTAGTTTAACCAAGATAGAGTATAATTACTAAAAAGCATATATTTTTTTAAATTCAATGATTTTAATTTTAAGAGCCACTGCCACAAATGTACGGGTGAATTAACTGGTACTTATAGACTCTTAATTACTTACTAATAAAAAAGCTTTAAGTACATTTTGACTATCAACAATTACAACAAAATATAGAACAAATCCTAACTTTTGAAGAGTTTAACTTAAGCCTCACAATTTTCAAAACATTTGAAACTGACTGTAAGTGGATAAAAAATGTGACAAAGTTAACTCTCTACCAATTAAATGTCACATTAATACTAACACTTTATTATTATTTAAATAAAAATGGATTTCATTGACAAATGAGATTTAGTGTCTAAAATTTATAAAAATCGCTATCACTGTCATATCATAATATGACCCATTTTTTGGTTAATTGAAAAAATAATTATGTGAAATTGAGACCTATTTTTTAATTTAAAATATAAAAATAATATCACGTCAATATTAACATAAAATTAAGTTGGCGAAAAATTAATTTTGTCAAATTTTTTTGTTTTGGTCTTAGACCAGAGTATCTATCGGCGGACCCAGTGACTAATCCCCTCGCTGGTTTGTAGGCACCTCACAGGGTGGGACAACTGACCCAAGGATTTAAGGCTGCTCCATACTCAAAGTCAAAAATCGAACCCCTGACCTTTGGTTAAGGATGGATGAATCCCGATCACTCAACCACACCCCCTTGGGTTAATTTTGTCAAACTTTTAAAGATATGTTATTTTAGGATTTAAGTTATATTATGTGATAACAAGTACTTAAACATGGGAAGGTCTTGCATTGGTTTACGAAGTTGAGCAAAAATACGCGACTTGGAGGCATAATCCTCTCGACACTGATTCTTTTTCCGGGCAAAGAAAGTCACTATCACATTCCAATGATAAATTTAACGTAAGTAAAACGGGATAAGAATGATTCCCTTACTCTTAGTCTTTCTTAGAAGGCACCCTTCCTTGACTACTCCTCTCTCTCTCTCTGGTCCTGTCCCTCTTCCTCTCTTTACACACACAGGAGACATGACACTCACATTTTGGAAGTGTAAGGAACATTGGACAAAGATCCTTGGCAAATGTAAGCCGTGTAGTAAACAACTCAAAATGTGGTAATAAAGAAGACCTGTACTGTTTGATCTTTTCAAGTGCGAGGTTTGTGTAAACACCAAGCAAAGGCAATCACTTGAATCCTATCAAGTACGTAACAGTTACGCTTAGTGCAAACCTCAAAACAGGATTATCTAAAGTGCAAGATGGGCCAAGTTGATCAGGATTTAGGCTTCTTAATATCTTACTTGGACGGGAATGGCGTTGCTTAAAGAACTTAACAGACTTGGAAAGGATTTGCTTTTGTGCTCTTACTTATCCTTGATGACTCATAGAAAAAGGAGCGATGCTTAAGATTAATGCAAATATTCAGTGTCCTCAAGTTCATGGGGACCAGGTAAATAGTTAGGGTTAAACATTTGGGTCCCAATAATGTAAATAAATTCTGCCGCTTTTAGAGAAAAGAGGCTTTTGTTTTGGCCAAGCAACCCAAGCATTCGTTGCTTTCTGAACTAGAAAACCAGTTGAATAGTCTCAAACTCCAAGCAACCAACATCGTTTGGCATACAAGGTAACTCTCAGTCGACACTGAGTCTCACCCTTCAACTATAAATTTCGTTGAGTTGCTACTAATAATGTTATACTGGTATATCAGAACTCCAAGTAGCCAAAATAACAAGAGAGACCATGAAGGGCCAACTTCTCTCATCACTACTACTTGCATTGCTCCTTATCGTCCCTAGTGCCAGTCAAAAGTTTGCTTGTGACGAGAGCATTCCTGAGACCAGCCAATTCCCATTTTGTAACACATCCCTAACATATCAGGACCGTGCTAAGGACCTGATCTCACGCTTGAAACTCCAAGAAAAGGTAAAACAACTAGTGAATACTGCCACTGGAATTCCTCGACTAGGTGTTCCAGCCTATGAATGGTGGTCTGAAGCACTACATGGAGTGTCAAATGTTGGTCCTGGTGTCAAATTTAATGCAACAGTACCAGGTGCCACTAGCTTCCCAGCAACAATTCTCTCCGCTGCTAGTTTCAACAAGACACTCTGGCTTAAGATGGGGCAGGTGGTGTCAACAGAGGCTCGAGCAATGTACAACTTGGGTTTAGCTGGGTTGACATATTGGAGTCCTAATGTCAATGTGTTTCGTGACCCGAGATGGGGTCGTGGACAAGAGACACCCGGAGAGGACCCTCTCGTTGTGTCCATATATGCTGTAAATTATGTCAAGGGCTTGCAAGAAGTTGGTGAAGAGGGAGGAAGCACGAGTGATGACAAGTTGAAAGTTTCAAGTTGTTGCAAACATTACACTGCCTATGATGTTGATAATTGGAAAGGAACCGATCGATTTCATTTTGATGCCAAGGTATATATAATCTATCCCTCTTAGCAAGCCAATTAGAATGGTTGTTTAGGACTTGCTCCTTTCACTAGACATTTTTTAGTTAATTACTATGACCTTTGTTATGCGACATAACCTGAGATTTCTAACAGATGTCAGAAGCTGCAGACAGAGAAGTTTGTAGGGCAGTAAACTAGTAAATTTGACTGTATGATCACTACTATTGACTTGTGATATCTTCGTGAATTCATTGAAAATAATTTCCAGTTATTTAGAACTGAGAACGTGGGTGTTCAGTGATGGATATGATGTTTTACTACCTATTTAATTTTTGTACCTTAGTCAAGTTTTTTAGACGTGGTATTTGGGTAGCTGAAGCTTTACATAACAATGAGGTTTTCGCAGGTAACAAAGCAGGATATGGAGGACACATATCAGCCTCCATTTAGAAGCTGTGTAGAGGAGGGACATGTAAGTAGTGTCATGTGCTCATACAACAGGGTAAATGGTATTCCTACTTGTGCTGATCCAGAGCTGCTCAAAGGGATTGTCAGAAGCCAATGGAATCTCGACGGGTGTGTTCTACTCTAACCACTTTATAAGCTGCCTGTCATTTTCTCTTACTTTTCAAATTTCAAAGAACTACTGCTTGCTTAATCCCCCATCTGACATTATAAGTTAAATCTTACATTTTTCTTTTTCCTTGAATTGTCAAGTTTTTCAATGAGTGAAGCCTACAACATTTTGTCTAACTAGCCATTTCATGTGATTTCTGGCAGATATATTGTTTCTGATTGCGATTCTGTTGAGGTTTATCATAATAGTATCCACTACACTGCCACCCCTGAAGACGCGGTAGCCCTCGCACTGAAAGCAGGTATAACAAATTAACGTTTTTTCAGAAAATTGAAACGTGAAAAGATTACTTCATTTCATATATGTTCATATCATACAGGTTTAAACATGAACTGTGGGGATTTCTTGGGTAAGTATACCGAGAATGCAGTTAAACAAACAAAAGTAGATGAGTCCACAGTAGATCAGGCCTTAACTTACAATTACATAGTTCTCATGAGGCTTGGTTTCTTTGATGGGAATCCAAAGTTGCTCCCATTTGGAGATCTGGGGGCATCTGATGTATGTACTGATGATCATCAGCTGTTGGCACTTGATGCGGCAAAACAAGGAATAGTCTTGCTAGAAAACAGTGGAGCTCTTCCTTTGTCCAAAGATACAATTCAGAATTTAGCTGTCATAGGACCAAATGGTAATGTTACTGAAACTATGATAAGTAATTATGCTGGTATACCCTGCAAGTACACCACCCCCTTTCAAGGGCTGCAAAAGTATGTTACAACAGCTAAATTTGAACCTGGGTGCAAGTCTGTAAGTTGTAATGACGACACACTTATTGCGGCAGCAACTGAAGCTGCAACGGATGCTGATGCAGTGGTGCTAGTATTGGGGCTTGATCAATCTATAGAGCGAGAGGGGTTCGATAGAGTGAACTTGACATTGCCGGGATTTCAAGAGAAACTGGTTACTAGTGTTATAAATGCAACCAGTGGAACCGTAATTATAGTGATCATGTCTGCTAGTCCCATTGACATTTCTTTTGTCGAAAATGAGAGCACAGTTGGAGGGATTTTGTGGGTGGGGTATCCTGGTCAAGATGGGGGAGATGCTATAGCACAAGTCATATTTGGGGACTATAATCCAGGTAACCTCTGACATTTCTATGATTTAATGTTGAAGAATATTCAGACCTTACACATGCTGATTTATATCTTTGCAGCTGGAAGGACTCCATTTACATGGTACCCAAAAGAATATGCAGATCA
Organism: Erythroxylum acuminatum; assembly: GCA_026284645.1. Classification (NCBI taxonomy): domain Eukaryota; kingdom Viridiplantae; phylum Streptophyta; class Magnoliopsida; order Malpighiales; family Erythroxylaceae; genus Erythroxylum; species Erythroxylum acuminatum. Next base: position 27,795,358 of record JANKOD010000193.1, on the reverse strand, counting down.
AGTGTCGATGACAGACATGAACATGAGAGCTAATGCATCTTTGAACCTCCCTGGAAGGACCTACAGGTTTTACACAGGAAGATCCTTATATGAGTTTGGCCATGGGCTAAGCTACTCAACCTTCTCCAAGTTTATAGCTTCTGCTCCTGCTACACTACTAGTTAGATTGAATTCTACACCCAGTTACCCTAAAAGCATACTTTCAACAAATCAAAATTTTGACTCCAATGCGCAAGCCAATGCCATTGATGTTTCCTCAGTAAACTGCACGAGTTTAGAACTTGACCTTGTAATTGGAGTGAGGAACCGAGGCCCAATGCGTGGAGCCCATGTAGTGTTGGTGTTCTGGAAGCCACCTACCACATCAGATGTAACTGGTGCACCAAATGTGCAACTTGTTGGGTTTGAGAGAGTAAAGGTGAAGAAAGGTAAAGCACGGAATGTGACAATCACAATAGATGTATGCAAGGGACTTAGTCTCGCAGACAGTGAAGGAAAAAGGATGCTAGTCATGGGACTACACACTTTTCTGGTAGGGTCACCTAGTGAGCACCAAGTTAGGCACTATCTTGACCTCGAACTGGATCAAAGCGAACATGGGAGCCACTTTATCTCTATATAGTAGCAACATTACTGATATATTGCCAAATTCCTTACACAGTAGACTATTAGACCAGGCTACATATTTCTATAAAGCTATTTGTATGAAATGTGGCATTACTATCTACTACCGCTGCAATAAGTTATTGATATAATGTTATGATTGGCTTGCTAGATGATCTAAAATGGTAAAAGAATACAAGCTTGATGTCAAGAAAGGTGGAATAGAAGCAAAAAAATTATTGTAGAAAGTGGAACATAACCATCATGGTTATGTGTATCTTTTTTACTTCATTTTATACTTAACTATAGTACATAGACGAACTACTTTTTTTTTTACATATTTCGATATTGTATGTATTATAGTTTTTAACTTATTTACTTCACTCAACTCGAATTTCAAATTAACGTTAAGCTTGAACTTTATTATTTATAAAAAATAAAGGTTAATTTAACTTAAAAAAACTATATATTATGTTTGTACAAGTGAAGGAACTCATAGTCAAATCAAAGTACTCAGCTAATTATAAGAGTGTAAAATATAAATATAGAAATCATTTCACACAAAGTTAATGTGAGCAAAGTAATATGATGAATTTCTTCTTTTTTACTTAATTTAAAAATGTCAAGATCATTTCCTTGTAATCATATTAGTTATTTTACTATAATTCAGGACTTGGTAACATTAGGCTAGGGAATGGATTGAAGGCTGTGTTAATTCAGCTTATAAAAAACGTCATTGAAGGCCTATGTTAGGTGAAAATGACGTCCAAAAGTCATGATCAAGAATAGAGTTAGATCACGGAGATTCTCTGTCTAATATTATGATGTCTTATTGTGTCCAATAAATCTCAGCTATTTATTTATGTGAAGTCAGCATGAAATCTGCGTGGATCCCACAAAATAAATAGTTGAAATTTACGAGACAGAATTAGAAGTAAAACTAGAAGAGGATCTGGTTTCTCGCGGAAGTGCGTGATATTATTATATGCGTATACCTAACCAAGCCAAACCGTAGTCAAAGACAAAAACAAGATCAAACAAGATCCTTCTTACTTGTGCGCACAAAATCAAACACTTTGATCAATAAAACTCAAACCAGAATCGCGTAGCTTCTCTGCTGTGATTTGATCGAGACAAGCAGCCATCTCTGGCGTTAAATAGTTCTTCCAGTCTCCAACCTTACCCTTCCTGAAGAAGTCACGGTTTTTTATGGTCGTAGATGGATCAGAACTCGAGTCCACTTTGTTAACTTCCAAGTTATTTAAGTTGTCAAAGCTACACAGTTTTACAATATCCTGAATTACACCTGCCTTCTCTTCCTCCATCGAGAAGGGTGTGTCCAAGAACTCAGCCAACCTCTTAACTTGAGCCACAGGCTCTCTCTGTAAATTTTCATACATGAGGATCAGCACTTGATACGGTGCTTCTAAGCTAGCATTCCAGTAGCTTAACACATGATCCCAAAAGGGCCCGAAGATAGAAGCTCCCTTGGTGAACATCTCGAAAGCATCTTGTAGAGAAACTTCGGTTGGCCGATATCGAGACATGACCTTGTTCAGGAACAACCACATTGAAACAAAAGCATCTTTTGGGTTTCGACAGACATAAACAAACTTGCAACCTTAATCTTTCACATAGTCTGGCAACAAAGTGTAAGGGAGGTGAGTACCGAAAAGACGAGGAAAGGGAAGAGCATCAGTATTTTCATTTCGATATAAGCATTTTTCCAAGAAGGGTACCAAGGTGTGAGGGTTAGTGGTGATCAAAGGGTGAGTAACGAAGTCATATATGTTTCGGTTCAAACTGGCAAAAATGAGAGCCTTGATCCAAGTGGTACCGCATTTGGGAGAGCTAGCTATGAGAATATCGGTAGGGTTGCTATGGAAGTGGTGATCTTCAAGTAAGAGATGACCAATGAGGCCACCAGATGGTAGCCAAAATCCTTTATACAGATGCCGAGTCCACCACGCATCATCTCCAGGAAGGGTTTGGACTAGCTCATCATGCTTTCTAATGGTCTCTTTGTAACTTTGGCTTTCATTGCTTGCCTCATTTTTATGAAATGCGAACCAGGTTGCCATGGGATCGGATTGGGAGAAAAGTCGCACTTCTTCTTCTTTCAGTTATGAGTTGCAGTGCATTTACAGTATAGATAGTGGTTTGGGTGAGCCGCCCCACCCTGCTTTTGTCCCTCTAGTGCGCAAGGTGATCCTACTCCTCTGTGAAAAATGCCAGAGTCGAACTCACGAATCAATAATTGCATATATAAACAATTCTATTTTATTGTAATTTACTTTGGAAGGAATCGAATAAAGTTTTATATCACTTTTTTGGGACACATGACCTTTCTTTTATTAATCATTATTAGTGGCCGGCATATAATATCTTTTTTATTGTTTCCTGGCAGAGCACATGGATTCTCTTTCATTGTTTATCTATAAATTATACACAGAAGTCTATGGTTAGTTGGAACGTACCTTTAAAGGTGAACGACCTTGCATGTGTATAAGATAAATTATACACAAAAGTCTATGGTTAGTTGGAACGTACCTTTAAAGGTGAACCACCTTGCATGTGTATAAGATATAAAAGTGAATAAAATTAGGTGGCCATTATTTTGGTGGCATATATTTCCTATTAACTATTTTTATATTAATAAATAGTTTAATCAATATAAATTATAGTATAATAATGGTCATGTAATTATATCTACAAAATATTTATGTACTCCTATACTCTTTTTAAATAATAAAAAATAAGTTAAATTGTATTTAAAAAGATAAATTAAATTGAACAATCTAACATTAACAAATAAGTCATCAAGCTTATACTGAGTCGCACCTACTCTTTCGCTCGACAATCTCACTTAGGTCTGTTTAAGTGAAAATCTGCCTTATCATGTAATTGTTGATCAACAAAACCTTGTTCTCGAACACCTCACAATCCTTGAAGTGTTTAACTTTCACACTCTGAGTAAGAATACTATGAAAGTATTAAATAATTATAGGCAATAATTAACACACAAGAGTTATAGTAAAAATCAACCTTTATTACTCTCCAAAAAGCATACAAAGGAATGCTTTCTTTAAATATGTTCCCTTCCCCTCGTTGTTCCTTATTTTGGGACGAGGCTCAAATAAGTTATTTATAGGCATCTCTAATATTATAATTTAGAATTCTAATTGAACTAAACTAACTAGATTACCTTTATACTTATTAGATTACATCACAGTAACTAATTAGATGATACTCCCATCCAAATAGGATTTAGCTACATCACAACTAACAAGATAAGAGATTACATTTAGTTAAGAAAAATACATCCATATCTATAAAGAACTTTACTATCTTCACATGAACCTCCCACATAGTCTTTATCTTTTAATGATGTATATCTATTGCGATCTTATCTATCTCATCATCCAAGATCTCCTCTTAATCTCTATCTATTAATGATGAGTCATCTAAGACCAAAGCTTTTATAACACACTAGTCCGGTCTAATGCTTACCTATATCAAGTGTAATAGTCATGGTCCATCTATTTGAGCACACATTAAGTTCTTAAAGCTCCCATATGCCTCCCTAATGTGTGTGATCCAGATAACCTTCAAGCTAAGGTCTATTTCAAATTATCTTTTGGTCTCAAATCTAAATTTTTGTATCTCGTCAAAGATCCCTGCCAATATGCACCAATGCATGCTAACGCATCGACAATAAGGGTTTTCCTTGCTCACTTGCAAGTCTTTGCCTCATTCTGTCATCTTGAGTGTTAAACATTAGTCAAGGCTCGCCAATGCCTATACGATTCCCTACTAGGACTTATGAGTCTAGCAAACCACTGTCACTGGAAGAACCCGACACCCTTGTGAAATAATCCATGGGCACTCCTCCAAATATGATTTTCTCTAAGATTCCTTATTTATCGGCACATCTGTAATGTGCCATTTTCCCTCTTAGTCAGGTTTGTCCTTGCTTTTGTTTGAATGCTCCTTTATAAGGCCCATTGCTCCAAACAAAGCATAATTATTAAGACAGACTTCTTCTGTGGAGTGGGCTATTACGAATCCTCTCCTTTTTCTTCATCCTTCGTAACCCTATAATTCCTTTGCTCTTCACCCACCTTTCGTTTCAGACGTTCATAAGAAAAAATGTCTTTTCATAAATGAAACAAACAATATCATGTTTTGTTTGTTTCATTGACTTACATTAAGAAGATTCATATACCTTCTCTCTGCCTTTCTCTGAGTCATTCTATATCCCATTGTTCTTTTTGCCTTTGTTGCTAGTTCAAATTGATTGTGGCATTTGGAGGTCCACCAAAACATTCACAACCATTATCGAGCTTGGGAGATCTTTCTCATTTTGTCTTTGAAGCTCTATTTCTTCATAACCTTATAAGCCGCTTATAAAGTTGAAACTTGTCCTCCTTAGATATATTCTACAATTCTGATATCAAATATATGAATTTCCTGACATGTTCCCACATCAATGTGTCTTGCTTTAACCTTTTTAAAGCTTCCTTTACGAACTATGAAGTGTTGTTGGGGAGGAATTGGTCTTTTACCTCCTTCTTCATCTTCTCTCAAGTGTCAATAGGAGGTTTACTTACACTGATGTCGTCGTCGGATCTAGTTCTCCACTATATCTTTGTATCCTCCACCATATACATAGTCATGAACGACACCTTCTTCGAATCGAATACCTTTACCGCCATAAAGTATTACTCTATGTATCAAAAAAATGTTCGAGCTCCTTGATATTTCGCTTACTATAAAAAACTTTGGGCTCTGGCACCTTAACCAAAGTGCTTTCAACACGCCCAACATCCTATATTGCAACGACACATCTTATGATTGTGATCTCCAATCTAGAATCCTGGTATACCTTCGTCAAGTTTGTTATTTGATGTCATAATTGTTGAATCTGTGCCTCTAAAATCTCAAACTGATGACTAAGAAGTGTCATCTTTGTTGAGGCAAGTTTTAATCTATTTAAAACCCTAAAAATACTGCAAGTGCACAAGTCATGAGTGTAGTATGTGAGGTGCCGATCCCTCGAGGAGTTGTTAAACTAAACTAATTCTAATTATCTAAGGCCTAAAGAATTATTAAAAAGGAAATAAAAACCGCACAAAAAAGTAAACACGTGAAGATGATTGATTGGAATAAAAATGTAAAATTACCACACAAAGGGAATCAAAGTGAGCACACCAAATTAATAATGGAAATCACACAAGGAAGATTAGTCGAATATGAGAAGGGGATTTATCCTATCATGAAATGCTAACGTGACTACTTTTGAGTTAATACGGTATTGATCCTAGACTTTCGAAGGATGGATTACTCTCTCCCAAGTTATATTTATTAAACCATAAATTATAACCCTTAATTGAATTATGGAATTTGCAATCTCTCAATTAACAAAAACCCACGATTACAATCAGATTAAGCCCTCTAATTGTCGGACCCCGCTCCCGGAGCCCGACTGTCCCTGGAGGTGAGCCCTGCTGAGGCCCGTTCCCGAGACGCTGACCTTGCTGAGACCTTAAACTTGACACTTTCTGATGACTCACTTTGGTGGTGAGCATACACTGATTTAAACTTAGACCCTGACTGCTCTTGATAAATCCTAAAAAATATAACTTTCCCAACTATTAGTCATGCTATACTGCCAGATAACTCGAGGTAACCAACAGACACCTCGAGGTATGCAGACAAATAACTCGAGGTATCTTACAGATAACTCGAGTTATGCTCACAGACAACTCGAGGTAT
>JANKOD010000193.1:27729671-27749056 GCA_026284645.1 Erythroxylum acuminatum | reverse complement strand
AATCTGCAAAATTTCCAGAATCCATCCCCAATTAGAACACAACAGTCCAAGATCGTCTCAATCTCTAAACAAGACATCTTCTACCGAAATTGAAAGACCAACCTAATCTGGAAAAAGCAAAATCAAGATAATGGGGAGATTGAATTTAATTAGGAAAGAATGGGAGGCCATCGTATTATTTTGCTTCACTTAGGGGCTGCCGCACGTTTCTTCTTGTTTTGCCATCCTCCCCCATAGGCTCCCGTTTGAATATTGCCTCGACACAAGGGGTTCCCCTAACTCTAAGTTGACCAATATGACTTCGTTATAAAGGCCATAAAAATATCTCTGCCACCGTTGTTTGAGGGCATCGGCCTCTATGAGTACCTGTCCTGCTTCGTCGAGGATACAACAAATGCGATTGAAATCTCCCGTCTAACGTGCCCTATCTCATGCTAACTTGAAAATTCTTTGTGCTTCTTTGGTCGTATCCAACTCCCTGTACATATCCTCGTAAGCTTCTCCTCTAGCCACTGCGATAGTCTTCTTCGCTCTTTGTTTTGCCAGTCTATATCGAACTTTGTTTGTTACACGCTCTTCTTCGGTAGCACTTTCCAACAAATCTTTAAAAGCTTGCTTCTTCAGCTTTACCGTCCCTTGGACCTCTTCTGACCACCACCAAGATTGCATTTGTCCTCCTCCCTATCTTTTAGAAACCCCTAGGAGGTTTGTGACAGTCTCTCTTATTACGAGGGCTACTCCCTGCCACATCTGATTGGCATCCCCACTCACCGCTCAAGGTGTATTATTCCTAACTTGAGTCCTAAAAAGTTCCACCATGTCCCCGTGTAGTCTTCACCACCTGATTTTGCGAAATCGCTCGGTAAATCACTGTGACCTCTAGCCCTTAATTTGTAGATCTATAACTAACAATTTATGTTGGGTTGATAGGCATGCAGCCGGAAGCACTTTGCAATCCTTGCACCACGATCTGGCTCTTGTCTTGATAAGGATATAATCAATTTACGTCTTAGTTGTACTACTCTGAAACGTCACCAGTTGCGCTTCGTTTTTCTCAAACAAGGAATTTACTATGACTAACTCATATGCGATGGCCATGTCCAATAAATCAACCCAACTATCATTCCTATAGCCGTATCCAAAGCCACCATGAGCCCCTGTATAACCATCTGCATCTGCCCCTATATGTCCGTTGAAATCCCCTCCTAGGAAGAGCTGCTCAGTGTAAGAGAGTTGTTGAAGCACTCCATCCAGCGCCTCCCAGAACCTACGTTTTTGTTAATCGTCTACGCCGGCTTGTAGGGCATACGCACATACTTTGTTGAGAACCATACTGCTTAGGACAATTTTTGTCACCATTAACTTGTCATTGACCCTAGTGATCTCTACTACCCTGGTCACTAGTTCCTTGTCCACTAATATACCTATCCCATTCTGCTTCCACGGACTATCCGAGTACCATAGTTTAAATTCCCCTATCTCCTTTGCTTTGGCTCCAGCCTAGCTAGTTTCCTGAATGCATGCTATTTGTATCTTATACTTGTCTAAAATCATATAATTCTTTTAATATATATGTTGAAATATATGTAAAAACTTTTCCCTTTAACTCGTTTCATCTTTAAAAAATTATATGAAAGATAGCCTTGTCCGGGGAGAGTGTAAACCAAACTGAAAACTACGCAATAACGTTGTCTCGTATGAAGAGGAGACATCTAGCATCTGCACTCGCAGAACTCCGCAAGGATGTCCGCACGGTCGATTTTTGACGCTGCCCATCTCAGAGACAACTTTGAGAAGTCAGGAATTAACATCAACTTCATCCCCGTCATTTGGAAGTGTGTGAAAGTTTTGACTTTTTACAAATTTGATTACACATCTTTTTGCTTTTCACTCTATTGGTTGATTTATGCTGATTTTCTCTTATTGTGGATGATAGGTATGTGATTAAGAATCCTAATCTGGAATGGGATGAAATACCCAGTTTGCCTGTGTCTGCATATCCACTTCTGCGTTCAAAGTTCAAAACTTTAACTTCTAATGTGCACTCTGTCATTGATTCTAGTGATGAGGTCACGACTAAGCTCCTCATCAAGCTCCAGGTACTCCTTTTACACAATTTATAATATGAAAGTGAGATGAAATATTGGCCAACATATGATTAATACTATGGGAGTGAGACGAAAGATTGGCCAATATATGATTAATACTATGGAAGTCAGACGAAAGATTAGCCGATGTATGATTAGGTAGGATTGTTTAATTTTATAAATTCGGTTCAATTTTGTGCTTTCCTTAGAGAAACTATAAAGGGAACTTGAGTTTGAATGTCTGTTGTTTATGGGTGGTTATCTAGTGCTCCAATTTCTAAAACGATGGTAGACATTTTGCATGTTTTAATACTCATTTAAGAACTTCTCTTGGCTTTTTTATGTGCATCCTACCTTGGGAATCTATTTTTGATTGTCAATTAGGGTTTATATTAGCTAAATACACATCTTTATATGATTTTATTGTAAAAACTGATACAGTTACAGAGAGAGAGTGCATGCTCACATGTGCAAAGGATGGTTCTTTATATGTGGCTGCTACTTATTATCCTGCCTCTTTTGAATGATCTTTAGAATGGAGAATTCGTGGAGGCTGTAATTATGAGATATGACACTCGGCTGGGCAAATACGGTGGAAAACCTCGTTCTGGTGGGCCAAGGTCAACGCTATGCATATCGTCACAGGTATCTTATAATCTTCATGGCAGTTAATTTCTGCTCTTGCATGTGTGAATCCAACTTTGGGAAACAAGGAATTCTATCACTATCATCATTCCAAGAGTATTAATAATTTGTTCTGTGTTTACTGTTGACCAAGATATATCATCTATTACACAGGTTATGTATAGATGTCTTCCTCAACTTTTTTGTTTGTGTCAGGTTGGTTGTAAGATGGGCTGTAAGTTTTGTGCGACTGGAAGTATGGGGTTTAAAAACAACCTATCCTCGGGTGAGATTGTTGAACAATTAGTGCATGCATCTCATTTTTCAGAGATACGGAATGTTGTTTTCATGGTAAGGGCATTTCACCTTTCAGCCTGACAATGCTTTGTTTTATTACTTGCCTTATGCATTTTAAGCTTTCTCTTCAATGTGCATTGAGCTAACTGTTGATCAGATAGAATGTGCTACAATGGCCTCCTTCTTCAGGACTCATTAAGATGGTATGCAAAACACCTTTTCATAATGTGGAGAGGGTTCCACTAATGGCTGTAAGGGCCAACTTCAATAATGAATTGGTTCTTTTTAGTCTCTTTTGAGAATGTTGGCAATTGAATTGGTGATCTCTGTGATGGTCTTGTGAAACAAAAAGGAGACCTCTTTTATTTCAGCAGCAAGAATATGTGACTGAATTACGGTTAAAGTTTTCACTTCTTTGTTTTTTATTATCCATTTACGTCTAGGCACAAGCTTATAAAGATTGAATGTCAAACATGAGTACCTATATATAACACAAGCAATTGATTCTATGTCCTTTTTTCATTTCTTTGTTTCATCTTATCCTTTATTGTCTGTGTACTTATCAATCTAGCGATGTGGCTAAAAATATTAATTTCTGTTTCTTTTGTTTATCAGGGGATGGGAGAACCTTTGAATAACTATACTGCTGTGGTTGAAGCGATTCGTATTATGTTGGGATCCCCATTTAGGCTGTCAACAAAAAGAATTACCGTCTCAACCGTACATACTTTACTATTTCACTTAAATTTTATAATCTTGGCTCCTTGCATACCCCACCACCTTTCCTCCAAAAAAAACTTAAAAAAGAAGAATAGGAAATGTTTCGGTTGAAATTTTGAATGAAAATGGTGTGATTTAATGCAAAATCAGTTCATTACTGTTTCAATTGCTAGTCTATGAATGAATTGTTGTCATGGTCAACCACTTTCACAAGCATAGTTCAATAAACAGGGATAAATTGAAATTTAAAATTGGTTCATGAATGCGGGAAAAAGTGACTTACAAGCATATTCTGGAAAATATATTCTTTTGTAGGTTGGGGTTATTCATGCAATTAATAAGCTTCAGAAAGATCTACCAGGTTTGAACTTGGCAGTCTCATTGCATGCACCAGTTCAAGATATACGCTGCCATATTATGCCTGCTGCTAGGGCTTTTCCTTTAGAAAAGCTTATGGATACTTTACAAGTATATCAAAAGAACAGGTGCATATGCTCATTCTTCAAGTTTCTGCAGTTAAAGATCTACTTGTGTTTTCTGGGAATTGTTGCATAAGATACCTGGTATTGTCTTAATCCACAGTAAACAGAAAATTTTCATCGAGTACATAATGCTTGATGCAATCAATGATGAAGAGCACCATGCCCATCAGCTGGGAAAATTATTAGAGTCATTTGAAGTGGTGAGCGCTCAAAAATTCAAACCTGATTGCAGAAAATGGAATTATGTTTCAAGCTATATACTACTTTACTGACCTTTGAATCCATAAGGTGATCTTATATGTGCACCAATGAATATCTTGATGGCAAACCGCGTCAATTTTCTATGAGAAGCCAATGAAGCATTAAAATAATGGGTAATGCAAGGGGTATCAACGTAATTTTCACTAATTTAGACCAATATTTTCTTCTTCCAATAACAGTTGTGTGTTTATGGGTGGAGTTTTGAGTGTCCAGTAAAAAGTTGTCACCTAATGTACTTTTTCCCTTTTGGTTGCAAAATTTCTGCTCTACTCTGACCAATATACGTTTTTCTCTGATATCTCTTTGTTCATGAATATTATTACCCAATTCTTTTTTAATTCAGCTTTTCACATAATTTATCAAAATACGCAGTTTTGGTATCAAGTTCAAGTTTTTATTTTATAGTCTTATACATACTTGGGTTCAAGAAGGGAATCTAAGGTAATTAGTTTTACTGATGCTAGCAAAATATGTGATGATCTAAGATTGAAGCACAAGGAGGAAATCAAAACTATGATTTATAGATCATCAGACAATGGTCCAATGGTTGGTTTGATACATATGTTACTTGTAAGATGTGGAACCTCTTGAAGTGACAACACCATGGTCCGATAGCTGGTTTCAATTTGCAATGTCTATGAAGTTGAGCTAACTGATGACAGGCACACGTTCAATTGTGCTTGTTTTGATCCTGTTACATCGATTATTTTTCTTTACTTTGCGCAGTTCTTATGCAATTCGTAGTGCAGTGCGACCTGCCTGTTTTATATTTACTGATGTCAATGCATATTTGAATGCATTTCTTTGCTTGCAAGAGAAATGGATACTCACGTATTTGTTAATTTCCAAGCAGGTAGTGAACTTGATACCTTTCAACTCAATTGGCAGTTTGAGTCGATACAGAACTAGTGGTGAAGAAAAAGTGTCAAGATTCCAGAAAACTCTTAGAGGTACATACAACATACGGACTACAATTCGCAAGCAAATGGGCCAAGACATAAGTGGTGCTTGTGGTCAATTGGTGGTGAATTCATCTGATAAGACGTTGGATGCATTAAGTGACATTGAAGATCTTGGTCCGTCAAGATAAACCATGTTTTTGGTGGTAGGTATAACCACATGTAGCAATTATTCAGTTAACCATATTGGGCATTTGAGGAACTTGAATCAGAATTGTATTTTAGTTTTGGCCAATAACTACGAGTACACTGCTCCTATGAAGCCAAGAGTGCTTCAACTTTTGCAATCTGATCCTCTTCATTCTTTATGGATTGGCTCTTATTAGCTTCATCAAACAAATCATGCTTCCACTTCTCTCCTCTACCCCTAGGGCGGTAACCTTGCTTTTCACTGAGTCTGTCTCTTCCTCTGTAATTGCTGCTGATGCTACCTCCACCTCTATACCTTTCTCTAGGCAGAAGGCTGTGTCTTTGTGCTTCACCCCTATTACCAGAAAATGACCTCTCAGATTTGTCTGAATACAGGGGATTGTGGTCTCTTTCATCTCTTTTCTCACCACCAGACACGGGCCGTACTGAGTGGCCGACCCTTACAGGATTAGCAGTAACTTGGTCATTGTTGGTGTTGTCCATGGGTACCTTTTTCTCCCTAAAGGGAGGTCTTTTTCTCGCAGGTGATGGAGGTTCAGTCTCCAGTTTTAGAAAACCATCATGGCCCCACATGCCATTGTGATCATTCAATTCTGATTTCTGCTCTCTTTGCCGCGAATCGAGGGTTCCCAATTTGTTTGTTGTCCTTTTGTCTTGTTCATCCTTCAAATTCTTGGATCTATGCTCTACAATTTCCAAATGAAAGAATTAAATGATGGTGATTCAAAAGGAATATATGAGAAATTGTTGCGGATAATAAGTGACGATAATCACGGGAAAGAAGAGCCAAACTTAAATAGATCGCAGCCAAATTTAAATAGCACAACATTTGTATTTACAAATTTTACCTATACGCACCATTTATACAAGTTTCTGAGAACAACAAAAGTATGCAAAGTGTAATGGATCTCCTCTGGCCATAAGAGAACACAATTGTTTCTCTCTATCTCTAGTTTCTCTCTTTATCGTTCTCTGATTCTTCTCTTCTCGATTGTTCTTCTTTTGGGAGTGACTAAATTATTAAAGGGCAAATTCAACCAAAACTTTTGGTATCAGAGCAATCGAACCTTAGCACTGGAGAAACTATAGCGAAAAGAACTAGAAGAGTAGAGCTGCACCTGATTGAAGAAAATATTCAAACCTCGGTGGAAACACAAGCCATGTATGAGATCCTATTGGAAACTCAAAAAGAGAACAGATGAGCACGAGCATGAGATGATGGAGCTCAAATTTATGTTCACTTAATTCATTCAGAAATTTGGAGTGAAACAAGGGACATCTACAGGTGGCAAGGAAAATATGGGAGCCATCCCAAGGGCCTCTAACAAGAATAAGTAACGAAGCAAGCGTGTGAGATGATGTAGCTCCAATCTATGTTAATTCATGCAGAAATTTGGAATGAATCAAGGGACATCTACAAGTCTAACGAGAATGACAATCACACCATACCGACCAGATTCAGTAGAATCAATTGTTCCGCATTTGATGGAGCTCATGTTAAGGCATAGTTATACAAAGTGTGAGCAATCTTTGTTCTCAACTAAGAATCGATCACCCAAAAGGTGGGAATGGTAACCATGCATTTGGAGGAACAAGCACAAGAGTGCTACCATCTTTACTTGAAGAATCGAACAAAAGGCGGAGCCAACCGAATGGGAGGAATTTGCAACCACTCTCAAACAACTATTCGATAAGGAGATTTTCAAAGATCCAGCAGGTGATTTAAAGGAATTGAGACAAGATAGAATAGTATAGGAATACTGTGCAAAATTTGATTGTTACTCAAATCATCTGTCACTACCAGAGAATTATTCGGTGGGATTTTTTGCGAAGGGGCTAAAACTAGGGTCAGAACAGATGATGAATCTGCTAGATCCAATAACCCTTCAACAAGCTTATGTTCTTGCTAGAAAATAGGAAGCGTTGGTGGAAAACAATTTAAGTGCACATCAAAATAGAGGAGGCAGTATCAAGTTACCTCACTGTTGAGGTAACTCAAATAATGGCTCCCTGGTCCGAGGATCACCCCCAAAGAACCATCACAATAAGCTTAATCAATCAAAGGGAATGTTACGCGGACCAAGTAATCAAGTCAACAAGCTGACTCAATTGAGAACTAACAGAGTGTCCAAGCATGTTAGTAATTAAGAGTTTGATGAAAAAAGGGCCAAGGGTCTTTTGTTTTTTGTGTTATAAGAGATATGCACCAACTCATAATTGTAAGAAAATATAATTGCACTTGTATATGATGGAGGGGGAGGAAGAATCTGTGGAGGAAGAAGAATCTGTGGGAGAAGGTCCAGAACCTATTTTTCTCAATGTGTCCTTGCAGGCTATGGTGGGGATTGAAGGAGAGTGAGAATTTAAGTAAATGAGCATTTCTAGAATACATCCAAGAAAAGATGATATTCTAGTAAACAATTAGAGCACCCATAATTTTGTTGATATATCAGTGATTAAGAAAAGCACGTGTGAAGTTCATGAGGTGAAGCCTTTTCAAATTACATTAAGAAGGATTGAAGCAGGAAAGTAATCAATGTTGTATGAATCTTATACAGTCTATGCAGGAAATGAGTCTACCACAAATGCCTTGGTAATAGCATTGAGCGGTTATGATGTACTGCCTGGAATGCAATGGCTGGTTAGCCTTGATGATGTGTTGTACAACTTTAGGAAAAGAACTTTCAAGTGGAATAATCATGTGGTTACTCTTAGTGGAAATCCCAGCAAAATTCCATTGTGATTTCAGGAAAGGGATCTCATAAAATGCTCAAAAATTCAAGGAGAGGGCTGCTGTATATGCTACAATTGACATAACCAATTGAATGTCAATTACAACAAGTTAAACATTAAAAAGGATCAGTTGAGTGCTTTTGGTTAAATCAATGGGGTCTTGGCTGGTTAAGCATTAGTGTTCCAAGAGCTTAATCAATTACCTCCCAACAGTAAGCAAAACCACAAAATTCACTTCAAGGAGGGGGTAGAAGCTGTTAATATTATTAGACCCTATCTTTATTCATGGGTTAGGAGTTGATGAAACAAAGGTTTATTGGTCATAGCATTGAACCTTATGCATCAATTCATGGAGTCCTTGTTAAGAAGAAGGACAATTCATGGAGAAAGAGCATAAACTAAAGGGAGTAAAATAAGCATATTATTAAGGACAAGTTTCCAATTCCACTTATTGAAGAACTATTAGATGAGTTGCATGGTTCTAACTCGCATTTTAAGCTTGATCTAAGGTTAGAATATCACCAAATAAGGATTCACCCTTGAGATACACCCAAAACAGCTTTTCAGACACATGAAAGGCATTATGAGTTCTTGGTTATGCCTTCTGGCTTAACCAATGGCCCTTCAACCTTTCAAAGTTTGACGAATGACATCTTCAAACCCTTCTTAAGGCTATTTATATTGGTGTTCTTTGACGATATCTTAATCTACAACAGTTCTTTCCAACTATATTTGGAGGGCATTGACAGAACTATGAAAATACTTCAGGAGAATCAGTTTTGTTAAAGGAAGCGAGTGTGTTTTTGGAGCAAGGCATGTGGATTATTTGGGCTATTAAATCTCTAGGTGAACACCATTTAGTATTGGCCACCACCTAGAACATTAAAGGAATTGGCCCCCACCTAGAACATTAAAGGAATTAAGGAGTTGTTTGGGCCGCACTGGTTACTACCATAGATTACGTTAGGGAGAATTAGCTAATACCCTAACAAAATTGCTGAAGAAACAAAACACGACCAGCTTGGGTTTACAGAAGCACAATAGGCATTCGAGGATCTGAAAAGGGCAACTGTATTTGCACATGTCCTTTCACAACCTAATTTTTCCAAATCATTTGAAAATGAGGTTGATGCAAGTAGAATGGGGAATTGGAACGGTCTTAGAACAAGAGAACATTCTATAGCCTTCTTAAGCAAGCTGTTGGCAGTTAAGCACATAGGATTGTCTACTTATGAAAAGGAATTCTTGGTTGTGAATAAAGCCATATCAAACATTGGCACCATTATCTCAATGGAAGATCATTCATTGTGCAAACAGACCATAAAAGCCTTAAATATCTACTAGAACAAAGAGTCACCACTCCATTCCACAAAGACTTCGTTGTCTAAATTGCTAAGATATGACTTTTGAGCAGCATTACAGGAGTGGCAAAGGGCATGCTGCCAACTGATGCTTTATCAAGGCTCACCAACACTTAGCTGCTAGCAATTTTTTTTTTTGGGTAATTAGCTGCTAGCAATTTCAATCTCTCGAGTACATACAGGCTTAATGGAAGAAACCAACGAGAGTTGAAAACAAGATTCTTCAATTTAAGTCCTCATTAAAAGTTTGGAAGCTAGACTGGTAAGATCTGAAGGTTATAAATGGAGAGAAGGGTTGTTGAGATGGAAAGAGAATGGTAGTGTGGTTTAATCCAAAATTGAGGCCAAGTGGGTCTCCATAGAGAATGATGAGGCACAAGGGAGCTTTCAAGTGTCTTGGTCACTACAAAAAGGCTACAAAACCTATGTTACTGGAAAGGGTTAGCCAAATTTGTGAGGAATCCCATTAAAACAATGTTTGAAATGTCAGAGAAATAAGATAGATTCATCAACTTAACTAGGTCTCTTTCAACCATTGCCTATACCTAAGGGATGCTAGATAGAAATAAGCATGGATTTCATTGAAGGGTTGTTATTATCCAGAAGTAATTTGTTGTATTTATTGATAGGTTTTACCAAATATGCCCATTTCATCACCATGGAGCATCCTTATCCAGCTTCTAAAGTGGCTCAATTATTCATTAGTTACATCTTTAAACTTTATGGAATGCCAAACGCAATAGTAAATTATTGGGGTCCTTTGTTTATGAGTACTTTTTGGCAACAAATTTTTAAGCTACAAGGGCTTAGCCTAGGATCCTCCACAACTTATCACCCAATTTGATGGGCAAACCAAGGTCGCCAAAAAAATAATTATACTTACCTAAGGAGTTTTGTTGTGATGCTTTTTCATAAATGAGTTGAGTGGATTCCTTTAGTTAAATGGTGCATAATACCACCGATCACACAACCATTAGCTCAACACCATTTGAGGTCTTGTATGGATATCCATCACCCATACGTGTTCCTTACCTAGCAGAAGACTCCAAAAATCATGGTTGTTGATCAAGCTATGAAGGAAAGAGAGATGGCTTTTGCGATGACAAAATATCATCTAAGAAGGGCTCAACACCAAATGAAGCAACAAGCTGACAAGAACAAATCTGACAAAGAATTTTAGGCTAGAGATTGGGTATTCCTCAAATTACAACCCTACAAGCAACATTAACTATACAGATGACCAATCACAAACTTTCACCATTGTACTAGGGACCCTATGAGATCATGGAAGGCGTAGGTAAGTGACCTATAAATTATGTCTACTAGCAGAGACTTCCATACATCCAATATTCCACGTGTCCCAACTCAAGAAGTTTACTTCCAGTCAAGCCCCCACATCAATAGAACTCCCAAACAGTCTTATTGTAACAAAGCATACTCCCTTAGCAATTTTGGGGAAGAAGATGGTGAAAAGACACAACAAACTAGCAACCCAATTCTTAGTTCAATGTTCACATGGAACAGTACAACTTGAGAATATCTCTATAAGCTACAATAGAGATTCCCAAAAGAGTAGACAAGGTTCTTAAGGGGGAAGGAATTGATGTAGATAATAAGTGACGATGATTGCAAGAAAGAAGAGCCAAGTTTAAATAGAATAATGACGATGCTTGTCTTTAGAGATTTTACCTACTCATATACATCATTTATGTAATTGTGTGAGAATAACAACCTATGCTACTTGTCCCAATTTTGATGGTTCTTTCTTTTTCTGTTAAAAGTGTTTGTTAACGGATCCCACATTCAATAGCAAAACTCAATTATTTCTCTCCATCTATTATTTTTTATTCTTTTCTTCTTGATTGTTCTTCTCTTGGAAGCGAGTAAATTACTGGAAGGGCAAATTCAACTAAAACATAAACATGCATTCGTATTCAACAACAGAAGAATTAGCAAGATTCACTACATAAAAATAATGACACGGTATCAGTTTAACAACATCAAAAAGAGTCACAATGCAAAGTACATAAGCAAAGATTACATTCAAACTAGCAGGAATGCAATAGGTTCTCAATCACCTATTTCCCTATTACATTAGATAACATTAAACATATAACTCTAAGTTTCATTCCAAAACGTTATAATGTTCATCATTCAAAGTCCTGACTACTGGAAAAAATACACTTGGCTTGAAATGGCGACAACCTAACATGGCTAAGAGTGAAAGTCGCATGGAGAATATACTAAAAAGGGAGAGAATTGTATAAAATGGAAGCACATATTTAATAACATTGAAAAGAAAGCAACAAACCAATAACCTTCTACAATTACCTAGAGCATTCCGCAATACAAATCATCAAAAGTAATCCAACAAACAACAAATGCTAGATGCAAAAAAGATTAAAGTTGAAATGGTCATGGATGGTAACACGAGTCAATGAAAACTGAGAGAACTCCTGAATGAATTAGGGACTCACCACTAGCTCTTTGACCAAAGCTTCGACCAACTTGCCCGATACTACCACGCTCATCGTGCTATTAAAAAGACATGCACAGGCAAGCCCAAGATTGTTATGTACAAGGAGGCTTTGAAGTAATGGATCAACCATGCTCCATCAATCCAGTAAAAAGATTCCCATACATAGAATGAAAACCATCTAATTAAAATCAACATAAGGATTGTCATTTAATAGAGCAAATAAACATTTTGAAATGTAAATGGGCTTTGAACAAACATGTGAGGTTCCAAAGTCACCATAGCTTGCTCACATAAAAGGTTTATAAGGAAAAAAATTAGTGTGGGAGCTTGTTAAGGTGATATATTCTCTCTCTCTCTTTGAGTTTGACATACAAATCCCGAGTTATTCGTTTATAATGTAACAGCACAATTTTCTCACAATTCTAAACTAGATTTCACCATGTTCATCCAAGC
Organism: Erythroxylum acuminatum; assembly: GCA_026284645.1. NCBI lineage: Eukaryota > Viridiplantae > Streptophyta > Magnoliopsida > Malpighiales > Erythroxylaceae > Erythroxylum > Erythroxylum acuminatum. The sequence continues at coordinate 27,736,450 of JANKOD010000193.1, read as the reverse complement.
AACAATCCCACAAATAGAATGGACAACTTCAAGCCTCCAAAACCATGGCCCACGAAGGGTTTTATTCAAATCAACAACTTAAACACCCCTTGCACTCAAGCGTCGAATTAATAGCTACTACACTTCAGGTGCTTGGTGTTTCTTATTTAATAAGATAATCATCCAGTTGTTGAACTTGCACAAAATGTGTAAGTTGCTGAGACTTTCATCTATAGTAAGCAACTGGACCAAACTACTAAAATATTTGAAGGTTCCTAATAGATCAGCGTAAATTCTTGGAAAACCTAGGCTAGAGACTAAAAGAAAAGGGATGAAATGAACGTTTAGGAAAAAAAAAAAGGAGATAAGAACCTGAAAATAAGATCTTGACCGAGGCACTTCAGTTGGATCATAAAGTTTTTTTACCCCTTCATTTTGTTCACTCATTTTCTTGTCGAAGTTTTCCGCCGCAAGGCCAGATTCAATTTTAGAATAAAGCTCAGTTGGAGCCACGAGAGGTAATGCATCTTGCAGCCGGCGGTGGTTCATTTGATCTCGATCAGTATGGTCTTTACTTTCCGGATTAGTTTCGCTTACTCTCTCTATCTCTGGCTTTCCATCCCTCCTAGACCTCTTTGGACTAAAACCAAATGGCAAGAAGCCAAGAAGATAATCCACGCAACAATTAAAGTGGTCAATAATCTTTTAATCATGTAACTGCAAGCTACAAATATTCTAAATAAAAACCAGCGCCTGCCTTACTAGGAAAACGCAAATCCTCTTATATATGGTATTATCAAGGAGTTGTTCTTAAATTCTCATATATATGATATTATCAAAGTGTTATTCGACAAGTCAGTGTCACGATTTTAGACCCTCTTAATCAGGCACTAAAACATGCAATTGCAGAGAAGAGAAACATATGATGGAACACTATGTCATACCTCAGAAAAACCAACAGAATCTGTAAATATCTAACTCGAATATCTTCAAGTAAAACAAACAATTAGATGTCACACGAAAAAGCAAACATTTCCGGGTAAATTATGGAGTATCTAGTCTACGCACATTACAGAAACCAGAAACGTATAAACGAAGCACCTTTAGGCACCGGAATCAAAACCAACCAAAATCTGAACTCAAGGTACCTATATTCTCTGTTGTCAAAACCGGAACGCCGTCTCTTGGTATTAGAATCGGGGTCTCGGTCTCGTCCCCTCTCTCGTTCTCGTCGAGACATGGTTGTGGGCTAAAGAAGATGGACTAGAAAGAGAATGGCAGTAGCCGAAAAGGGTTTTGTTGCTTTTGCACCGTATCTCTTGCTTACTGTAGTGGATAGAGAGGTGGTTTGCCATCAAAGGACAAGGATGCTACTACACAGATTCTAACACGATTGTGACGTTTATTTATTGCTGTTTATAACACGGCGTTCGGACCGTCTGAGTAGATTAATGGTGTTTGCTTGACTCTATTGTCTGTGTCTAATCTTGATGTTCCGTGTGTGAGCTTTGAGCTTTCGATTCAAGAAGTTGTGCTTTTAGTGTTATATTTTGCAATTTTTTATTTTTATTGTAAACTTTAATTTTCGTTTTAATTTTTAGTTTCTATTTTTAAAACAAAAACAAAATTTTATTTAATTTTTAATATTAATACAATTATTTTTTATTACTAAAAATTAAAATATTAGATAAAACTTAAAAATAAATTAAATTTATGAAGCAATTAAGAAAATAATTTTATGTTATTATCTTGTACAATGTTTAATAATAAATATTAGTAGGGCCGGGAAGGAGGCCATCCTTAAATTTGTGGCACAAACCATCCCATCATATTATATGAATGTCTTTATGCTACCAATCTCTATGTATGAGGAGATTCAACAGATGATGAATTCCTTTTGGTAGGGGAGGAAGGCGGATGGGAGGAGGAACAATCATTCTTATGAGAGCATATGTGCGTGTGAATGGAAAATGGTGGCTTAGACTTTTGAGAGCTGCATTGCTTCAATATTGCACTTCTTGGAAAGCAAGTATGGCAACTTCTTCGTCATACTGATACTCTTCTATATCGGACTTACAAAGCCAAATATTTTTCGGGGGTGTGACTCGATGGTTGAGAGCGGAGCTTGACTTCGGTTAGGTCCCAGGTTTGATTCTATACTAGCCCCTCTTGTAAGAGCCTGGGATAGCCGAGGTTTTACCTGTAGTTGGAAAACTAGTTGAGCCCTCGATGATGAGGTGCGCCCGCTTGGCCTGCCTGTGGAGTGGTGTGCTAGTTGAGCCCTCGGAGAGATGTGCCCGCTTAGCCCGCCTACGGGGTTTCCTCGAATCCAAAAAAAAGAAAAGCTAGATTGGGATCCAATCTAAGCTTCACTTGGAGAGGTATTCTCCAAGCGTGCGATGTGGTGAAGTATGGCTTTCGTTGGTCTGTTGGGAATGGGAGAAACATTCGGGTGCTAGATGAACCTTGACTTTCTATAGCAAATGGGGAATTCTGTGTGGTGGGGGGTGATGCCACGTTGGGTAATTTGATGATAAAGGACTTGTTTCATTCGAATGGGAGGAGATGGAATCCGGATATGATGCTGGAATTATTTTCAACAGAGGATATTTGAACCATCTTGACTATTCCGGCGGGGAGAAAACACCATGATGATTGTCGTATATGGCATTATTCTCAGGATGGTTGTTATACAGCAAATTCAGGTTATCAGTTGAGTCTGAATTATGCGAGAAGAGTGCATGGGAAAGTGGAAGGTAATTTCTGGGGAAAATTATAGAAACTGATCATGCCTCCTAAGCTTAAAAACTTTTTGCTGAGAGCTTTAAGAGGCATTACTCACGTGTTGCAAGCTGATACAAAGGCATATGAGCATCAGTGTTGGTTGTGTCCATTGCGGGAAAGTGGAGGATGTTAACCATGCTCTACTTTTTTGTGAGGAGGCTCGAGCGGTGTGGTCTCTTTGGGGAGGTGGCAGTATTGTGCGTGTGGGGGTGGGTTTTAACCAATGGTTTGCGGAAGTGTGTGAGAGGGAGTCGACGGCACGGGTGGTTTAGTGGTGCTCATTAGCTTCGAAACTATGGCAGGCACATAATGATCGATTTGGTGACCAAAAGGTACTCTTTTGCTCTGTATTGCACGTCGTTAGGCTATATTAATGACTGACTATGTAGCATGGACACGGCAAAATAGAGCCGTGTCCGAGTGTCGGATACGTATCCATGTCGGACATCCACTGACACACGGTGGACACAGCTCGGACACGTCTAGAAACCGGTCGGACATTGCTTAATGGAATATATGCTCCATGTTTTTTTAGAGGGGCTTATAAAATATCAAATATATATGAACATCTTGATGTTGGAAGTCTTGAAATCAAGGGTTAGAAAATCGGACCGGACCGGCCGGTCCGACCGAAAATGGTCTGAACCGGCCATGTGTCCGGTTCGGTTTTAATTAATAACCCTTTAATATAACAACCGACCGGTTTATCAGAGAACCGGCCGATTTTCTGACGAACCGGTTATTTGATAACCGGTTCTCTCCATCGCAACGTTTCTCTTTTCTCTCTTCTTCTCACAGTTCTCCCCTCTCTTCTCTCTTCTCTTTTCTCTCTTCTCTCTTCTCAGATCTGGCCTTGTCTTCACTCTTACTTACCTTTCTCTTTCGTGAGAACCAGAAACAATCCCTGTAGCTTCCACCGGTTCCTACTCTGCCTCCACCTCCGGCTACTTCAAACGGTTCCGTTGGATCAAGCGGGTTCAGATCTCTACCGAATATGTTGACGGAGCCTGTTTGGGACACGGTGAAGAGAGATCTGTCTAGGATCGTGAGCAATTTGAAGCTCGTGGTATTCCCCAACTTGTACCGAGAGGATCCAGGAAAGGCTTTGAGAGATTGGGATCTGTGGGGTCCATTCTTCTTCTTTCTGTTTCTAGGCCTTACTCTCTCCTGGTCTGCTTCTGTAAAAAAGGTTAGTCTTTTGCTTTGTTTTGTGCACTACGGTGTATTTTCGGCTCTAAAGGTGGTAGTTTAACATGCTTATGTACTATAAAGGTAGAGCTTCTACTGAGTGCAAGCAATCCATGGGCGATATTGCTTTGGATCATATGCAAGTGTTTGTACAAACGTCAGAGGGTCAAACTGAAAGTGATATTCTGGTCACTAGCAGTTCAAATGGCTGTATGAGGTATCATTCAATGGATTTAATTTGCTATTGAAGCTGTGTACTTCTGCTTATGCAATTTTGGATTTTTATGTATAACCAATCATAGGCTATCACATTGGTTCTTGCATTCGACATTGCTGCAACATTTATAACATCTATAGTCTTTACGAGTTATGTTCTGTCAACTTTCCATTACCACGTGCTGCTTTTGAAGCTTGGTACCCATTGCAGTCTTTTTTAAGTTGGAAAAGTTGGTGAGCATTTTAATGATAGTATCAAATTCATTCCCGAATGTGTATGGCCTGGGGATCATATACCAGTGTATGGTGAAGCTCCTGGCCATCTGTGGAAACTTTTTTCTTTACAATTTGCTTCAAGGATATCCTGTATAAAATTTCCTAGGAAGCACTTTCCTCGTCCTACTGGTGATGCTTCTAGATTTCTTGATGTTTTGTATCCTATTATTATTTAAGATATTTCATCGATTTAGATTTCTTACTAAATGTGCTATCACGTCATTAGCATACGTAGCCATATAATCTTGCAGTTGATTATGTTTGAACAATATATGAATGCATTAATGATTGCTTCCTTATTGGCTTCTGTTATGAGATTTAGTCTAGATTCTTAAGCAAGTTTTTCTCATTTGGAAGTTACTTGGCACTTTGGTGGATGTACCATTGGTCCAATGCATTAAAAAGTTTAAATGGGGTAACACATATGCTTTCTTAGGTGTTTGGGTTATGCATCTTTCTACTGCCAAGCAATTTTGATCAGATCATGAAGTTTCTTGTATCCTTCACATGTTTAGAGATTTCAATTTTACGATTGATTGTATGAAACAATTTCTTTCCTAATATATTCTGTTTTTCTTTTCAATTTTTTCTTTTTACTCGATTTATTGCATCACTATTGCTTTGCATTTGTAAGCCTTTAACTGCGGAAACAGAATCACTACTCTTGGGTCTGGACCAGTTGGTGGATCTGTTCGTACTCTTAATCTGAAGGAACCATTTGATTTCTCTCAACCTCCTTCTACATGGCAAATGGTTAAAGATGATGTTTCATTGGATTGCACAATTTGGACAGCAGATTGTAAGCCTAATCCTATTCAAGCAGTGATTGGCAAGTTTTCATGGGTGTTGGATTGAAGTATATTGCTCCTGAAATTAGTTTGTGGATCTCTATTTTCCTTTTTGTGGGGTGACTCTTGACTCTCAGTGCCTTGTACCACATTGATTAAATATAGATGAAGTATTATTCAATTCATGAATGTAATGAGAAATTGAGATAGTATTGGTGTATTCATCTTTGTTTCAAATTGTCATAAGAACCAATCTTGAAGCAGTTGTCGTAGATTTGGAAAGACGATCAATTTCATGGGTATGTAGAAGCAGCAGTGATAATTTGGCTCAACAGCTTGATCAGTCTGTAATAATTGATCCTTAGATGCATCAGCCTCTTATGCCTCTATGAAGCGGTCGAATTCAATCCCTGTTTTTCATTTTGAGATACTAGCATTTAATTTAATATAGCAAGTGAGCAATGGAATGGTGGATCATTGCAGATTAATCTCTATGATCCTTGTAGTATTAACCTGGTTATTTTGCGTCAATTGAAAGCTTTTAGTTAAGGTATTGTGTATACGATAGATAGTTTATATCATTTGCATTATCAGAGGAATGTAAATTTTATTAAACTATGTTACTTGATTTTACTATAGCAATAAGTTATTTTGTTTAGCATTCAGCTTTTAATTTGTTTCTTTGATTCAATTCTTTCGAGTGTGGTGGAAGTGAAAGGATATGGATTGTATGGTCATGTTGATTGTATTTAATAATTGTCTAAGACATGGAAAAGTTAAACCTTAAACCGGTTTGATAGCGGTTCACTATCGGTTGAACCTCTAAACCTTAAACCTTTCTTTCGACCGGTTCGATGTCCGGTCCGGTTTTTAAAACATTGAAAAAAAAGAAAACCTGTTTGGAGATTGTTCAAAATTGTTAAGATATATAGTATATATCTTTTTATTTGGTTTTGACATCTTATTTATTAATTGGACATATAAGATATTAATTAGATAATGACTTGGATTCAAAAAGCTATTGGTGATAATCTACTAGTTGTAATAGAGTCCTATCCTTAATTAATGTGTATCTTGAAAAGAAATGTGATGGATTACGTAGGTGATCTAAAGTGGAGCACTGCTAAATTTTTGGGATAATGTAGTACTCTATTTTAAGTTAGAGTGTGTATACATCACGATTGCGGTGTATTACAAAAGTGAAAGTTAAAGGTTTATTGCTGTAATTTTCAGAGGTATGGCCAAGAGTTTTTGTACGGTATTTGGGTTTTGCCGTTGAGGCTTTGTCATGGATGAGGAAAATAGGTGTACTGTTGTGAAGGTAATTAAGCTGGGTGAGGGTCCCATAGACATAGACAAAGTGTACCAAACTGCGTTACCAAATTTTTAGTACTTTTTATTATTTCGTTTTTTATTGCTTTTTTTAGTTTGTACTAGAGACGTTTACGGTAAAATTGAAAAGTTTGCGAAACTATTATCCTCTACGATTTTTTTAAAAAATTTTATAGTTAAAACAGTCAAACTGGTCGAGTGATTATAATATCAATT
>JANKOD010000193.1:27719253-27729571 GCA_026284645.1 Erythroxylum acuminatum | reverse complement strand
TCACTACCGGTTGAACCTCTAAACCTTAAACCTTTCCTTCGACCGGTTCGATGTCCGGTCCGATTTTTAAAACATTGCTTGAAATACATCAATCAATATATATCATATTATGAATTCTGATTTTTTCTCTTAATTCTAAATTTTATAATATATATATATGTCGTGTCCATGTCCACCAAATTTTAGAAGTTGGTGTGTCCCCGTATCCGTGTCCATGTCGTGTCTCGTGTCCGTGTCCGTGTCCGTGTCCGTGCTTCTTAGATGACAGACAACAAGCCAATATACATAAAACCATACAAGCCCATCCAATGAGAGGGAGTGGGGTAGTGGAAGGACTAAGAGATGAGGCACAACTGGATTGGTAGTGCCTTGTAGATGGCGTCACTTTTGTGGAGAGATGTCTCTATGGTTATAAGGATGTGTGCCACGATGGGGAAGAAAACTTCGCGAGGTCAATATCTAGTCATTTTGAAGGGCATTGTAACTCAGATGTGGTTGAAGTTGTAGCTCTTCAAGAGGCATTAACTTGGGTATTGTCTCTTTGTCATGGTCGATGGGCTTTTTACTCAGACGCCCAAAACTAGTTTCTGCTATTAATAATTGTAATGATGATTGGGTTGAATTTGGTAGAGTTATCTTTGAATGTAAATAATTATTAAGTGCTAGATTTGAGATCAAGGTCTATTGGGTTCGTCAGCAAGTCAATGTAGAGGCTCATAACTTAGCAAGGGTCTCACATTTATATGCTAGCCGTTGTAGTTGGGATTTTCCCTACATTCTGATTTGATGCTATTAAAAATTGGCTTATTTCAAAATAAATAAATAAATAACTATTAGTAAAATTTTATTAAAATAATAATTTAATAACTAAACATTATTTATAAGTTAATATTTAGTTATTATCTATATACTTTATGATATTTTAAATCCAAAGTATATTGATTAATGATTATCTCATATTCTCAAACTTTAAGATCAAGTACTTGACTAAATAAACTTTTTATGATTTATCCTTCCCATTAATTACGTTGTAAAAGTTAAAGTAATAATAATTTTCAGAAAATTGAAGAAAAAATTTTGATTTTTCTTTCATTGTGCATGGAATCTGATTCTGTAAAATTTTCCAACATAATTAAATTTCTTTTTGCTTCTTTCGATTCAAGTCGGTTTTATGTCTCCATTGGCATGCTTATGTTCAAGAGAACGTGATAACATAAAAGTCATCCAAACACCTTCTTCTACTCACAAATTCTCAGTTCTGCAGGAGAAGAATGTTGACTTCACCACAAGATTATCCACAATGTTTACAGTTTCTCCACACGGATTCAGCTGAAAGTGATGAAAATGGCATTACTATGACACTAGCTGGACTGGATCATTTAGAAAATGGTAACCTGAATATTTTCTCATCTTACCCTTAGCACAGGCGACATAAATTTATCTCAAGCTTGCTGTTTGAACCTGGTGCACCATTTTAGCATCAGCTCTTTGACATCAGCGTCCATTCTTGTTCCAATTCCTCCCCAAACCAACATGTGGGCAAGGTCTCCAAATGTTGAGCCAGTCACTTCGTGCACAGCCTTGAATCCTATTCTTCCATAAAACCTGACAAGCTAGCATTTAACAAACAAGGGGAGAGACAGTTAATAACCATCAGATGATACGACGTTACTATCACACGAGAATGCTAACATGAACATGTTCTTACCTTGGTATGGTAAAGATCGGAGTCGTTAATGGCCAGCAATTCTGCCGTTTCACACCCACACTCATATCCATGTCGAATAGCAACAGCACCAATGAACAAACCAATACCAAAAATCGATTTCTCCATGCCCAATGTCTCTCTTTTCAGTCTCATTGAGTCCAGATGAAGAACCTTCCCTCTCAACCATACCCTTATTAGTCCCTCTGCTCTCCCAAGCTCGTTATTGGTCTCCAGACTCGTGACTGTGATTCTGAAAAAGGGTCCCAATGTGTGGAGCTTGAGATCAAGTTTCTGAGCCTTGGCTGAGGCCAATATATCACTCATCGTAGGTAAGGCTCTCTCCTTCAAGTTGTTATCACTTCCATTCTGAGGTCTAATGGCGGTCGCCTGGTCTGAACTTAAGTGGGCTTTTACTGTCGTTTGGGCTGAAGATGGAAAGCGAGAACTGCGTGTGACTGAAGAAGTGATTTGGGTTCTTGTTAGTGTAATTGCATGTGGCAACGGAAGTTGGGAGCTTGAAGTTATGGATGTTAGTTCCATAGTCGAGCACTGTCAAAATTGCTCATCCGATAGACTCTTTGGTTGAAAAACAGCTAAATTTGTATGGTGAGTAAAGAACTGAGAATCCAACATTTGAAGAGAGGGAGATGAAGATGAAGAGGCAGGATCGATGTTGGTTTGGAAGGGATGAACGATACTGTTATAAGTTGAAACTGGGTGACGTGGGCTATTTTCGTTCACAAACACTTGTATCTAGTTTGAAGTGGTTGTATGGCAATTACCAACCAGACGAGTCATTGGCTAGTTAATCATACACAATCGATAGAACAGAAAATTAAGGAATAAAATGATAGAATCGATGGGGGCAACCTTCATTATTGGATATTTTCTTGTTTTTTGAGTTATCGACTATCATTTACAGGGTAATGTGGTTTATGACTTATCATAAAATTTGCTTAACAATTTGTAATTTTACATACGCTCATATAAAATAGACAGGACTGGAACATCATAAGCATGCAATGCTAGAAATTCTGGTTGCTCTTGACAAAGAACATGTCTATGGGAATATGCCTCTGTTCTTTTGCAGATGGCTTGCGCCTCTTTTGTGAGCTTTGGCCTGAGGGATGCTCCTTCGGGAGGCTCCTGAAAAGAGTTATGACTGCGTTAAGCCAAATGTAGATTCGTTCACGTAATTCAGAAGATACTGAACAACAGGTAATCAGAATTATGAGATTCGGTGCAACACATTTTTTCAATTAAATGTATTTAAGTATAGACTGGAAGAGTTTAAGCTAGGGTTCTGCATAGTTCTAGCTGAGACTAGCAATAAGTTGAGATGGTTATGGATGCAGAAGAGGCTTCCCCCTACTGTTCAATGGAATGAGGATAAACATAGTTAGTGGAAATGCATAAACAGCAGACCTTTGCCTCGGCATAAGAAGAGTTTCCCCTACTGTTCAGTGGAATTATTAGAAACATAGTTAATGTAAATGCATAAACTGCACCTTTGCCTCGGCACAGTTCTTGAGTCAAATGCAGATTCCTCCTTTTGAATCCTCTCTGCAAGATGGAAATCTGAGTGTTCTAATCTTTCCTCAAAAAAATCTGGTGGGATTTCAATGCCACATATTGAGCACTTGTATTCATCCACCCAGAAGATCTCAGCCCCGTTAGTGACAGCCTTGTTTACTTGGTCTTCTTCACTCCTCTCTAACTGAAGGACTGAAGATTCTAATTCCCTTGACTTTGACAACTCGGTTTGACAAGGTTCTGAGAGTGATCCAGATCTCATGGTATCCCTAGTATTCACCTAGGCAAAGGTCGAAAGGCATAACTGAGCCACATAGTATGGTAAAAATATTCAAAGACCATAAGGGGCAAAAAAGGTTCAAAGAGCAAGATTGTATTTAATTTCAGTCAATATCGTAGATCACTCCCTGTTCTTGATGTTACCTTCTCTAAAGTTCCATTGCTAGTCTCATAAGTTTTCTTCACATCAAGGTCATTAGTGGAAATGCCACGGCAGTGGTCATCCAGATCCTGTAGATCATTGTCTTCTAGATCTCTAATTTCATAATGACCAGTTTCACAGCTATCAACAGAGCAAGAAATTTCTGAACTATCCATGGAAACTTTAGCACAAATTTCATTGTGCAAGGATGCTTTCCTGGAAACATCTCTTGAGAGAATGAAATTGGTGAGAGTTGTCTGTGTCGGATCAAATGGAGTACCAATTTCGTGTTCATTGAAATGAGATACTCGGAGGCCTGGATAGTGTAAATGCATTGTCATTGACGAGCTATATGAGGTGTATAATGAAGTTCATCCATTGCCTCTACATCAAAAGTTCATGCTAACAAGCATATCCATACAGTCTTATAAAAGGCACATATACTTGGCAACGTAAAACTGTCAAATTTCAGCATGTTCATAACAGAAAAGACTAGTTCAAAGAATGAAGATAGTATATTACCATACCTATCAATCTCAACGAGACGGGAAGTTCAGCCTTGAGCAGCTTTGATGCATATTTCAAAATATCCTTCTTTGAGTGAATATACTTTTGCAAAGTAACAGCTCTGGTTCGAACCTAATGATTAAGTAATGTCAAAAAGTTTCAGAAAGAAAATTACATTCAATAATCCTTAATAGGAGCCCAATAACAGGCTCATAATGTTAGGAAATAAATATAAAATCAAACACAGATAATTTAGACAGAAACGAGAGCATGACATTTTAATTGGTTTTGCAAGTGTCTAACCATTGACAATTACTTTCTTTTTACTAATATGACAAAGTGTTACAGTGATATTCATACCTGGAGTTTTCCTTTTACAACATGAACTAGGAAAAAAACCAAAATCGCAGATATGCCTCCTTATCTAGAAAGAAAAACCTTTAAATCATCACTATACCATACTGGTAGTGTTTGCAACAAAGATACTCTGTGTTAAGAAAATTAGCCACATGTCAACACCCAACTTTCTTGTTTATATCATCTATTGTGGATGGCCTTTTTCTGCTGTGATAGAAAAGTTTTGGTAATTTTAAGCAAGAGAATGTATTAGTGTACCTAGCAATATCTAGCTAGTATAATTCACAGGAGCTGTTTGCAGGGATCTAAAAGGTGCCATATCCCTTTTGTGATTCCATGTATATGCACAATTGCTTCCAAAACTTCAATCCTAATCTTATTATCCAAAAAGATTAATGGAGGAGCATCACTGGAAACCCAGAAGTTAAACCTTATTCCATCAATTACACATTGTAATTCACCTTAATTTAACATTCAGACAATGAAAAGGAACAAAAGCATCATACACTACCTCAAAAGATGCAGTTTTCAATTTGAGGGTTAATGTTCGACCACAAAGACCTTCTTTCTGCATGTCAGCACAAAGCATCTCGGCAATATCGGCTGAAATAAAATTCAAAAAGGCTTAACTGTCAAGCAATACCATGGACCGATATATATATTATTCATTTGATGATTTGAAAACCTTTTAAAAGGTTTGCAATCCATAAGAAAAAAATTAAAGCTAAGAGAGGAAAGTGCTGCTCCATTTGGGAGCGTAGAATGTCTGTAAGCCCTTATCACAATGAATGTACTGGATTGATCACCTAATTTCTGATAAAGAAATATCTTGTCATCTGTGGCTGAAAATGTCCTCTCGCTACTTATACTTTTGCGAACACTAACTTCAGGAGTACTTGTCTTCCCAAGCCCCAGGCCAACAGAAAGGAAAAATTCTGCAATGTATTATAAAAAAATTAGGAACTGACCAAATATTATAGCCAGTTTATATAAGCATGTGGTTCAAGCTTATTTGGATAAGTTTGATAACTGGATATAGAAAAAAGAAGTTGATGTACTAAATGTTCACCCCAGGAATGGCCTCTTTAATTCAATTTGCTCAGCTATTGCAAAAATTATTAACCTTCTCTTAATGTTCTACTGCATAGTGACTAACTCAACACTCCTACTCAGGTTTCTTCTTCCATAGGAATTGTTGCTAAGAGAATCTCCATTGGCCACTTGAAATAATAATATAATCTCGGATAAAAGATATAAACTTCTCTTACATTTTTACTTATTCCAAGAAAACACTCTTCTGGTTTAAAATTACCAAAATATTACTTTGTGGTAATTAGAATTACTAAAAAATGACCTTCTACCAAATTTCTGCTGGGTTATTTAATAGAATTCGTTATTAAAGTTAGGTTAGAGAACCCGTATATACTTTGTCACATGCTTAATAGTCATTTAAAATAACAGTTTGCTTTAAAATAACTCAACAGAACTCAGTAAAAGGTTCTACTTTAATATTTTTTTAATACCACAACTTTTTTTTGTAATTTGAAACCATACGAGTGTCTTTTTGAAATAAATGAAATCATAGGGGAGATCCAAGTTTTTTTACCCTATAATCTCCAATTATGCACGCAGATGTCATGTAGTTTTGACAACCATGAATCATAGGAAAAGACAAATCAATGATACTACCTGCTGTTGATTGAGAGAATAGTGCACAGATGAGGGCTCCTTTTTGCAGCATCTCCTCGCAGGTGTTTATTTCTAAAACATCCCTTAAAATATGTTCGGTGACCTTACCAATGCCTCCAATCTTCATAGATAATTGAATAAGTTTCAATCAAGAGATAACATAAAATAAGAAACTGATGATTACAATATCTTGAAAATGCTATTCCAAAATATGAGCCAAAGCTCAAGGCAACAATACCTTTCTTACAGGAAGTGAAGATATAAATGTCATGACAGCCATCTGGTCATTTGGCAAAACAAACTGTCCATTGGGCTTATTAATGTCAGAGCAAACCTGGGGAGGCATATATGATTCAGTGCCAAAATAGTCCTTTCAAATGCTAAACAAGGTAAACTCATTGATCATTGCACCTATCTATATTTTGCTCTCTCTTTTTTTTTTCTACTTCCCCTGACCATTAATCCAATTTGAGTTCTTTTATTTTCTATTTGAAACAAGCGGGGAATTGGGGGCCTGCGATGTTATGTTTCTGAAGACTTGAATTTCTCATCAGTTAATCTTGCATAACTTCAAATTATTTGAATTTCTCCTCAGTTAACCTAGCATACCTTCAAATTGTTTGACCTACTTTCTTACTTTATGTCTGACCAGTAACCAGGCACCATGATGTGGGCAATCAACAATTATAATAGCTTCTTCATATTTGGTAACAACAAAGTTACTACCACTTTGGAGTGGTGTATTGGCTCCTTAAACATTTCTAATTGATTTAACGTTAAACATGTAATGCCCTCATTTCAGCTTAGCTAGTTCATATCGTTTGCTCTCAATAAACCGCAAAGTCTTCTCCATAGTTTACCTCCAGATATTTAACCCCCATCAATTCTAAATAATCTGTCTTCTGCAAAACGTGACCTAGTAACCCAACATCTTCCATCTCGCTCAAATTAGGAAAGAGTGCATTACATAAGTAATATATGCAAGAATCATTTCAGTGTAATAGCCAAAAGAACCTTGGCAAGTAAGCGGTTTGGAGCAACACCAGCACTACATGTTAGACCACTTTCTTTGTAAACACCAGCTCTGAGTTCTTCAGCAATCTTTCATGACGGAAAAAAGAAACTGTCAATGCATTTGGGGAAGACAATGTTTAATGTTAAGGAAGAAAAATGTATCAACATACTTCTCCACCAGTCATGTCTCTTTCTTTGCAAACATCAGTTATATCAAGGTACGCTTCATCCAAACTGGTAGCCATGAAATTAGGATCATATTTCTGGAAAACTACAAATATGTATGAGCAAGTCAAAGTATTTGCATCAGATGACACACTGCATTCCAAATCTGAATTTGAGGCCCTTTAACTAACCTTTTCTAGTTAAATCACTGTAAAAAGTGTATTTCTTGAAATCTGTGGGAACAAAGATCAACTCCGGACATAACTTTCTTGCAATAAAACCAGGCATCGCAGCACGAACTCCAAACCTCCGTGCCTAACATTTTTTTCAAAGACTATAACTATCATTACTAAGGAATGTGAATCTTTATATGTGGCACATGAAAATGGAGCAGAAAAAAGGGGAAAAGAAAAAAGATCTTAAATTTAGAGCAGAAAACTCAACCTCGTAATTAGCTGTGGAGATCATAGACATACCGCCAACAGCCATTGGCTTTCCGTTTAGCGAAGGATTGCTCAATGTTTCAACAGCTGCATAGAAAGCATCCATATCTACATGTAGCCAAATTCTAGACAGGTCGCGTGTGCTTTCAAGATCCAAAATGCTTTTATCTGCTAACTGTGAATATTTTTTTTTTTGGGTAAATGCTAACTGTGAATATTGTGATCAATAAGTAGCAATATACTTGAAAAATATTTACAATGATACAGAATAAACAATGTTAAGTCCAAGTTGCATTTCTGCGTAAAAAAATTAGCACGCAGTCTAATCTAAGACTTAAGATGGTCAGATAAAGTGCAAAAGAATCTTGCAATTCCTTCAAGTAAATTATGCAATAAGACATCACTGCTTTTCACAACAGAAATAAAACTAGTGAGGTAGAATGATTATCTTAGTTATACATCTTTAGACCACAAGATATATTTATGAATGGACCAAATGTAATCCAGCATTATTATACACTTTTTAGCAGTTCATCATTGAGACGATAATGCAAACATTATTCTCTGCAGAACACTTATGACTTAATGCACAAAGAAAAAAGATAGAAAAGACTTGTCCCACACCTCGGCTCTCCCCTAGATATACAAGATTCACATATACGTTTCAAGCTATAATGGTAGTTATTAATTCAGACTAGAAATAGAGTTGGCAATGGATAAGGCAATTAGTAGAACAAAACAATAAATAATCAGTTTTACCATCTGATAGTGAGAAATATCAGCTGTTGTGAGCTTTGCACATTGTGCACGCATTTGCTCTATCTTCTGCCTCATCATTTCCTCTTTTCTTTCCTCATTTTCAAAATACTTTGATCCCTTGCTCATCTCGTACACTACTCTTTGTACTTTCTCCTTATCTACTCCATCCATACCTAAAACATATAGCAACATACCATCATCAGAAAGAAGTTCTAAAGGAGTAGCACCATGCCTCCACTAACAAAGGCGGGAAAGCTACTCAGTAATAAGTTATCACAAGTACTTCTCCAGGACAAGAACACAAGAAATCAACAAGACTTTAAAGTCTCGGCAATATCCTATTCTAAACAAAATTTAAACATATCAAGATTGGTTTTTTAGCGATCCACATCCTCAGTTAAGTCAAAACGCATCACTGCGTAACAAAAAATCAACAAATTTGACAAAAATAAGTTAACAGCAATTCACAAAAGAGGTGAATCACTGATCAAGCGACCTGAAAATGAAAGTCTCAAAACCAATCAATAATGGGTCTAGATCTGGGCCGTCCTAAAATCAAAGAGTGTAGGAAAGACAGACATCATAACCTTTAAAAAAGGAAAAGCAAAGGTAACAACTGTCAGGTGTGGATTACCTGCTTTAGCATTGGTGAAAGCTGTGTGATAAGATTGCCACGGCCTTGGCTTGAGTCCAGACCCCCCTCCTTCGGAAGACGTTTCACATTTCTCCATCTCTCTAAGATCTTTGGACTCAAAATCCTTGCAGGAGCAGGATTGGACAAGGAGTAGGACTGTAGGAGAGAAGGAGAATTGAGAGGCAAATATGTAATTCCGCCGCCTCACGAATAGGAAATAAATAATTATTTTATGTGATCCAAATTATATATTTATATATGTTTCCAAGTTCAATTAAAAATATAATTTGCGTTATATATTTGGCATGCCTTCAATTTATTAGGTGGATTTCTCAACTTTTATGAGACTTTGATCTTTTAAATATAGATTCCTTAATTTAAAATAATTATATATTATATATTTAACTTATTTATATTTTAATAACAATTTCTTATCTCTTTAATTGACATAATTTATTAAAAAATATTTTCATATTTCTACTTATATAATTTTTTAAAATTTAAGTTATCTTTATCGTATTAAAAAAATGCAGATAATTTTATTTTAATAAATTTTAATCATTTTTAATTTTCTTTTTTTATTTGATCACTTTTAACATAGTCTTAATTATTTTAAGTAAGATTGGATTTCTAAAGATTGAATTAATAGTAATGTTGTGAATATCATACCACAATTAGTATCAATTGGTATTGATAAATACCGAATATTTTTATATTTTTATTTTTAATAAAATATATATTGTATGCCATTGAAGGTAGTGCACAAATCTAAAGAAACTAGATCTTTTGTGCTTTTGGAATTTTTTTACCAACAGTATTATTATTCTGTCACATCAGTACGTGAGTTTATTCGAAACAACCTCTCTATTACGTAAAAATAAGGTTGCATATTATCAGATTCTTTCAGATTCCACTTTACTGCGAAACTTCAGGGTATGATAATGATAATAATATAATTTTAGTGGGCCAAAATTACAAGCAGTTAACTCCTAACACTTATTAAATTAGCTTCAAGAACTTTAAGTTGGTCATTTGTATCACTGAAACGTGTCTTTGAAGCATTACATCGACAA
This sequence comes from Erythroxylum acuminatum, assembly GCA_026284645.1. Taxonomy (NCBI): domain Eukaryota; kingdom Viridiplantae; phylum Streptophyta; class Magnoliopsida; order Malpighiales; family Erythroxylaceae; genus Erythroxylum; species Erythroxylum acuminatum. The sequence goes on along the minus strand of JANKOD010000193.1, from coordinate 27,719,268 downwards.
CTTGCTCAACCGAAT
>JANKOD010000193.1:27705941-27719153 GCA_026284645.1 Erythroxylum acuminatum | reverse complement strand
ATAACGATAATGATATAATTTTAGTGGGCCAAAATTACAAGCTGTTAACTCCTAACACTTATTAAATTAGCTTCAAGAACTTTAAGTTGGTCATTTGTATCACTGAAACGTGTCTTGGAAGCATTACATCGACAACTTGCTCAACCGAATGAAAATATCCACCATGTCTTGGAAGCATTACATCAATTACTTGGTCAACCGAATGAAAATATCCACTTACAGAATATGCATAATGCACACCATAGACAGCCTAAGATATTTATTGAATGAAAATATCCGCTTACAGAATATGCATAATGCACACCATAGACAGCCTAAGATATTCATTCCTACGATCCAGGATCAAGACTCACGGGAATGTAGACTATGGTCTCTATTCGTACTTTCGTAGTATCCAACAAAAAAGGACATAATCTCCCATAAAACGCCAGCCGCATATATACACATATACAGATATAGATACGACCAATAATATCCAAAGTATCATCTTCGACTCCAATAAGCTTGCTTAACGGGCCACCTCACGCTACCTAAGACCACACTAACTATTTGGTTTCATTCCTGGAGACTGGACCTGGATCATGACCATCAGGTAAGGTGGCCAGCTACGCTTTCTTCCTCCTAATCTTTGAACCTCTCTGCCTTTTCTTTCACGATTTCAGAGTTCAGTCACTAATTTAACCACCCCAAATTACTCTCCATTTCTCTTTAAATACGCCTTCTATTTCTCTCCTTTGTACCTTTTGCCTCCGCCTCACTTTCTTTTGAATTTATCCGCCTGCTAAATTCTGGGTGATCAATTAAATTAATTGGCTCCTGGGAAGATGAATGCGATTGGGTTGAAACCGGTACCAGGAATTAGGACGCAGAGAGTGGGGCTAGGGAGCTACAGCGATGGCGATCATATAATTTGTGTGATGCAAAAGGGATTTTTGCGAATTAAGGCCATGGAAGGGTCACATTTGCGAGTCAATGTGAACGGGAAAGGGGAGACTGTTGGTCCTAATGGGTCGTGCTTGGACTTGAAGTTGGCTAATGAGGTTCAAGGTACTTGCTTCCTCCTTTTTGGTATATGATAATCTTGCCTTTCGCTTCTTTTTCTTGGTTTGCTTTCTAATCATAACATGGTATTTTCGTTCATGAGAAATGAGTTTTGATGGGACTGGGATATCTATTTACTCTCTCATTTTGGCGGGTTGTTCGGGATAGGGAAAAATGGGAATCCTAGCTCCTTGTCTACAGTAGGGAATTCAACAAATGTGAAGTGGCACGAGTGCTCAGTTGGAAAATCTGAAAGGCAGAGCTTACTTAATCAAAAGGGTTGTGTCGTATGGATCACTGGTCTCAGCGGTTCAGGTTATTTGCTCCGCTATTTTCCTTCTGTTATTGTGATTATCTATTTATGATGTTTCTTTTTTGGGTTTGCATGAAATGTTGTTGAAATTTGAAATGAACAATGTGTTTTATCTGTTTGCAATTTCAGATGGGCACCACTGCTCATGATCGGTTTAGCTCTTTAAACAGTTCTTGTTATGTTTTTGGAAAAACTTGCAGGTAAGAGCACTGTGGCATGCGCATTAAGTCAAATTTTGTGCCAAAGAGGAAAGTTGTCTTATATTCTTGATGGAGATAATGTCAGACATGGCCTCAATCGTGATCTTAGTTTTAAGGCAGAAGATCGTGCAGAGAACATTAGAAGAGTTGGTAGGTACTATATTAGTTGCTTCCAATGATTGCAATACGGGATACATTAAATTGTTGGCAATTTGATTGTCAATGCTGATGTCACCTAAGCAATGCAATATTTTGCATTTTCGACCCTCTGGACAATAGAAAGCATTTTACAATTTTTTTTCTTATTTTTTCTCATTTGTTTAGGTGAGGTGGCAAAACTATTTGCGGATGCTGGAGTAATATGCATTGCATGCCTCATTTCTCCATACCAAAGAGATCGAGAAGCATGTCGTGCAAGGTTACCGAAGGGGGATTTCATAGAGGTTGGTCCTTCTGTAGATTATGATTTGTTTATGAAAATTTTTCTTACCATAACTGTGGCTAACTTTTTTATTCTAGTCATTTATCTATTTTTTAAATTAATAGGATATCGAACATTGTATATGTTTCGACATATATGTTACTAGTTACGATTGAACTGATTAACCTTACCTGTAAAAGGTCTTCATGGATGTGCCACTTGAAATATGCGAGGCTAGAGATCCTAAGGGACTTTATAAGCTTGCTCGCGAAGGGAAGATTAAAGGTATTCCTACCGATCATGAAATGTCATTTTTTTAATCATGAGTCATTTTTCACTTCCCTTGTTGTTTCTTTGGATTTCCCTTGTTGATAGTTATCCTTTTACAAGATCCTAGATCCTGCACATGGTGATGTTGTGCAGTCTATTAGTTCTCTTGACTTAATATAGAATGTTGCAAGTTGATAAGTACAACTTGGTGATGGTTGGTGAAAAGTTATTGCCTATTTCAAGTTTAATAATTTGCATTCTTATTATATTCTTCACACCTTATGAGTTTTATTAATGAGTATCCAAAACTTTGTCAAATCTTGATAGTATATGTGACTCCTGTTTTGATTTCTTACCAAATAGCTCTTAGCAAAGTTACTTATTTAGGTTTATCATGTGAGGTCTTATCATTGTTGCAAATCCATACTACACTGATTTTGCCTTCAATGGTGAACATTAGTAAGATTTCTCGGAAGGAATCTTGATGGGAGAGACAATTTAGCCTCATTGCACCTTTTAAATCCAAAACATGCAAAGTTGTGGGTATTGAGATGTTGCATTGAAGAATTTTGTTTGTAGCAATGAATTCGCAATTTATGATCGAATGTCTTAAATAATGCCATGGAACCTGCTTTTTTTGTAGATTGTGATATGGTCCTCTATTTTACAGGCTTTACTGGCATTGATGATCCATATGAGCGACCACAAGATAGTGAGGTAAAGTATGATAACAGATGCAAAAAACACAAGTCTATGGATGACACAAGTGCTCAAAGATATCTTCTAGGCATCTTGACATCTGCATAAGTCTTCTCACAACATATTGATGTTACTTAAAATCTAGATCCAGTTTTTGACTCCTTATGAAAATGTGTAAAGATAAGTGTGGTTGTAAAGGGCCATTTGAATTGCCGTTTCTGGATGATGTTTGTGTTCATTGAAAATTGTCAAATTCATAAACATAAACATGAAAATATTAGGGTTTTCTGGTTCCTGAAAATATTTCCAGCAACCAGTTTGATTTGAATTTGCTACATGGAAGCATGGATGATATAGGACAAATGGAAGAAATATTAACTAGTAGCTAAATTCACAAAATTTGGGAAATATTGCTGATATTAGGTTGCTGGAATATCAAGTTTCAGGTCTAGATTTCAGCTTGGAATGCTGATATTTCAGATTTGGTATAGCTAGGTCATTAGGGTTTGGTTGCTGGAAAATTTAGGCTAAGATTTCAAGGCTTAATATGGCTAAATTTAAGGTTTTGGTTGCTGGAACTTTAGATTAGAATTCCTGGAATTTAGTGGGGAACACAAACAATGGAGGTAGGGAACTAGGAATCATTCTTAGGGTCTAAGGATCATTCTTAGAAGAAAGTATCACACCTTTTAGTTGAAAACTCAAATTCGTGAAAGAAAATTCAGGATATGTTGTTATTGAAGGGCTAAGTACACATATATTCATAGATAAGTTCTTAGAACCCTTATTCTAATAGGACAGGTCGTAACAAATTTAAACTCTGTTATGATAAAAATTCTATAAATTTAAGTCTTAAACAACTAGGATAACATATTTAGAATTACAGTAACATATTTAATTTACTATTACTTCTTATCTAATAAGGAATCTTAACATAATCTAAATTTCTTCCCTTATTGTCTTCGCTATCAACTCATTGCTTAATCTTTATCCTATCAAATTAAAGCTTGTAGTTGACTAATTTTTTTCTCTTTTATTTCTTTTATGGACTTAAAGCTCTTTTGGATCAATTCTCCCTAGCTTATCTGAAGTTGTCTTCACCATAGAATGTGAAAATATCGATCATATAAGTCTAGATTCAATTTTTGAAATTCAGATTCTAAAATCCAAATACTGTCAGAAATTGATTTTCCTCTCCACTTGAAAAGAAACTGTCGATATCCTCCAACTCTTATGGCTATGTTCGTCAAGAACATCATCTTTCTACTCTTTAAGATGAGGAGTAGCCAGAATTCTTAATAGTTGCAGTAGGAGACTGCGTATCATCATATTCATGATAAATAGTTAAGTTCGTGACATTGAAGATAGGACTAATGTCACTTGGGGATTCCAAAATATGAGATTAGCACTTATCTTCTTAAGGATCTTATAAGATTTAGCATGTCGCGAATAAAGTTTCTTTATATTTTCCATTTGGGAAATATTTAGGATGAATCCTTACCCTCATTATATCCCCTTTATTGAATTTCATCCATTGACAATATTGGTCAACATGTTCTTTATTAGTCAAGGTGTTATTTTCTTTTTTTGTACTTTATCAAAGATATTCCTCATGTGTTGTGCAAAACTTTGGGCTTTAACACTAACTCGTATTTTTTGTGTTAAAGGAACTAGATCAATAGGCTTCCTTGGTTGAACTCTTGAAACTATCTCAAAAGGACTCTTATTCATTAATCTATTATAACATAGTTCTATACAAATTTTGTCGTAACCCAATTATTCACATTTTCTCCAACTAAACATCTTAACAAGTCTCCTATGTTTCTATTAACCACCTTCGTTGGTTTAGAAATAGAAAGAGTTTGAAAATTGAAGCTTAATGTTCAATGTTTTCTATAGAGTTCTCCAAGAATAGCGTATAGACTTCACTTCGTGATCAAAGATAATGGTTAAATGTAATCTATGGATACGTGTAACCCATTTAAAGAATAGTTTAATAGTGTGCACAGCATCATAAGTGTTAACCATTATATTTGTAGATGGTTTCATGATAAAACCAAATGGCTTCTCTATCATATAGGCATCAAGAACATAAATATTGTTGCTTCTTGTAATCAAATCATTTAACTTTCTGTCATTATTGAATTTTGACTTTGCAAGTGCACTCGCAACTTCCCTTTTATTCATATGTTGTGTTAATTTCACATCTTCATTCAAGTTTACTTCACCTTCATCACCTCCCTGTTCCATTATTTAGCTTACTATCCTATTCTTTCAACCTGTTGCCCTATTGTTTTAGTCTGTTAGTCTTGTGTTTTGATTTGTTATTCAGGTTTCAACTTGTTGTTCAGGTGCGTGAACCTCTAGTTCAAGCATTTCAACTTGTTGTTTAAGTGTGTTTCAACTTTAAGGTTCGCCAAAGAATCCACTTCGTTATGTTTTTCTTCAACTTTAATCCTTTCATCATTCCCCACTGTCAAACTCTCCATGTCACGATCATCTTCAATTGCCAAACTCTCTATGTCATTAAGTATTTGAGCACCTTCTACATGTAGGCTTGAAGATTTTTAATTAATGAGTTGAAGGAGAAGTGTCAATAGTTTCACCACCCATAACAAACACTTTGTTTGAGGTAATGCCTGTTAAATTTAAGGAATCAAAGTGCATGATTTTTCAATAAAGATTTACCCTTGTGTTGTGTGTTGTTGATTAGTTTCAGCCTCTTCATCTTGGATTTCAGTTTCTCGACCCTCAACATCCAGTGTAATTTGTTATCTGATGTTTTTCGGACTAGTTCTTGGAGCATCTTGTGATCGAGGGTCATTAAAGTCCAATCTCTCTAAAACTCATAAGTATTTCATCTCACTTTTGGTCGCTAAATATTTTTCTATATGCCCTCTCACTAATCGCCATTGTGAACCAAAGCTCTGATATTAAATTGATGTACGACAAATAGAAAAATATTAACTAGTAGCTAAACTCACACAATTTAGGAAATACGACTAATGTTAGGCTGTTGGAATATCAAGTTTCAGGTCTGAATTTCAACTTGTAATGTTGAAATTTCATATCTGGTATAATTGGGTCTTTAAGGTTTGATTGTTGAAAATTTTCGACTAAAATTTAGGGTTTTATATGACTGGAATTTAGGTTTAATATGAGTAGAATTTAGGGTTTTAGTTGCCAGAACTTTAGGTTAGAATTGTTAGAATATAGTGAGGAAAACAAATAATGAAGGTAGAAAATTAGGAATCACTCATGGGATTTAAGAATTACTCCTAAAAGAAATTATCACATCTTTTAGTTAAAAACTCAAAATTGTAGAAGAAAATTCATGATATGTTGTTAATTGTTATTTAAAGGCTGAGTACACACATATTTATAGAGAAGTTTTTAAAATCTATATTCTTATAAGAAAAGGTTCCTAAAAGATTTAAAGTATATTGTAATAAAGGTTCTATAAGTTTAATTCCTAAACAACTAGGACATTATATTTAAAACTAGGATAACATATTTAATTTATTACTATTTCCTAACCTAATAAAGAATTTTAAAGTAATTTAAATTTCAGTTTTTATTGTCAATTCAATCTTATTCTACCAAATTAAAGTTTGTGATTGACTAACTTCTTCTCTTTTTATTTTTTATAAACTTCAAATTCTTTTGCATCAATAGATTTTTGTGGACTAGGTTCGAAGAAGGAAATATTGAGTGCATCTGCTTAACTTTTGATGACAATCGATCTGAATGTAATTTTGCTGTTATTATTATCACTATTCAACATTTCAACTTTGGAGTTACTTTTCGTCTAGGCTTTCAACTAGTTTTCATTCTCTTCATCTGATGCTTTTGTAGATTGTACTGAAATGCAAAGTGGGAGACTGTGCTTCCCCGTACGAAATGGCTGAAAAAGTGATACGTTACTTGGAGGCAAAAGGTTATCTTGAGGCATAAGTATGCTTTGGTATCACTTACTTGGCACCATCAATCCCTTCGTTACTCCACTTTGAAGGCAATGGAGGAAACTACAGGCTTCCAAAATTTGACTTCCGGCTACTTGAAAGGCCTTTTGATTGGACATTAATTGATTGATTAATTAGCTAGTACCCAACTATCTGTACTCCATATCGGTTTGAGCTTAGCTTAGCTTAGCTTTACAGTTTGTGAGGAGGAAAGTGTAATTGCTTGTTCAGTAGTAGCAGTATTGGGTCTATCCTGTGCTTTGTTTTCTCAATTCATGTTTTATTTCTTTCTGCTTTACTGATCTTTTTAAACTTGTTGTAGAGGTTGTAAGTATTAGTGGAACAATAAAAGTATCCCCCAATTGTTCATATGATGTTATCACAAGGTATATGAGCAAGCCCGCTGGTTCCCTTAATGACAATTGCTAACAAACTCCCAAAAGTCATGAAGTGCAAAGAAGCTTGACTCGTACCAGAAGCTTTACTCGTACCATTCAAGCTTTATGCAGGTTTTATGGCTTTTATTGTTTCGTTTTTAATTTTTGTGTTCATTCATCTAATGGAAAAGATCCATTCTGAGTTCTCAACGGAAAAATGGTTTTAAACGAAGGTATCAGAATTTTTGTGTTCATTCTAAAATTGCTGATTGTTCCCAACTTGTTCAACACTTGGCAGAGTGATTCTTTTCCTTACAGAGTCCATTGGCTAGCCTTTTTGTTCGTCATCACGAAACAGTTTTACAAAGGAGTTGTCTAGTGTAAAATTTTAGAAGCAAAATTTGAAAACTTTTAAAAAACTAAAGCTTTTTAATTGGGCACGTATCTATAACCATTTTGTCAGATCAGGAGGTAACTCACAAGCTCGAACTCACGATACATGGGCAGATCGTATGTTATATATGTATTTTATATAGTTCAAAGTCGGAGCTTATACGTGCCTTATAGAGGGTTTCCAGCCCTTTTGCTTGGAGGAAATTGCAAAGTTATTTTAGTCTTTTTTGTTATATATAGACAGGATTTCCCTTGAAAGAGAGGACTATAGTAGTAGGACCCCGTGCATATATGAAGAACACACACTTCACGCAAATTTGCAACCCTATCAGTCAATATCATATAGAAACACCAAGCACAGACGTTGGAGAACTATGGAGTGTATGATTCTTGTGGCGGGATTGGAGTCAGGAGGAACTTATGTCACTTATTTGTCGTAATGGCAAGAGCTTCGGAAGTGCAGATTTTCCACTCTTTAAGGGAGATGATATGTGTGCAAATTGGTTCGCAAACTTTTGACTATGGGGTCGCATAAGTCTGAAAACATCACCTCAAGTCCTGGAGAGTTTGTTTGGTTGAAAACTTGGAATCTCGCGTATCCCTGTTCTCTTAACGCGTGTTTAGATTTCTTTTCAACTGATTTTGTTTCTTTGCTCCAAGAAAGAAAAAATAAAAAACAAGTAGTTTTAGTGTGTATGGGGCTTTGCTTGCGTTCTCTTTCTTAGTTTATAAGAGAAAAGTCATTTGTTTACCTGATAGGGTGTATTAATATCGTATGAAGCCTTCCCTTTTTCGGATGTATGGACTCACATATCTCTATATTTTCTTCAGAGTATAATGCGAAATTTCTTACCATGTATAACCAAACTTATCAGTGTTTACTTGACGAAGACGACGAAATTGAAGATGCTGAACTTGGGGGGTTTTACGTAGAGATAAGATCTATTCCAATTTCCACATATACAGAAACACAAATCTCTATGATTACATATACGTTAATGCCAAATATACCCAATCAATGTAAATCGCTCACTATAAATGTGATTGATATGTTTCCTTCCAAATCACTCTGGTGTCAGTGTCTGCTACAAGATCTCAACCGTTTCTCTTTCCCTTGGTAAATGTATATATTTATGGCTGTCTGTACTATTTCCCTTCATAAACATGGCTATCTGGAGCATATAATATCATAAGGCGTACGAGTAGTTTATGTGTTTCGAAGCACTTCCCAAGGATGCGTGCATGGCTTCTGATTCCATGAACACTTGGATTTCAGGATTATTCTGTGGAGAAACTGGAGAGAGCTAGTGACATGCTTCTACTACGTCTGTCGTGGATTCTTCTTCTATCAGGTTCGATATTCTCATTTATTTGCAGGTTTGGAGGTTTTGAGGCTAATGCATTGTCCTACGACTATACCGCTACTGTTGAGGCAAGTTTTCAACTAGCGTCTTTATGGTTTGTTAAATTTGCATGCTTAAGTCACAGGAAATAAACACAAAAACATTTCCAATGAGAACTTAGGTCGATGATCAATTGCATAATTTAAGTTTCTGAAAATTTTCAGTGCCTACGAAGTCCATTCAAACCGCAGTACGGCGGAGGAATAATAGTGAACCCAGAGTTGAACTATGGGCTGACGGGATGGACAACGTTTGGAGCTCCCAAAATAGAGCATAGGGAATTGAATGGCAATAAATTCATTGTGGCCTATGGCAGAAATCAATCATATGATAGTGTCTCACAGAATGTCTACCTGAGAAAGAATAGACACTACACCTTTTCTGGTACTTTTTCCTTTTTCATTGATTCAGCTTCTTACGTTAGCTTGTTGACATATATTGACGCATAATCGCCAAAGAAAGGACATAACTTTAGTTCCAAGTTACTTATTAATTTTCACAAGAGAACCTATGACTTTGTCTTAGAACAGCATGGATTCAGTTGAGCCAAGGAAGTAGTCATGTAACAGCTATTTTCAAAACAACTAATAGTTTCAAGCATGCTGGGGCTGTGATCGCCGAGTCCAAGTGTTGGTCTATGCTCAAAGGTGGTTTCACTGCAGATGAATCAGGCCCTGTTGATCTCTATTTTGAGTAAACCCTTTCGAGTTTTGAGGGCTTATTCTTTTGTTAATTATAGTTCAAAGCATAAGCTTCTACGAGCTATATTCCATTTCAGGCTTTTAATACAAGTATATATATTTTTTATCTTCTATATAGAGCAAAAACACCAGTTGACATATGGGTGGACAGCATTTCTTTACAACCGTTCACTGAAAAGCAATGGAAATCTCATCAAGATCAAAGCACTGAGGAGGTACGCAATTTTCATCGATCTGTCAGCTATATAACGTCCTTACATATCCTGATGGCAAGTCCCTTGACAGGCAAGAAAGGCCAAGGTCAGGATCCAGGCAGTTGATAAACAAGGAATTCCGCTACCAAATGCAACCATTTCAATCAAACAAAACAGACCAGGGTTCCCATTTGGATGTGCCATAAACAAGAACATCCTCTCCAACACTGCCTACCAAAATTGGTTCACTTCCAATCCCTTCACAGTTACAACCTTCGAGAACGAAATGAAGTGGTACAGCAACGAACCCTCAAGGGGACACGTTGACTACTCTGTCGCAGACGCCATGCTTAAGTTTGCTCAGCAGCACAACATAGAAGTTCGTGGCCACAATGTTTTTTGGGATGATCCTAGATACCAACCTAGTTGGCTCAATTCACTCTCTCCATCTGAAATTTATAAGGCTGCAAAAAGCAGAGTATACTCTATCATGTCAAGGTACAAAGAGCAAGTTATTGCATGGGACGTTATCAACGAAAATCTACATTTTAATCTACTTGAAAGCAAGATAGGATCTTCGGCTTCATCTATTTTCTACTGCTTGGCTCATGCGATCGATAGAAAGTCCACAATGTTTATGAACGAGTTCAATACCATTGAAGACAATAGAGATCCTTTGTCTTCACCAGCCAGGTACCTTCAGATGTTAAGAGTTATCAAAAGTTTTCCTTGTAACAGGAATTTGAGTATGGGGATTGGGTTAGAGTCGCATTTCGATGTTCCAAACCTTCCTTACATGAGAGCTTCAATTGATACTCTTGCTGCTGCTAATTTGCCTATTTGGCTGACAGAGGTTGATGTTCAGAGCAGCCCCAATCAGGTAATTACATAATTACTTTTATTTCTATCAGATATCATATTTATTCTCATAGAATTCTTTCCATTAGTCTAAATAATTTATGAATTAAGAATGGCTTTTATTCTTAAATTGCATGGACTGTTTGATGGCTTTGAAAGCTTTGATTAACATAGCATGCAGTGCAGGCAAGATACTTGGAGCAAATTCTAAGGGAGGCATACTCTCACCCAAAAGTCTGTGGAATAGTAATGTGGGCAGCATGGGATCCAAAGGGGTGTTACAGGATGTGCTTAACTGATAACAATTTCAGGAACTTGCCTACTGGTGATGTAGTTGACAGCCTGCTTCACGAGTGGGGAGCTATGAAGCCTTTGCTTGGTACTACAGACGCCGATGGTTTCTTCGAGATCTCGCTTTTTCATGGAGACTATCACGTCCAAATAATCGACCATTCCACTACTTCATCCAGTTCTTCAATGTTCCCTCAAAGTCTTAAAGTGGCTCCAAATCATGCTTCTGAGATTACGTTGCTTCTCCAACTTACCTAGTGGATTATTACTCCGTGTTATGTATGTCATCTTCTTTTTTCTTTTTTCGTATTTTTCTCTATTTTTCTTTTGATTCAATGCCAATTTTAATATGATGTAGTGTTTTGATTTATTTCAATTTTGATATAATATTTCTTGATTTATACTCTACAGCCAATCAATTGGCACGGTATATGTGACATAATTTATTAAATGCATTATTTATCTTATGTTGTTTAATTAATTAACACATAAAATAAGTTTGTATGATAAATATATACTTTACAAATAAAATTTTAATAAGATTAAAATTATTATATTCATATTTAATTTAAATATTATCCCTAAATTATTCTTAATCATTACCATATATTAAGATTGGACATTAATATAATAAAAAGAATAGTACACGTTATCTAATCCTAAATCCTAATAGGCTTGATAACAAAATGAGTTTTAATCAAGTTGGACTTTATTGTAAAGTTTAAAAAACTCTAAAGACAAATATAAAATATTTGATAACAAGGACCAATATTAAAATTTGGATCTTATTTGAACACAATTGATATATATATAATTAGGATTAGTTATAATTCTAATAAAGTTAACTAAAATTATAATTATAAAAGATGAAAGAGAAACTCTAGCTTCTCTTTAACCCACCCTTCCATCCACCAATCCCTATCTCAGTCCTCTATTCCTTCCTTCTCAAATCTGAATAAAGGAGGTTGTGCATGAGTTCTTTCAAAGAGGGGTACTGCTAAAGGAGATTAACAAGACCTTCCTCTGTTTAGTCCCTAAAAGCTCAAATCTGTCATATTGGAGTGAATTCAGACCTATTTCTTGCACAAACTTTCTCTATAAGATTATTGCAAAGATTTTGGCAAACAAATTGAAGGAGGTTGTGCATTATCTCATTAGTGAGAATCAAGGAGGCTTTATGAAAAATAGGGATATTGGGGACAATATTCTTCTAGTCTAAGAGCTATTAAAAGGGTATACTGTAGGAAAAGTCCTCATAAATGTACTATCAAAGTGGAGCTACAAAAAAACTTTTGATAATGTGAATTAGAGCTTTCAAATATTGGAGGTCATGAAATTTTCTCATAGGTTCTTAAGGTGGATTTGGGAATGCATTACTACTGACTCCTACGGAATTATGATAAATGGGAGCCCTACGAAGATGTTTAAAGGCAAAAAAGGAGGGGATCCTCTGTCCCCTTACCTATTCCTAATTTGCATGGAGGTTCTTACTCAAATGTTGAAGCATAACTCTTCTAAGGATCCAAGATTCAAATATCATTCCAAATGTAAGAAGATTTCACTAACTAGCTTATGTTTTGCAGATGATCTCATACTCCTAAGCAAGGCAAATGTCAACTCAGTCTCTCTATTGATGAGCACTGTCAATTCTTTCAAAGAGACGTCGGGTTTGCTTGTTAAAGGAGATTAACAAGACCTTCATCTGTTTAGTCCCTAAAAGCTCAAATATGTCCTATTGGAGTGAATTCAGACCTATTTCTTGCACAAACTTTCTCTAAAAGATTATTGCAAAGATTTTGGCAAACAGATTGAAGGAGGTTGTGCATTATCTCATCTGTGACAATCAAGGAGGCTTTATGAACAATAGGGATACTAGGGACAATATTCTTCTAGTCCAAGAGCTATTGAAAGGGTATACTGCAGGAAAAGTCCTCATAAATGTACTATCAAAGTGGAGCTACAAAAAACTTTTGATAATGTGAACTGGAGCTTTCAAATAGTGGAGGTCATGGAATTTTCTCATAGGTTCTTAAGGTGGATTTGGGAATGCATTACTACTGACTCCTACGGAATTATGATAAATGGGAGC
>JANKOD010000193.1:27685846-27697077 GCA_026284645.1 Erythroxylum acuminatum | reverse complement strand
TGAATGTTCATTAATAATTATAATTTTTATCAAGGATCCATAATAGCATGGTAACATCGGTGACCGAAACCAAGGTAATTTTTCATTTAATTTTCAGATTTAATTACTGCTTTTGATTTGTGATTTTTCCCTTTTTATTTTTATTGTCGTGACAAAACCCCCCTTTTCTATTTTCGTTTGAACTAGCTAACCTTATCGTTAGAGATTCTTCGTGGGAACGATATCCGCTTAACGCTACTACATTAAATTGTTTTAACGGGAGTGAAATCTTTTATATTTGGTTGCAGGCGACAGCATCACCAGGTATTTCTTAATTAAGTTTCAATTTGATTGAAATGCATTAAGTTTATTATTTTTAGAGAATTATTATTTTATTTGAATTAAAAGTTATTTCTTTGTTAATTTGACGATAAATTTTTTAATTTATTAGAAATACCCATTTTTCTTAATTAAATTTAAAATTTTCATTTATTAATTACAAATTGGCTTTCTTTAATACATAAGAAAATAGTTTTTAATTTATTAAGGAATAATTTTCTAATTAATTAAGAAATTAATTTTCAAATAAGTAACATAAAAGACTTTCCAGTTATTTTCGAATCAAATTAAGATTTACTTAAGAATCAATGGTTTAATATAATTTAATTTTTTAAAGAGTTAGAAATATTATTTTAGATTATAAAGATTATATCAATAACTAGCTTCTCTTTAGCATTTAATTGAGAGAGTTTCTCTCTAGCCTTCCATAAGCTTGTATGATCAACCACTAGATTCCTTTCTTCTTATTGGACTTTGAACCTTGTTTCTCCTTTTATTCTTGTAATTCTTGCACTAGCTTGTCTTTTTGTTATATTGCTAACCTCCACCTCTCCTTTTTACGTTTCTCACCTTTTGCCTACTTCTAGCCTCTCCTCTTATTCCTTCTACATACTTCCCATTTATCTCCTTATTGTTTTCATTATCTTCAATGTTTTCCAACTTCTTCATCGTCCTTTATTGTTGCTACAAATCTCCCTATTTATTTTTCTCATCCTACCTTCTCTCTTTCATATTTCCTTATTTGTCTTAGGATGTTTGGTACAGCTATATCTCAGTATCTGAACCTATTGCCACTTGCTATACTTGGGAATGTTAGGCTTTGAGCCCCAAAATAGTAAGGCTTTCCTGCCTCTCATCTCGAGTAATCCTCTTCCTCCAACTTCCCTTATACCTTTTTCTCTACACCACTTTAAGGAACCAAACTATTCAGGCACTATAAAAAATAAGAGAACCTAGCTTCAAGTAGGAGGTGATGGTATTCTTAATACTAAGTTATATTTTTATCCACCTAAGGACAAGAATGAGGCTCTAATAGTGGCATCTCCATTAGAGATACTTAGAGGAGCTAATAGATGGGAAGCTACCCTTCTGGCTTCTTTATAGACTATAGCCCATCTTATCAAGCTGTGAACAATTGGGCATGTTCAAACTGAAAACAATATATATTATAACAGGTTCTTGTCAATGTTAAAGTGAGACCATAAAACCTAAGTAGTAAGCACATATTCCTTTATATGTGAAAATTTGGACTCCAACTTCATCAACCTAAGCAGAAATACGTTCTCATATAGTTGAATGTTTATTGTATCATTTTGGAGTACAAGAAAATGAAGCGCCTGAACTATTTTGGTAAGTTATCTGGGAGTTCATATCTACCTTAATGAATACATAACAAAAACCAAGAGGATTAGCTGTGTTAGGGTATATGTTTTAGTGGATTAAAAAATCAAGCACCTGACACCATTCCTCTTATGCAAATAGGAGTGGAAGATTAAACCATTCCTCTTATTCAAATAGGAGAGAAAGATTAGCTACTTGAGGATGTAGTTATAGTAACATACTCTTAGAGACTAGAATAACTAAATAACAAGGAGAAATGCAGGCCTAAAGGAAGGAGATTCACTAAAGGAGACTATTAAGAATTATTGCAAATCTTAAATAATAAAACCCCTGACTCGGTAATAGAGAAGGATAGTAAGAATGATGCTTATATATAATTAAATAATGAAGCAATTACAAAGGAGGATAGACTTAAGCAAGAAGAGACAGATAACCCAAAGGAACTTCCAAAAGTTATTAATAACTTGAGCTTATTGAATAAGCCTTCAAAAGAATCAGAGCAGGGTTATAATTAAAATTTAGATGATTCACCTAACTCCGTAAAGATATTGCCTTTCCCTACACTTAATCAAGAAGTGTAGCTCTAAACCCCAAAACTAGTGAAGCATCTACTTCTGGGTCAATACAAGATTTCAAAAAAGATGAAAGGAGGAGATCTAAAAGAAAGAGAGAGGGTGCTAACCATATTCTTTAATAATGAAGATTATTGCTTTGATTGTAAAAGGGATCAATTGTCCCTCTAAATAACTAGCTGTTAGTAATTTTATCACTAATAATAACTCTTTTATATAGTAGAGCTTTTACAAACAAAGTTCAAAGATATAAATGGTAAGAAATTGAAGTTCATGAAAGGCCAATAGGAAGTTCTATTAGTAGGTTCATTTTACTCTTTAATGCTATTAAAATGCAGATCCTGAATACATCAATCACATACTAGATGGTACACATTTTGCAAGGCTAAAATAAGAAATGGTCAAGTTGTATATAATATTTACATATGTCTATAATCTAAGTTTTCAAAGAACATCATTATGGATCAAAATTATGGAAATTAGAACTGGCTTAAAAGTTGTATAGATCTTACTTGGAGACTTTAATAGCATGATACATTCATATGTGGCAGAGGGTAACTCCAACTTGAGAAATCATACAGATGATTTGAGGAAATCTACAGCCAAAATCCAAATGGCAGAACTAAAAACAATTGGGAATTTCTATGCATAATGCAATAAAAAAGGAGTTAATTTATAAGAAAGAAGATTAATTAAGCTCATATAAAATATGACTGGTTATCCACTTTTCTTAAAAGCAAAGCTTGCTTTAATGACACTCCTCAAACTATAGAGCAATTGTGATTCAAGACTTGTTCATCAAAATTGCTAAAAGGTTAATTTTTAGATTCAACAACTAGTTAATTAAAGTAGAAGGATTTTATGAATAATTTTGACAGGCATTAATAGGGAGATTCAAGGGAATAAAGTCCTTTATATACATAAGAAATCTCAACTCTGTAAAGGAGGAATTGAAATCCTTTAACATAAATAAATTCAAGAGCACTCAAAAGTTATTGAGAGATACCTTGGAGAAATTGAACTCAATATAATCTCAACTTTATTAGTTGCCAATTAATCGTCAGCTTTAACATAATGAAAGAAAGATTTGTAGGATTATGAACAAGCTTTATTCATCAATAATTCCATTATTCAGTAAAGATCAAAAGTATTATGGTTAAAGAATGAGGATGGAAATTCCAACTTCTTTCAAAATCCTTATTTTCTAGAAAGAACTCAAATAGTATTGTTTCATTAGCATATGAAACTAATCCAATTGCTATCTTATAGGAGGATCTACTTTGAGAAGCCTTCTCCTATTTCTCTAAATCTTAGGTACTTTAGTTGAAGGGAATTCCTTAATTTGTATCTTTAAATTAATTATTAAAGAACATATCAATCAGTAGTATATATTACTTAGACTAGTATCTGAATAAGAAGTTGAGGTAGTCTTATTCTTTCTTAATCCTTCAAAGGAATAAAGTTTGAATGGATGAAATGAATTATTCTTTCAAAATATTGAACAAGTCGCTAAGAAGATAGTAACAGAAGCTACACTTAAATTCTTTAGCAATAGAAGGATGTTGAAAAAGAAAAAAAAAAGCATTCACCTAACTTATCCCAAAGATTAAGCCTTTAGCTCAATGAAAGAATTTAAAGTAGATTATTGAAAATAGGATAAAAACACTTCCTCTATACTTATATTAATGCTTTAAGGTGTGCATTCATTAAAGGAAGATGTATTGTGTAGTAATATCTTGCTTGTATAAGCACTTTTTAAGAGTTGCAACAAAAAACGTGTAAGCAAGAATTGTTCCATCAAAATAGATTTCTAAAAAGCCTTTGATTTAATAAGTTGGAATTCCATCTTCAACACCTTAAGAGCCTTTGGCTTTCCTCAAATGTTTATTAGACATATTGGGTAATGCTTCACTACGGTTTCTTATAGTGTTATTGTTAATGGTGATCCAACTAATCTCTTTAAAGGGCCTAGGGACTAAGGTAAACAAATGTAATTTCTCTTTATTTATTTACCTTGGTGATGGAAATGTTTACTAGACTCATAATGTAGATCATCTCTCAAGATAGGTAGATTACGTTCCATTCATTATGCAAAATAATAAACACCATTAGTTTAGCTTTTTTCAATGATCTGATATTATTTTAATGATGAAGCTAATTTTATGAGCGTTCTCAAAATCAACTCTATAATCTTTAAGATTGCTTTATAGACTATCTATACATAGAGACAAAAGTTACATATATATATATCTTATCATGTGCTCTTCAAAATGTTTTTTGATTTTTAGTTATCACAGACCTGAAACTTAGTGCCTTCTACTCACATATCTCAGGATTCCTATATCCTCCAAGAGACCTTCTTATAGAGAGTTCTAACCTTTATTACACAAGATTCAGAGGCCAATTGGTGTAATAAAAACCTCACACTAATTAGAAGAGCTTATCCCATAATTTTAGTTTTAATAGAGTACATATTTTTTAGTCCTCTTATCTTTAATTTGCTAATAACATCAACAAAGTTGTGGAGAAGCTTCTTAATAATTTCTTATAGTTAGGAGACTTTACAAAAGAGCTATAGAAAAGGTTAAATGGGTTAAAATATACTTACCTCGGGAACAAGGAGGTTTAGGAATCAAAGCATTGAAACTCACAAATTAAATATTCATGATAAAGAGATAATGGGGGGATACTAAGTGATAAGCAAGCACTTTAGGTACAATCAATACATGCTTATTACTTGAGTAATGAAAACATATGGAATATTCAACTTAAAGCAATCACTTTATGGATTACGTTCAACATCCTTAAGTTGAGGGGAATGTAAGGATGCAATTAAAAGAAAAGTTGGTAATAGTGTAAACATAACTTTTTGGCATGATAATTGGTCTCATTTTAGCCCATTTACTAACTCTATAAAGCTAATTCCTTTGAGGAATGTCATCCCTTATAATAGCACTGTGAAAGAGGCACTTACATAAACAAATCAACACCTACAATTATTACCTAGCTCCCTACGACTAACTACATCTTGGGAATGAACTTGATAACTAATAGGGGGACTAACATTCATTGTAATAAAAAAAAACCTTTAGGCAATAACATAAATGACTCTTGTAAAAACCTACTAAGAACTCAAGCTCACAAGGTCTTTTGGTCAAAAATTTTGTAGTTCAAACATGCATATATTTTGGCTAATTTATGTTTATAGCTTGCATTTAAAGGGAACCTAAACACTCTTAAAAAACTGGTCAAATTCCTCAACATTCCATCCCAATATGTTTTGCGCAATCAGGAGGATGAAAGCTAAGATCACTTAATTATTGAGTGACAATTTATAAAAACATATGGATATATATCCTTCGTCTAAGTAACCTTACTCCTCCAAAGGCAAATTGGAATATTGTAAAGGAATGTTGCTACCAATGTTATACTAAAGTCCAAGAGATAGGTTTATATTTAAAATCTCCTTAAGTTAATTATGTTGTTTATAGACTTTGGATGAAATGCAACCATAGAATCTTTTGTAACTAGAACACATAATTAGAAATCTTGTTAAAGGAACTTCATAGAAATATCAAGCTACATCTAGTAACTCATTAAATTTATATCACTTGTAGCTTATGGATTTTAAAGAACACTAGAGGCTACTTGCTTCTTGTTAATGTTGAATAATGAAAGACCCTCATCACTCTGAATATAAAATTAGATAGTTGTATATAGCTACAATTACCAGTGATGGGTTACGATGCAAACAACAATGAATATATTTTACTAGCAACTATAGGGATGAGATAAGCTTGCACTAGACATTTTATAAATCTTAATTCTTGGTGCTCATTTTTACATTAATATAATTATTTTTAATTTTAAAAAATATCTAGAATGAAATAATTTTTGATATTTTTATGTATATAATTTGATTATTTTTATTTCTTATATATATTGTATATTTTATGTATATTAAATTACATGCTTTTATATATGATTTTTCATATATAATTTATGTTTAATGAGACCATTCAAAAATTAAATCCTCATTAAAATATTAAGTTCATGTTTAGAATATGAATGTTGTCTTCTATTGTTATAAGAAAAAACTAGAGTTATGTTTATTGTTTACCTTGTTGAACAAACTTAGGATTGTTTTAATTCGAATACGTTTAGTCTTATACCAATGAATTTTAGTTAAATAAATTTGTATCATTTTGATGTACAAAATTATGATCATATGAATTTAGCGTAAGATTTAATAATAATATATAAGATATGTTTTGATAAAGAGTTTTCACTTGATAGAATTAGGAGTCATATGAGATGTATTGATAAGGATTTTGTCTATTTAATTTAAGTTTAATTAGTTTGTTTCCCAAACTCAAGCCGACTAATTTAAATGGAATCTTAGCCCACTAAAGAGATTAGAGGAATATTTTCAAAATAGTAATAAGAGTTATTATTCCAAATAAAATAGAGGAAGTAACCAAGTAAATAACTGAAGTCTTAATCTTTATTAGGTTTTTATGACATTTAATTAATTACTTGCTTTCCTAATATTTGCATTATTTTGAGTATTATTTTCTTTGTTTTAGTACAGTTGATACTAAGTAGTGGACTAAATTTCTTGGTTATAGATTAGGTTTGAGAAATGTTCTCAAAGATTAAAAAAGAGAGAGAGAGAAGTTATAGTCTAGGGTAGCTCAATTGGTAAAATTTAGATATATCATGATTTATACGAAGATAGGTGAATGATTATATAAGATTCATATTCCTAAAGTGATTAGAGAGAATGTTTTGTTATTCTCGATTAATATTAATTTGAAAAACCTTGGCTAAGGTAAAATAACAACATGAAAATAGTTTTCAAATGTCAATAAAAGAATTAGTTACTAATTATGAAGAACTAATATGATTGAACTCAAATAGAATAGACATTAATTCTACACTCTATAGTTAACAGAAATGTTTTAGATGAAATGATTGAATTATATGAAAAAAAATCATACACAAAAATATTAGTCAAAACCACTTTATCTTTTGTAATATTTAAGTGATATAATGTGTTATTATATTCTAATATTGATTTATAGATATAAATTATTTAATTATATAATTTAAAATTAAAGAAGTTTAATTTGTACTTTAAATTTATTGTCGATATATTTATAAACGTAATAGGTAATAGATCAAGAATGGTTGAAAAGAGAAAAGATAATTTAATCAAGTTAGGCTTGATTGTAAAGTAAGTTTGATTAAGGTCAAATATAAGATATTGGATAAAAAAGGACTAATATTTTTATATTGAATCTTATTTGAATATAATTGATATTTTATCTAATCCTAATTAAAAGTTTAATTAATATTAAAATATTAAAAATTCCATGTCATATTATAAATAGGATTAATCTTTACATGAGCTAGCACTCTTGACTTACCCCTCTCTATACTACTTGTAAAGTTCCGTTAATTCGTTCATATGAATGTTGTTAGAGGCTAAACAATTATGTTATTATGTTCTTTTTCATATAACTTGTAGATTTGAGGGGAGCCACATTAAAAAAAATCATCATTGATAATAAGAAACAATTTTTATTAACACTTTATTATGTTTATATGTCAGTTATGTTATAATTTAAATTAATTAGTTTTATGAAATCATTAAAAATAGTATTTTTTGTGTATGGGATGAGATCCCAGCTTGATTTTCCAACCATATTTTTTATTTTGTGACGGTGAGATTTCTTGTTGTACTTCATTTTCAAAAAAAAAACCTACCATTTTCATATCTTAATTCTCAAACTTTGGATATTTAAAAGGAAATTAGAAATTTATGGAATTTAATTATGTTATATTCATTTGAGAAATATTTTACTTTAAAAATGTTATATTTGTACCATGATTTTAAGTTATATAACTATTTTATGCAATGATGGAATAAAAAATGAGCTAAGTTAAGTGTACAGACTACTTCATTGTTTTGGTGTCACTTAACTTGGCTATTGATCCCATAATTGCTCCATATTGAAGGCAATGGAAGAAAGGAAACTAGATCCATTAAAAATCGACTCTTAATAACTTCAAAAGCTAGTTAATAATGGACTATATAATTTGTTACTTTGTCTCCTTACAACTAATTGGTTGATACCAATTTACATATAATATTATTAATTTATTCAATAAAATTATTATTTATTTTTATAAAATTTTTAATTTTTAATGCTTAAGAGAAAAGACGAGATTACTTATTGTGCAATTATGATTATATTAAATTATATTTATATATATTCTTAAACTTTTCCTAGTTGCAATTATACTAAGATAGGATATTGATAAAATAGTAACAAGTACACGAAGGATCGCATGCGCAGCAGAAATAAAAATGTAATCAATATTCATCTATTGTGTTTAACAAACATACTACTAATAAGAACATGCAAAAATAAATACTTAGAATATTTTAGGATTAATCGGTAATGAACTTAAAAAATATAAAGTTCCTATGCACTCTACACCGAAAAATACGTCCCGCTTTCAACACTTGATATGACTATAGTTAAATTTGAAGAACTCTTTCTTTAAGAATAGAACAAAACAATTTTGTCTCTTTTCTCTTGCTTTTTTTTCATGTACAAAAACAAGAGTATGTATAGTATTCACTCTTCATTATTTTGTAAGTGTTTTAACGTTTCTTTTTTCAAACTTGAAACAACATACCACATAACATTTCGTTTTTGGTTTTAAATGTATAATCAAAAATAAAACTACCAACGCTTATCATTTGACACCTTTTGCTTGCTTTTTTTAAATAAATAATAATTATTATTTATAAAATAAAATAAAATAAAACTATTTTATTTTATTCACTTACTTTGTACATGAGAATTTTCAATATTAATTATATTTTCTGT
This sequence comes from Erythroxylum acuminatum, assembly GCA_026284645.1. NCBI lineage: Eukaryota > Viridiplantae > Streptophyta > Magnoliopsida > Malpighiales > Erythroxylaceae > Erythroxylum > Erythroxylum acuminatum. Next base: position 27,687,944 of record JANKOD010000193.1, on the reverse strand, counting down.
GCTAGCAAAAAATTTAATAATATGCCATATAGATTATTTAATAGATTATCTCATAATAAATTAAATAATCATAAACAGGAAATATTATACATGTAAGTGTGTGACTACATAGGTTCATCACTAAGTCGGTAATAATTAATCTAATTAATTACTAATTAAGGTTGGCGTTTAATAACACTCATTAATGACTGGATAGTGTGGAGTAACAACCTTACAAAGACGGAACCTGGTTAAGGATAATGTATTATTACCTTCCATCATTACAACTCCAGATTATCCTAAGGTATGGTTTAATTGTCAAACCCTATTAGATGACCAACTATGTTACATGTCGATCATTAATGATTGGTGAATGACTTAGAAAACTCCTTTTTCTCACTCATTCAATCTCCCTGCCCACGGTCTTAAAGCAACCATTAAGATCAATGGCAACATAGAGCTCAAACTCATTACCTAGAGTTGGTGGATCTTATCTTGACTCACCACTAATCAGATAAGTACTTAATTATATCCAATAATCATTCAACTAGCATTTTTACATACTAGGTGTCTGACATCAAAACATAATAAGTGACCTATTGATTACTATGATGATCTCAGGTCAAAGGAAAAATATACATTTAAATCCTTATGAGAATATCTCACTTGACAGTTCGTAGGTAATATTAACCATTAGGAATTCTCAGTTTGGTCAGTTCAGTGATCATATTCCATATGCATCATATATAGATGTAACTTAGTAAATGAGATCTATAAATATCTATCCAATAGTTACTATTACATATATATTGATATAACCGGATCATTAAAGTCCTTATTTGATGATCCTATGATCAATAAAATTTTAGATTAAACCCTAAAGACTTGAATCTCATTATCATAATCTCCATTATGATGGCAAGTGTATAATTCAATCAAGGACTTATCATATTAGAATAAACACAATAAACATAATATGATAATATAATCATTTGCTATGTTATTAAACAAAGTTAATAATTAAAAAACAAAGAATGTTCAATCTATTACATAACGATTTGGTCATGGGCATAATTCCAACAACTCCTACTTGACCTAGACCCAATCAGTCATGAAGTTCAATCCTATCTTCCACTTGTGCTTATCAAACTCTTTTGATCCAAGTGCCTTAGTGAAGAGATCTGCAGTAATCTCCTTTCCTTCAACCTTTTGAATTTGAACGTCTTCACACTCAACAATTTCTCTAATCAGATGAAACTTACACAGAACATGTTTGGATCTTTGGTATGACCTTGGTTTCTTAGCTTGTGCAATAGCACCAGTATTGTCACACAATAAAGAAACAACTTCCTTTATCGAAGGAACCACACCAAGTTCAGTTAAGAACTTTTTCATCCAAACAACTTCCTTAGCTGCATCGTATACAACTATGTATTCTGTTTCAGTAACTGAATCAGCTGTAGTAGCTTGCTTGGAACTTTTCCAACTTACTGCTCCTCCATTCAAGATGAAAATATAACCAGATGTAGATTTGCTATCATCCTTATCTGATGCAAAGCTAGCATTAGTATAACCTATTAGCTTTAATTCATAATCTCCATATATGAGGAATTGGTCTTTAGTTCTTCTCAAGTATTTAAGGATGGTTTTAACCACTTTCCAATGTTCCTCACCTGGGTTACCTTGATACTTGCTCGTTATTCCTAGCATGTGGGCTATATCAGGTCTTGTACATGTCATGGTATACATGATAGCTCCCACTGCGCTGGCATATGAGACCCTACTCATGTGCTCTCTTTCTTTTAGAGTTTTAGGACAATCCTCCTTACTAAGAGAAATTCCAGTGCTTATCGGTAAATAACCTTTTTTGGAATTTTCCATGTGATACCTTTTTAAGATATCATTGTACATGGATTAAGAAAGCCCTAGCACCTTCCTTGATCTATCTCTATAGATCTTGATTCCAAGAATGTAAGCTGCTTCTCCCAAATCCTTCATCGAGAACTATTCAGATAGCCAAATCTTTGTCTTTTGCATGGCTAGTACATCATTTCCTATTAGCAATATGTCATCTACATACAACACTAGGAAAATAACTATGCTCCCACTAACCTTCTTG
>JANKOD010000193.1:27649987-27660977 GCA_026284645.1 Erythroxylum acuminatum | reverse complement strand
TCTTCTGCTTTTGCATCGTCTGCTTTTGCATCGTCTGCTTTTGCATCGTCTGCTTTTGCATCTTCTGCTTTTGCATCTTCTGCTTTTGCATCGTCTGCTTTTGCATCTTCTGCTTTTGCATCGTCTGCTTTTGCATCGTCTGCTTTTGATTTTATCTTCTTTTGATTTTATCTTCTTTTTGTTTTTCATCAAAATCTTTCAATACGTAAAGTCAATTTCGACTTAACAGAATTGACCCAAGCAAAAGACTGATGGTCGTATTGAAAGATACAAGGCACGCCTAGTAGCAAAAGGATATACATAACAGGAGGGAATTGATTACGAGGAAACCTTTTCACCTGTTGTGAAGTTTGCTTCAATTCGTCTTATTCTGACTATAATAGCCAGTATAGATCTTGAATTACACCAAATGGATATAAAAACTACTTTTCTCAATAGAGAATTAGAGGGAGAGATCTATATTGAACAACCTGAAGGTTTCATCAAGGCAGGTTAAGAAAATAAGGTATGTCGGTTATTAAAATCAATTTATGGCTTGAAGCAATCTTCAAGACAATGGTACATTCGTTTTCATAACGTAATCATTTCTTATGATTTCAAATGATCGATGAAGACCATTATGTGTATGTTAAGAGATCCAAAGATAAATTCACGATTTTATCTTTATACGTGGATGATATATTGATTGCTTATAACGACTGTGTGTTCCTTATGCAAATCAAATATTAGTTATCATCTGAATTTGAAATGAAAGACATGGGTAAAGCGGTAAATATCTTGGAGTCAAGATTTCAAGAGATCGTTCAAAGAGATTGTTATCGCTTTCACAAGCGATGTATATTCAAAGAATTCTTGAACGATTTCGTATGCAAGATTCCAAACCAATTAATCCAGAAACTGTGTGGCTTCTTCGATTCTTAGGGCATCTGGGAGTCACTAGAAGCGAAATTAATCCAGTGACTATCAACTGTGATAGTCAAGCTGCAATCGCTTATACTAAAGACCCCAAATTTTATTGTAAGACAAAGCACATAAATACCAAGTATAATTATGTGAAAGATATAGTTGCCCGAGGAGAAGTGAACATGAAATATATATCTACACGAGATATGATGGCAGACTCAATGACAAAGCCAATTTTAAGAGATGTATACATTGGGCATGTAAAGTCACTAGGACTACATAGATGTTGAAATGTACTGATAAACATTACTCTGTGTATGTTCACTCATTATAATGTCATATTTTGAATACAATGTATGATGAAGATTATACATTGTATATATTTGATTCATGAATATCTGTGTTTTGCATAAATATAATTTAGGATGAATCACAAGTATATGAGACAGATTAGAGATTGGCCCTCTCATACGGGAAATCACCTCTGGTGTTTATGCTCGCTAGAGATGAGGCATGTTTAAAATTTATTATCTAGGTGATAATTGAGAGAGAGAAACTTAAACCATAAATGCCGAAAGGAAATTAGTTTAAAGTGATTTATTAATCACTATATCTGTCTTATGTTGTCTAATGTGAGTTCTGAACTGATTTTGAGTAGATAAGTGAACTCAAGTTAAACATTGAGTATGTTTGAACTATCATCTGTATGGTATTTCTTGAATAAAAGATGTTCAAGTTAAACGAAGTGGGTAAATACTATAGCACATGACTCGTACCATGTGTGCAACACTGACCACAAAAGGAATTAATGTAAGTCTCAAAATCTCATCTTACATTGTGTGAGACCCATTGTGCGAGACCTTTGAGGTTGAGAAGAATCTCATCATATACCCTTATAACTCTTGTCTCAGTCTTGAGAATTGAATTTAAGGTTTGCTACTTTAGGTTATTGCCAAAAGATCATGCAAGATGTGATCCTATGGAATAATTCTAGGAAAGCAAATTACATTTAATTCAAAAGAGAATTGAGAACAGAGGAAGGCCATTTATTTAGATCATTGACTCGCATGAAAAGTATTCATAGATGACCATCGTCTCTTTAGTAGAGAACTTGAATACAATCATGACACAAGAAACTAAATGAGATCAAAGGAAAGTGCAAATGCGAGATATGACCTAGGGTATAGCATACAATGTCTACTCAAGGACACATAGTCCCAGGATCAATTTGATAATTGAGATGTCATATACTCCTAACAGATATATGGCAATGTACTCTTGCTGTATGTTGGTCACACCGGCTATTGAATAAGTATGAGCACTGCAGAGTTTTTTAATTAGATTAAAACCCATCATGTGTGAGTGGGAGATAATGAATCAAATACACCCATGAGGGGTATTGTGGTCATTATTCCTTAAATAACTACCAAAGGTAGTTAAGGTTTTGAATTTAAAAACCAGAGAACGAAACAAAAAATTTTGTATAAAGAGATATGCAGTAATGCTTTCTTTAACCGGTGAAATTATAACAATAATCCAAATACGTGATTTTTGTTTTTTGTACGCATATGTAAAGATCCTGTTTAACATGATCTATGTGATTATGTTCTATCTTAATTAATCTAACAATATATATACCCAATTTCAAATTTTCTTCCATAGGAGTGCTAATCGTTTTATATGTTGTCATACCAGTTTCCTTCAACATATCCAAAATACATTTTTATTGGATCAGAAAAATGCTTTATTTGATCCTGATTCTTTGAAATCTAGGAAATACTTTAGTCAATTGAGGATTCGTTTAAAATTCCTGGGCAAGATGATCTTCCTTTCTTTATGGTCATTTCTAATTACTATCATCATCTCATTAATATACACAGTAAGAATAATGATCTTTTCTTTATTACGCTTCAAGAAGATAGTGTGATGTGAATTATTTTGCTTGTACCTAAAAGATTCTATAGACTTTGTAAACCTTCCAAACCAAACCTTATGAGACGCTTCAAACCATGCAATACTTTTTCAAAATTGTTTGCTATTCTAGGGTGCATATTACATCCAGGAGGCAACATCGTATAAACTTCTTCTTGTAAGAGTGTATTCTGCGCATCAAGTTGTTGCAGAACCTATCAATATTCATAACCAAGTATAAAAGTGTCGTATAACTTCAAAAGAAGAACTGTCAAAAGTACCTAAGACATGATCTCGAAAAATGAGGCAAATTTGATTACCTACACCAACTAGGACAATAACAAGGCGTTACGAGTAAGAATACTATAAAAAAAGGCATAACTTACTGGCGTTTTTGCCAACCGTTTCTGACAAGAAACACCCAGTAAAAGCAAACAACTAACGACCTGTTTGATACACTGGAATAAAATAGACAGAGAATAGAATAGCTACTTTTAGGAATAAAATAGACGAGGAATAGAAAAGAATAGTATTACTTTGCTTAGTTTAAGGAATGAAATAGATATAAAATTTTTATTTTAGTGTTTGGTTTGAAAATATCAACTTAGAATAAGAAAGGAATAAGTAACAAAAAGACCAAAATATCCTTATACCATAACTTGAGGGGTATTTGCACTTGTTTTTCTATTTTTATAATTTTTTACTTTTAGAAAATCATAAAAATAATTTTCTCTTTAACTTTTTATCAAAAGTGTGTTAAATTATTCTTAATATTTTAAAAACAATTCAATTATTATTTTTCTTAATTAATAAATATGTACGATTAAACTTTGCCACTAACTGAAATATACAAGCATTCATTTTTTAAAAGCCGTGATATGTAACTTTATAAAATAAGTATTGAATTAATTTGACATTTTACTTATAATTCCGAAATAAGTTTCCAATAAATACGGCTCTTATTTAGAAGAAAAAGGGTGACCTAATTTAAGCAGCAAAATTCATAGACACTGCTGGTCCTCTGACAAGAATTACATAACTAGGTAGGAATTGTTGGCAAGAAAATGGACAAGCAAGAAAGATTCCAGGATCAAGCACACATTTCAATAGAGAACATAAAGTATGTAGGAATTGCTGGTAAGAAAATGGACAAGCAAGAAAGATTCCAGGATCAAGCACACATTTCAAGTACCACTGCCCCAAGAAAGATTCCAGGATCAAGCACACATTGCAAGTACCACTGCCCCAAAAATTTGGATTAGACATAATAAGTTTCAGGGAATTTGAAAGACATCAGGAGCCAGAGTCGAGACAATGTTGAGCAGTAAGAAATCATTTCAAAGAGATTGCAAGTTTAGAACAGCAACAACAAAAGGGCATTAGGTCTACTGCTATGATTTCGCACCTACCTTCTTTTTGCCCCGCAACAAGCAGCTACTACCCACTTGTTCCATAACAAAAGTCAATGAGGAGCTGGAAAGTATGCTAAATAACGAGATGAGTGATCCATGTGCGTTTCAAAATGAATAACAGCTATAACTAGGGTGCTCTATGCTTAATAAAACCATAACCAGCCAAATGGACATGAATTAAACAAGGAAGATGAACATACACAAGCTCTTCTGTCTAGAGAGCAATCAATCTGAATTAGGACATATTGGCATCCAGAAACATTCTTCTAATAATGGACTTAACTAACCCCTAGTCCAGTATCAAGACAGTGTAGGGTTCTTCTATATTATTAAACAACTCGTGGCATACTATGAAGATGTTGCCTTCCTTTTTATCTACAACATGTCCAATTTATCATAACAATGAATCAGCTACTGATCCCAAAGGAACTGAACAACGCAGAGTAACTTCTAAGCTATAAGCAGTGGACGCACTGACATCATCTCTAGCACTGCATAACATGAAGATTCGATTTCTGGGAACAGAAGTGTGCATGAGAATAAGGACAAATTGAGTTCTAATGAATTAGTCTCACTCCAAGAAAAAATAGAAAATATAACAACTCGATTCAATGATCTTAAGAACGTCTATCAGTTAGCTCCTGACATACTCATGAAATTAATTAGTAATGAAAGCCAAAAGGGCAATGTAAGTAAGATTAATGAGTTCTTTCAATCTTTTTTTAAGAAACTCGAATCAAATCATTCTGGCCGCAGTTGTGGATCAAATGTTAGCATATATTTGAATAGATCAGAGACCATTAGTCAAGCACTACAAATCAAGACCAATAAGCTCTAAAATTTCAGTACTTCACTTTATCTGTCCTGAAAAACGTACTAATATTATGAGATGATAGGATAATAGAAGAAATTTGAGTAAATAAAATTAGAAGACATCAGCTTCAACCAAGGGCATTTGGTCTAGTGGTATGATTCTCGCTTTGGGTGCGAGAGGTCCCGAGTTCGATTCTCGGAATGCCCCACTAAATTTCAATTTTCTTATTTTGTTTTCAAGACTTCAGCCAAAATGATGGCTTTATGATTTGGTCAATGGTCAACACCAGAACTGCAGTATGACTAGTATATGTCCATATGGGTTTTGCATTTGCACTATTGATGTAAATTATTCGATCTTGTCTTCTTGCCAAAAGTCAACACCAGAACGATTACATATCATTTTTTCATGAGTTCAGTTATATGTAATGAATGAATTCAAGGACCAGTGTAACATTTTTAATAAAATATATCTTAGCTGCAGAAAGTGACAAAAAGTCAATGGGACCATTGAAACACATACACACACATATACATACACAATTTAAGAGATTGGCTATGCAAGATCTCTTGTGTTGTATCTGATCAACAACAGTTCGTTCATATGTAAAATATGGAGATGGGGTTCACCTCACGATAAGCAGGCTAGGATCATATCTGTGTCCAGCTTCATTGTGAAGAAGAAAAACCAAGGGAGCCTTCTGTCAACCTTGCTTACCACTGAAACTTTCATGAGAGATCACTCCATCAATAATAAACAGCCAAATGCAAATGGATTAAAGACAACAGAATAACATTTACATGCACATACACCATGTCTACAAAGATGCATGTTTTTACTAGCATTCAACAGAATTAGTACATATTGCTATCAAGAAAAATTCAGACAGTGCCCTTTATACTGACTTAACTAAGCCCTATTCCAACATTTAGATAGCACAGGATGCTAATATCAAATAACTTTTCTGGAGGATCTCAGAAATAGGATGATGCTGTTTTCATTTTGATCCACAACATGAGAAAAAAATCAACGAAACATGTTTGCAAATTTGAGGATTCAATTTCTAGCAACTAGCAGTTTGCTTATTTTGATAGGCCAGAGATCATTTGTCAAGTCTAGGAAAACGAGAGATATAAGCTCTAATATTTTTGTACTTCCCTTTATCTTTACTAGTGTTATGAGGTAAAAAATGTGACTTGAAAGGATAATAACAGGAGAGATCTAGAGAAATAAAAATGTGTGTATCTTCAGCCCTTTGCTTGCAATGTCATAACTCATAGACAATCTTAACCATCAACCAAGCAAATACAAACAAACAATATCTAGGTGCAATCTGACACCTTTACAGATTCATAGGGTAATTTTAGCAGCAACTCACAAATTAATCAACATTAATACCAGCCAATGGGCGTTTGGTCTAGTGGTATGATTCTCGCTTTGGGTGTAAGAGGTCCCAAGTTTGATTCTTGGAATGCCCCTCTTCTTTTTACTCCCAAAATTTTAAAGATCATATAGACCTTTTTTCTTTGGATACAACGTATGCAAGGATCATAAGGACTTTGGTCTTTCGTTGCCAGAACTGGACTAGAGTCAAAGTGCACAACTAGCATATGCATGTTTCAATGAACTCATCTAACTTCGTAGTTATTAGATTCCCAAGTTTGAAGATGGAAAGTAAACAAGCTCTAAAATCAAGGTGGATAAACATCTGGCCCCAACAATAAATGGAAAGATACCTGTTTCAACTTTGATAAACAGTTGGTATCATGTTTTGACCAAGTTCACTCACTTGAGCAAACAGAAAACTGAAAAGAAAGAGAATTAGAAAATGGCAACAGATACAAATATACAATTGAGAGCAGTCCTTAGTAATTATTAATGTCTTCACATGAGTTTATGAATCATACTTGACCTAGTGACAACAGAGCCATTTTACATGACATACATTAATAAAGAGAGAAATTTTATAATATATAATTAACCATAGAAGATATACATTCTAAATTTCAGGCTTAGAAACCTATCCAAAAGAGTGTTTGAGGGTAAGTAAGGATTCAAAACAAATCATCAAACTAGAAAAAAAAACACTTCATTCGGAAGTCTAAAAATTATAAAGGTTTGATCTCATCTTCTTTAAGATTAAGATTTTAATTTGGAGAACAAAACTACTCTTTACCAATAAAACAAGATATGTATCAACAATTGGGTATTTGATCTAGTGGATGCAAGAGGTCCCAAGTTTGATTCTTGGAACCCCCCACTTAATTTCAGGTTCTTTCAAGACGTCAGCCAAAAATGGTTGTGGTTGTATGATCTGGTCAATGGTCAATGCCAGCCTGCATGTTCATGTGGTTTGGCCTTTGCTAGATTGATTTTAAAATGTTCCGTCTGTCTTCTTGCTAAAAGTCAACACCAGATCAATGACACCTCATCCATTCATGAGTTTAGTTACAAGTAATTAAGGGAACCATGTAACGTTCTCAAAAAAATTACAACTAAGATACTTCATCAGCAAAAACTGACAAAAAGTCAATGGCACCGTTAAAATATGGATACAACATTAAAAAGATTGGATATGCATGACATCCGGTGTTCTCGTCTGATCCACACCAGTGAGGCAGTGAGTTGATATCTCAAGATAAGCAGGCTAGGAGCATAACTGTGTCCAGCTCCATTCGGACAAAGAAAAACCAAGGGAACCTTTTGTCAACCTTACTTACCACTGAATCTTTCATGAGAGATCATTTCATCAAGAACAAACAGCCAAATGCAAATGGATTAAAGACAAGACATCAACATTTACATGCACATACACCATACATCAGCATAGATGCATGTTTGTACTAGCATTTGACAGAATTAGTACATATTCTATCGATAAACATTCTAACAGAACCCTTAACACTGGCTGACTTAACTTAGCCTTTTTCCAACTTTTAGGTAGTACTGGACTCTTGTCCTAATATCAACGAACTGTTCTGGAGTATCTCAGAAATATGATTATGCTGTCTTCTTTTGAACTACAACATAACAAGAAAAACCAGTGCAGCATGCAAAATTTATCTTACATGTAAGGCAGTCACATCAGCTACCGCTTCCAAATGAAATAGGATAAAACTTACTAGTATCATGAGGCTACAGATGTGAATTGAAAGGATAATAACAGCAGAGATCTAGAGAAATAAGCATGAATGATCATGTTCAGCCCTTTGCTCACAATTTCGTGAACAATCTTAAACTAACTACAAAAAGAAGCCTATCAAAACAATATATTGGTGTAATTTGGCAACCTTTATAGAATCATGAGAGCAATTTGACTAAACACAAGACACAAACTAATCAACATTAATTCCAACCAAAGGGCGTTTGGTCTATAAGTATGATTCTCACTTCAGGTGCGAGAGGTCTTGAGTTCAATTTTCTGAGTGCCCCATCTCTTTTTCCTTCCCAAAAGTTAACGATCATATTTTTGGTCTTAAACAAAAAATGAGTATTTTGATTTTCAGATCTGAACTATAGTCAACTCCACTACCACATTAAAATCTCAATTAACACATGTAGCTTCATTTGGCCACCTGTTTCAACTTTTTTGTATCATTTGTAATCATGTTTAAAGCAAGTTCAGTCACAAACAAGAACAACAAACCACAAACAACAAACAACAAGAATCAGAAAATCAGAACATATCCTAGTAATATCAATGCAAATTATTGCAGACATACAGATAAAAGCTAAAAATGAGTTCATTTGGAATAGTTGGCCTAGAAGTAACAAAACCATTTTCCTTGAGAGATTTTCAGAAATGTAAAAGATGTCCCATAATGACTAATTAACAATGAAAAAATAACTCCATATTTCAGGCTTAGAAATCAATGTCATCAAAGGACTCAATAAACCAAACAAAGATCCACTTTTAAAGTCTATCTGACCATAAAACCAATGCAGCGCCTAATAATTGACCAAAAGTCAAAAATTAAAATAGGTTTGCTTTTATAATCTTTTAGATTAAGAGGTTAAGAACAATCCACTTTCTTATCAATAAAACAAGATGCTTATCAATAAACGGGCATTTGGTCTAGTGGTATGATTCTCGCTTTGGGTGCGAGAGGTCCCGAGTTCGATTCTCGGAATGCCCCACCTCTTTTTGCTTCCCCTAACTTAAAGATCATATAGAATTTTTTTTCTTCAACAAGAGAGATAAATTTTTGGTTGTCAGATCTGACCTAGAGTCAACTGCATCACCCCCACTTGAAAATTTCAATGTACACATGTAACTTTGTTGGGCAACCTGTTTCAACTTTTCTATATCATTTGTATTTATTTTTAAAAGCAAGTTCAGCCACAATGAAAACAACAAACCAAAAACAACAAGAACCAGAAAATTGGAACATATCCAATAATCATTATTCCTATAGTAATATCAGTGCAAATTACTGCAGACATACTGATAAAAGCTAAACATGAGTTCATGTGGAATCGTTAGCCTAATGATAATAAAGTCATTTTACTTGAGAGAGATTCAAAAATATAGAACAAGTCTTATAATGAGTAATTAACAATGAAAAATTAACTTTAAGTTTCAAGCTTAGAAACCAATCTATAAGGTTACCAAACAAATCATAAAACTACAGATCAATAAATCAAATTCACATATACTTTTAAAGTCCATCCTATCTGACCATAAAATCAATGTAGAACCTAATAATTGACTGAAGGTCTAAAAGTAGAATAAGTTTCCTCTTATAATTTTTTTGATTAAAAGGTTAATCTGGAGAATAATCCATTTTTTTTACCAATTAAACAAGATGTGCATCAACAAATGGACATTTGATCTAGTGGTATGATTCTTGCTTTGGGTACGAGAGGTACCAAGTTCAATTCTTGGAATGGCCCATGTACATCACTTTAAGAATAGTTGATCTTTTCATGCTTCTAATAACAAAATTTTTGCACAAGCAGCAATTCTTAGCAACAAAGCAGCATACACAAAAAAACTTGAGAGGTCAAAGACGGGAAACAAACAATGGCATTGTGTTCATACGAGCTGCACATGATGCCACAGAAACTCAACTTGAGAGCCATAGAATGAAATCAGATATGTTGAGAATAAATAAGCACTTAACTCAATTATAGGGAAGAGTCTAAGCAATTAACCATTTTTAGTACATCACAAAGCCAAATTATTAACAATTTGATTACTAAAAATGTTAATAACAAGGCAACGATCTAAGTAATGACAAAAGTATTCCAAAATTCCGTGTAATCTTTAACAATCTCTCAAAATCCAGCCAACATACACAAGTCCAAGGAGAAAAAAAGGGGATCAAAATGCAAAACGGAACCAAAGTCAGACAATATTTCCTATCACCAAGAAGCATTCACAAAATTAAAAAGAAGCTGATGGCATAATAAAAGTCAAACCCAATAAGCTACCATTTCTTTGCAAAAAAGTTCCCATTAATATATGAATGGTACAGTATATCACTTTAAATCGTGCAATTGGAGTATCTTGTGAGAAGAACAATCACTAGCTGATAAGAGGATTTAATATTCATGTCTTACTTCACTGGCAAGATTTTATGTCAAAACTTTCACAAATCAGTAAAAAAGTAGAATAAATCATTTCTAAGTACATACATAAATATATGTGTGTGTGTGTGTGTGTATTCATTTTTTAATTGATCAGTAAAAAGGTGGACAAAACTAGAAACTTCTCTGCATGAAGCATTACAAGTATGAAGAATTTTCAGCTCATTAATATTAAGTTTCAAACTAATCCACTAGATAGACCTTTGCGTCTAAATTCCAGCTTAGAAGCAAGATAGCCAACTCCATAAAGAGATGGCAAGTTGAAAATGGAAGTCAAAGGAAATGAACTAAGTTAAAGTAATAGAGCCACAATAAAAGGAAGAAGATGAGGACAAGTAAAAGAAAATAATCAATGGCCTAT
>JANKOD010000193.1:27609840-27621712 GCA_026284645.1 Erythroxylum acuminatum | reverse complement strand
AACACACTTTTCTTGAAAAATTGATCTATTTTTTTATTAATAAACATGTTTTCTAATTTTTTTCTATTTTATGAAAATTTTTTCTAGAAAACTAGAGAATTTCCAGAAAGAAGACGCACCCCTAATGATTGGAAAAAGTTTTGCTCTTTGTCGAATATCAATCAGCAATCCAAAATCCCCACCACACTCCTTATCAAGCTCCATTTGTGAGCTCAAGAGATCTTGTATCATTTCATGGCCAACAATTGTTGTAATAATGAATAGCATTTCTCTACTAACTTTAGCTTTCTTTGTAAAATTTGGACTAAAATATACACAACGGAGAAGAAAGTTATCTTTCCCATCTCTCATTGATAGTTGTAAGATATGGTGTGTATAAAGAAGACCTATGTTTCATATTGACCTTAATTGCTTCCGTGGTCCTTTCCATGGCATTATAAAAATATCCCATTGTTACCTTTGCTTTACTATCAGCTAAACGAAGCACCCTCACCAAAGGCTCACAAATACGGATAATAAATTAACATTGAGACCAAAATTCTTTATCTTTTAGTATAATTGTGGAAACCTCCACTCCAGCATTAGACCTAACATACTAAGATGTAACCCACTTATCACTTGTAAACATTTATCTTAAGTCTTTCTTTATCGTAATAAAAGACTGAAGTGATAAGAAATTTGTTACAATCTCGTCACAACAGAACGACATAAATTCCTACTATTGGTAAATTCCTTTCTCATTAAATTTAACACCCATGCACAATTATAGATGAACTTAGTCATCTTTTTAGCTTTCTGCATAGTCTCATCAATAATAGGAAAATACCTAGGATCTCTTATATTCTCCAGCATTAGGTCAATACAATGTGCAACATAAGGAGCCAAAAAAAAATATACTTATTCTTTAACCTTTGTCTTGCCACTTTATAAGTGACATCATTGTATCGTACTCAGGCTCGACCTTAGGTAATGGTAGGAAGGGTATCTGCCTAGGGCTCACTCTTATAAAGAACAAAATAGGGCCCACCATTAGCCCCTAAAACATAAGACGAGACAAAATAGAGCTCACTTTTGACTCTCATAAAGAACAAAATGAGACAAAATAAGGTTTAGCTCACTCTTGACACTCATAAAGAGCAAAATGAGACAAATCCTCTTATCTTTCTTTTTTTTCTTTACATATTTTTTTCATTTGATTTCTTTTAGCTGTTATCTTAATCTTAATGTTAAGAATTAATGTAACTCATTAGATTCTTCAATTATTTCATAATGAGGGGCTCAAGGTAGCCTCTTTAATGATAAAAATTATGTTTTTTAAAAGTTTACAACATTGTCGATTTATTGGGGTCTTGTTTTACTTTGTCCAGGGCCTAAAAAACATTAGAACTGACCATAATCGTATTAATCACTATTTTGGGATTATTAGATGGGTGAAGGTAGTACGACATGTCACTAACATCTCTTTTTGGCTGCCTTCTCCCTTGTTCTTTCTTTGATCCTTCTTGTCATTTCTAGCCATAGAGTCTTTGACAGTTTTTGTGCTCTAGGTTTTGAGTTTTTGTTGGCTCTAATACCATGTCAATTTTTAAATAATGTTTTGAGTTATTTTCATTCACTTGTTAATCTTTATATACAAGTTGTAGCATAATAAAGACTCAAATAAGGCAAAATCCTAAAATCAATAAATACAAAAATAATTTACTTATACAAATGTACATATATATTCTAACACATAACCATAATATTCTTCTTTGTCATTTTCTTTCAATAACTATGGGAAATCATTAACTCTAGACAAGAATCCTTTGGTGTTATGATATTTGAATCACTTATGTTAAAGATGGAGTTTACAGAAGGCAACGGGAAGATGACTTTGATGTAAGTATATCAAAGAACCATAGGTCTTCCAGCTTCCTATTGATGGGTGAAGACTAAGGCTCAAGGAAATTAGGCTTTACATAGAACTAATAAAATGCATAGAATAAAAGGACAAAAGTGTATTTTAGGCTTCAATGTTTATATTGAGGTTCAAAATGTACTTTCAACTTGGATCAAATAAGTAGTTATTTTGTATTATCTATAGTTAAATCTACTCAAACATGTTTTACTTTAGATATTAAATACAAGACCCAATACCCTTGGGTTTGGCTTAAACAATACAGGATGTATGAGAATCTCAACTTAAATTAAAGAAAGAAAATAGTAACTAATAATATCACGGGCATAAAGTCTAAAATCAACTAGCATAATGCATTGTAGTACAAATGACACTACAATCATTCAATTTGAATAAGTTATTAACATCAATCAATACTTCAAAAATATTTGTTTAGTGATTAGCAAATAAGCACGTTTGTAGTTGTTGACCACTAAACTCATACACTAAGCTCTAGTGTCTAACAAATAATGTTTCTTAGAACACATCGCTCTTAGGCATGCCAAATAATCACATGGGAGCACCAATTTTTGTATATAAACTTTAAACATATAGCATTATGATTTGCCTTTAAAATGATTTTGAAAGAAATGCAATATGGTCCGTATAATAATAATGATGATGATGATGATGATGATAATAATAATATGGTAATATCAATGTTTTAAAAATCGGTCTGGATCGGTCGGTTCGATCGGAAAGAATATGAATCAGCTAGTTGTTCGGTTCGGTTTCAGTTAATAACCTCTCTATTTAAAAACCGACTAGTTGTTCAGTTCGATTTTAGTTAATAACCTCTCTATATAAAACCGACTGGTTTATCAGTATACATGTCGAACTGGTATATAACCTAAACATTATATTTAACTCATTTCACACTTGCTCTCCTCGTCTCGCCGTTACCCTAAACATCGTATTTCTCTTCGCAGATCCCATCGCCTCCATAGCCTAAATTTTAGGTTGCTCCTTCACTCTGGCAGACTAGCTTGTCTTACTTCACTCCTCTCCTCCTCTGTAATAAGTAAGTAACCCAACAACTGCTTCCACGCTTAACATGTCCCTCAGGCTTCGAGGCAGACAACTACTTCTTTTATAGACAAAAGAAAAAGAAAGAGAGCAAGACCTGAGTTTTTCATCAATTTTCATCTATACATATATATGCATGAACGATAGATGAGAAAGCGTTGATGCTTGCAATTATATGCGGGTGAAAAATTTGGAAGAGAAGCTTGATGTTGTTGTTAAAGCATAAACCTCGTACTAGTTGGTGTTATCATATGGAGTTTACACGTGATAACGGAACGATGAGTCGAAGAAGAGAAGCGAACAAGGCCTAAGTTTGTTGCTTTAGAAGACGGTGTTTCGCTAGTCAAGAATTGCCTGTTGTTGCTTTGGGTTAGATTTTTAATACAAGATTCCTCCTATTAAGATTTGGTTTAACTACTAAAGCTAGTTGGCAATTGATGCTACAATGTGTTGTATGTAATCCCCTTGCTTCTTATTCTTGTGCAATATTTCCTTTTAGCTATTGGGACTTTGGTACATTTTTTACATTTACAAGCTTCTAAGTCATTTCTTTTGGCAAAGATTTGACATTTTTTTATTAGGGTTTTCTGATCATCTCAGGAAGGGAAGAGATGGTGGCGATGAATCTTTGGTTTTGAATCTTTGGTCTCATATATATATGTATGTTCATTTGTGTGTCTTGATAATTTTTTACTTTGATCCTATTGGAAAGCACGACCACAATACTGAATCTTTAACTTCAATGTTTCTGTTTCACACCGGTGACATTTACTTTCAAGTTATCTATGCCAATATTCAATATTAAACTAAGAAACATAACTTAAAATACGAACAACACTATGTATATCTCCTTGTTATGGTGTTGCATACAAAAGGATACAATTATTTACATAACAATTTGGACAATCCCCTGCCTATAAATCATCTCATCCCTTAGATAAAATTGTTAAATATACTATAATGGCACTTTTGCAACTCACATATGTGTCTAACCCACAAGTACTGACTTAGACTTGCTCTTCAATTTCTAGTTTCAATCCTTTCCCTTACCTATTCGACTTTTACTATGATGCCTAAACCTTTCACCTTAATTACTTTCATACTAACAAAACCTTTTCTAAAGCAAAGACACACTAACAATATAACCTGAGGTATACATAATTCTAATAATCTCTGGTTCTAGAAAATAAGAAAAAGTTTACATCATTTTGTCTTTGCTTTTTTGGATATACCTCAATCAATGGGATACGGTATATACATTGTTGAAAAATGGTATCCTAAAGACCAATTTTATGTATGTATCTGTCATTCTCTACTACAAATTGATAATTATTTAAGTAGAAAACTTTTGCCTTAATGATAGTATACCCGTTTTATAGCAGCTCATTATCGGTTGAACCTTTAAACCTTAAACTTTTTCTTAGACCGGTTAGTTGTCCGGTCCAGTCTTTAAAACATTGGATAATACAATACGATATATATACTAAAAACGAATTTCCGAAAGTGAAGGAATAATTCTATCCTAAAACTACAATAGCAGATATAATAATTGTTCCAATATTGATTTTGAGTTGGGATGACAAATATGGCCCAGTTTGGCTAAGCTTGACTTCTGCCCGAGTTGACCGGGCCACGGGTCGAAATAACTTGGTTAGCCCGTAACCCCTACAGTAAGATACAAAATAACGTCGTTTTTTATTTTTTTGTAAGATATTGAAGTCGGGCCAGGTTGGCCAGACATGCCCCTGGCCCATCAGGTTGGGGACCTAGCCACAGGCCCGGCAGCCCCCTGCCCATTGGGCCACGAGTCAATTAGCCTGCCCCTGGTTGGCCCGACTCGACCCGACCCATTGTCATCTTTAATTTTGAGAGCACCCAAATCCAACTCTTTCCCTGTACGTCTCTCTTAGGTCTCCCCGTACATTTCTCTTAACCTTTACTGCAATTATGTTGTGTTTGGTTGACTAAAATCACCATTTTATACCCAATATGTTCTTGGTAATAAGTTATTCCCTTGTTTGGTTGAAGAAAACATATATAATATATAATTCAAGGGTTTACTTATTCCTTGAGTTTGAGGAATAAGTAAATTTGTCTTCCTCGCTCCCTATCTTTGTTTATTCCAAGTAGGTTGAGAATAAAAATGAGGACTTGTTGGACAAAAATATCCTTAAAAAATTCACATAATTATTTAGCTATGATGATGATTACAATGATGATGATAATAATAATAAAAAGAAGAAGAAGAAAATTAATAGTAATAACAATAACAACAACAATAATAATAATGTAGTTAGTGGGGACTAATGAATATTTTGATCTTTTTATTAATTTTCCTTTGTTATTTCAATTATATATTTTCAAATCAAATATTAGCATTATATTATCATTAGAAAATTTTAAGAATAAACCAAACTAAATAATACATATTTTATTTTATTTCTCATATATTCTATTTCTAAACATTTTATTTTTTTAATCTATTCTTATAAGTAAACCAAACACCGAATTAAGGAATTCATTTTTGGAATTGGAGCTTAAGACTTGTGTGATAATTGAGAGATGATGGTGGCTGAATGAGATGACGTGGTATAAATTTAAAATCAACACGTCTCTTAAATTGGAAAGACAGAGGTACCCACTTACTTTTGTTTTTAATCTGAATTGACAGAGGCTCTATTTTCACTTTTGACTATAAGTTTAGGCATCAAATTCACGTGAGCTTTTTGCCGTCTAGCACTTTTTGTAGAGTCCACAACGTAGTTTTATATGATTGAAACATAACCAAACATTGTGAGAGCCCAAATGTCAATTTCCCAAGAAGCTAGAGAAATTAAATACGTGCACATTAGTTTATACTAATAAAAAGTTCAATATTAAAAATTTTATTATTGCAGTCCATAATTTCTTTTCCTAAATTATCTTTTTTGGCTAGGATCAAATTCTCTATGCCCATAATCCTATACTAACTTTGTTTCAGACGATTCCATTCACACAAATATGTGAAACCTAGATAAATGTATGGATGAGATCGTCTCGATCAGGGTTGACACAAGTTAATGAACAAAGAGGATCTTGTCCCTTCCTAGCTACTATTTAGTATTTAGTAATATGCAGTCGTATCTTTGTATTTTTATAAAAGAGTTGTTTACGTAATTTGATCATGTAACTTTCTAATAATTAAAGAACAACTTTGCTATCCTCTAATCAAGGAAAATAGAGAAGACAAAATTCTGTTCTATTCTATTCTTTATTGTAAGGTTAGAAACTTTTATATGAGAAGTAGCTGCCAAAGGCATGAGATGGTGAGCGTCCCTTCACTAGTTATTTTAGGTCTGCGACCAAAGAGTTGGACTATTGCAACGAGTATCAAAGATATGATCATATTATAACTCAAATCCTTGAAAATAATCCTCGTGAAACATTAGCCTCCATTTGTCTTCAACCTCTACGCGCAGGCAAGTAGATGACCAGAAATCTATCTCGTGTTACAATATAAACTATAAAATATAGAACCTGATGCAGCCGTTAGAATTCTCATGGATGCTATAGCATGATTACAGTCCCATTACATATATATCTATATAACCACAGGAGATAGAATAATAATAATGTGAATTCATCCAAAACAGTGATAACTAGTATGGAATAAATGAGTGTTCTTGAGGTCTAATGACCCTAAATAAATGATATCATTAATGTTTACTGACTAAATATTGCAATAATCTTACAGAGTAAGGAGATGAAGCTGTGAGGTGGCTATAAACCAGCGAAGAGATTAGTTATTGAGTCCGCTAATGAATACCGAGAAAGAAATGAGCAAGGATAGAGAAGAGGGAGTCTGGGGGGTTGGTCGTTTTCAAGTCAAGAACAGAAGCCTTCCGTTCTGTTTTCTACGCTAATCCCAACGATCAAACTCCAGAAAAACTAAACTATGTTTTTCCAAACTATCCCTGCCTAACTCCATCCCTCTCACTCCTTTTAAACCGAAGGTTTACTTGTTTCATAGTTACTTCAAGCACATTTCAGCTCACCGCCCTTCTCTTGCTTTTGGCTAACGTTTGAGAATCAGAGTGAAGAAAAGAGAAAGAGTGGGTGGCAATGGCTGGTTCTAAGGTTGACGAGTTCCAGCCTCACCCTGTCAAAGAGCAACTTCCTGGGGTCGACTTTTGCATCTCCAGTTCTCCTCCATGGCGTATGTTATCTTATCATCTCTAATTTGTTTTTAGTTGGAAAAGTCAACGATGCTTGTTTCCTTATTGATGATCGTTGGAATCTAATGATCGTTTGGGGACCAATGACTATGCTGCGGGTACAATAGATGATCACATTAGCTGGATCATCTTTTTCTCTTAAGCAGTCTTAAGCTTGACTTAAGCAATTTTGTCTTACGTGGTGTTCGTATGTGATGTTCTTGCATCTTGAGATTATAACAGTTATCTATTATCAAACGGGTTGTCAATTACAGTGATCACGTACTTAGCAGAGGAATGTTATCCACTGTTTGTGACTTTGCCAATTCCACCTTCAGCATCTTGAGATATGGCTATATGCGTGGCGTTTATGTATGAAATGTATCGTAGACAAGATTGAGCTGACATATTTATGTACCTTACTGACTTAATTAATGCTACACTTCAGTACGTTCAATGTATATTAACCAAATTTCTTGTTGGAAGCAGCCGAGGCAGTATTACATGGATTTCAGCACTACATAGTGATGATTGGAACTACAGTGATTATACCTAGCGTACTTGTTCCTTTGATGGGTGGTGGCGATGTACTTTATTAAACTTCTGTAAACAAGATTATCTTTTCACATTTGTGATCTAATAATTTCTTCAGATTTTGGTTTCTGTTATTCTTATGTTCTTTCAGGAGGAGAAGGCTGAACTAATCAACACTATGTTGTTTGTTGCGGGGTTAAACACACTGTTGCAGACTTTGTTCGGTACTCGAGTTCCTGTGGTGATGGGAGGGTCTTACGCTTTCATTATTCCTGTCACCTCAGTTGCTTTGTCAAGTAACAGTAGCAGTACTAGCTCATCACTTGACACACATGAGGTTGGTATTACTCATTTTGAGAATTGAGCAAAACATAAGAGTGCTTACATACACATGTACTCAATTGATTGTTATGAACTATCAATTTCTTCTGTGGGCGGTCTTAAGAGGTTTGCCAAGTCCATCAGAGCCGTCCAAGGAGCACTTATCATTGCTTCATTCTGCCAAATGACAATCGGTTTCTTTGGTTTCTGGAGAGTATTTGCAAGGTAGGAAGCTGCAAAACCATAATAGAGGAATTCAAGACTTTCTTGGGCAACATTTGTTTATTGAAAGGAGCTTCATTTTGATGTCCTATGATGCAGATTCCTTAGCCCTCTTGCTGCTGCTCCTCTTGTGACTCTAACTGGACTCGGGCTCTATACACATGGATTTCCACAGGTAATAGTGCTAAAAAGGGAGACTTCCAAGTATTTAAACAGAAGATTCTTGACTATGTATTCTGCACTTTAGTTTGGAAAAAGATGGCATTCCCTGAAGCCATGTGAAAATTCTGAATAGTTTACTTTGTGGTGCGATGTTGGAAGTGACTTTCTACCTGTTGAGTATTGTAGTTAGCCAAATGCACTGAAGTTGGGCTACCAGCCTTGGTCATGATTGTGTTCTTATCTCAGGTATGACATGTCCTCGATAAAATGGAGCTCTTCTCTTTTAATCTGCCTCTATTAAGTGGCCCTTAAATCAAGCCCTGATTTAATGGTCCTTGCGGAATGCTTATGTATACGGGACAAGATATTATGTCTAATTTTATGGTATCTTATTTTGTTGCATTAATTTCAGCTATTCATTTATGCAGGTTTCGCGTTTATTTATGCAGGATCCACACAAAGTCCACATAAATAAATGGCTGAGATTCATAAGACAGAACAAAACACCATAAAACTGAACAAAAGATCTGAACTCTATGTATACAACTATTAGCATTTATACCCTCAAAAACTGACTTAAACAAACTCATGTTTGTTTTTGTTTTTGTTTTTAAATTCAGAAAATTTTTTGTTTTTGTTTTAATTTAAGTTTTTTTCCGGTTTTCAAAAATTATGAAAACTATAAAAAGTAATTTTAGTTTTTTTATATTATTTTCATAATCTGATTTACTATTAACTAAATATATACTATTTAATTATTTAATATATTAATTATTAATAAAAACTATGAATTATTTAATTTAATATTATATAATTAATTAAAATAATTATTAATATTAATTAATTAAATAATTATTAATATAAATTATATATATTATATAATGAACTTGGTTTACATAGCCTGCCTTTTTCTTATTTCTGTATTTGTTCTTTAGGCGCCATTGTACTTGTGTCCTAATTTTTATGGTTAACCAATGTTGTTACAGTATCTTCCTCATATGTTAGAAACAAGAGCATCAATGGTGAACCGGTTTGCAGTTCTATTCTGTGTCGCGATTATATGGGTCTACGCTGAAATTTTGACTGCAGCTCGTGCATATAACGATTCGTCTCAAAAAAGACAAATTACTTGTCGTACAGATCGTTCAGGGCTCATTGGTGCTGCTCCTTGGTGAGCATGATTCACCTGTTAAACTTGATTTCCTTAATTCTTCATTTGTTATGGAGAATCAAGACTAATCTATTTGCAATTTCAACAGGCAGCTATCGGTCCTGACCAATCTTTATGTGATTTTTCTTGCTTGTGATTGGCGTGAAAGTATAAATATACATGAACTTAAAAGTCTACTCATCCAGGATGAAAATTTCGGATTTGAAATACAATGGTTTATGGTAAACGTATGATTTATCTAGTTGTTTATTCAGAATGGCCTTCAATAACATCTTGTTTTACTTCTATGTAGGATAAGGGTTCCATATCCTCTCCAATGGGGGAGACCCACGTTTGAGGCTGGTGATGTTTTTGCGATGATGGCTGCCTGCTTTGTTGCAGTTATTGAGGTGCAATTATGTGAATTAAGTTTTTATCAACACAGTCGTTTGTTTAGTTCGGTATGAGTTTGCGGTGAAATATGGTTGTGGTGCTGGTTATTTCAAGTACTGCTTCCTAAAAGCTTTCTAATTTGCAGTCTACTGGTACATTCATGGCAGCATCTAGATTCGGGAGTGCCACTCCAATCCCTCCTTCAGTACTCAGTCGTGGCATTGGTTGGCAGGTAGCTTCATTTTCTGCGAAGCCCGAAGGTGTTAGTTGAAAGGATCTAACCCCCTATTTGATTCAGGATGTTTCTTCACTTGTCCTTTTTTTCCTTACTTTCCAGGGAGTAGGGACTATGATGACTGGTTTGTTTGGTACAGGAAATGGCTGTACTGCTTCAGTGTAACGATTTAGGAAATTTCTAAATGATGTCTGTCATCTATTCTTTCTGCTAATTCAGTGTCCTAATTATTCACGCTTTGCACTTTCAGCGAAAATGCGGGTCTAATGGGATTAACACGAGTTGGAAGTCGGAGAGTCATCCAAATATCTGCAGGCTTTATGCTATTCTTTTCTGTACTAGGTGCATAGTTGCATTCAAACAATGTTGCAAGCAAGAATTCAGGCCTCCATTGGCATTTTAACCGCTATAATAATTGATCTGTTGCAGGAAAATTCGGGGCTGTCATTGCTTCCATACCCTTACCGATTTTTGCAGCTACGTACTGTGTCCTGTTTATCTATGTGGGTAGGTAACCTGTTTTCCGGGTTAATTAACATGGTTGAAACAAGAAAATAGAACGAAGAAGAATCATTGTGTCCTGAAACATCTTCTCTTATATCATTCAACATTTCACGAAACTTTTGTTTGCTGACAGCCTCGGCAGGTCTCGCACATCTTCAGTTTTGCAACCTCAACAGCTTCAGGACAAAATTCATCTTAGGCTTTTCTCTATTCATGGGCCTCTCAGTGCCTCGATACTTCGACGAAATTATTCTAGTAGAAGGACATGGACCGGTTGGTACTGGTGCCATATGGGTGAGTAAGAAACTTGAATTCTCTTAGTGATAGCTGTTTTAAACCAAGAGGTTGAAAATCTAACGAAATTGTTGCTTGCAGTTCAATGATATTATGCAAGTGATGTTCACATCCCCAGCAACAGTGGGAATTGTAATTGCTTACATCTTGGACATCACTCACAGTCCAAGGCACCGCTCTAGACGGCGGGACAGTGGGAGGCACTGGTGGCAAAAGTTTAGATACTTTAGTCAAGACACTAGAAGTGAAGAGTTCTATTCTCTACCCTATAACCTAAACAGGTTTTTCCCTTCCTTTTAAATCTGCAACTCCTGTCTGTGAGCTGAAACCCGGTGACTATTATCTACCGATTTGATTCAAAAACCACTCATCGAGTCCCACCTCAGAGTTTTTTCATCTTGTAGCAAAAAGTATGTCACTATGTTACTTGACAAGTGAGATTTACTACTTAAAAGGTACAAAAGCAAGTCCCTCGTTACCATCCAAGTAGCATTGCGACCAATGTTATGAATACTGTATCGGGCTTGGTATCGGATTGAGCTCTGGAACAGAACTGTACCGGTATCGGTCGGTACCGGGTACCGTTTCGGGATATTTTTAAAATTTATAAAATAGTTCCTAAAATTTTTAAAATTTGCAAAATAGTCCATATTGATATATTATACAACTGTACTGTATACTTTACTAGTTTACTATTTACATCAACCATACTTTCAAAAATCTTAATAATAAATAATAATGACAACTAATATAAAATAACAATAATTTTTAAATATTTTACATATAAATAATAATAATGACAACAAACATTCAATACATCACTTTTTTATGCTCAAACAAGTTTTTACAATTTTACAAAATTTTATTATCAATTTTACAATTTTACATTTAATTATCAATTT
>JANKOD010000193.1:27583326-27598159 GCA_026284645.1 Erythroxylum acuminatum | reverse complement strand
CATCATGCTCCACCATAAAAGCATACCCACTCAGAATAAACCAATTCCAAGCCTTTTACTTCGGCACATGTCGAAAAATAACCTTGCTGAAAAAATTATAGTGCAACTCCCATGTTTGGCTTTCTTGGAAGTTCATCAGCCATTGACTTAAATTCCACCACATACCTTGCATTAATGCCAAACCAATGCCCGTGTCCAAACTTATGGACCCGCCAGCAGTAACACATCCTCTATCATGACAACTTTGGGATTATCGGCATGCCATGAGGATGTACATGCCTCCCTTTTTAGAGAGCAAGATCATCATCCATGGAGACAATGTTAGCAACAGTCAGTCTCTCCATTAACTAACCCAGAGCCTTTTGCCGAATCTGCTCCATCTCTCGGACAATTTTTCTTCACATGCCCAGATTGTCCACAAGTCCAACATACTGCATTTTTCTGGATGGAGTTCTTCTTTCGATATCCAGCTACCACCAAAGTTGAGTTTTCAGGAGAAACATTTATTCTACCACTCAGTCTTCTCTCTTCTAAAAAGAGTTTTTCGGTAACTTCAGAAAAATCTATCTTCTCCTTCCCATGAATCAAAATCGGTTTTATGTGTTCATATAAAGGTGGAAGGCACCAAATGAGTCTCAAAGCTTAATCCTCATCATCTATATGAACTCCAATTGCCTCCAGTTCAGAGACAATCCCATTGAGAACACTTAATTGATCTGAAATTGTAGTACCTTCCCTCATCTGCAGTGTATGAAGCTGCTCCTTTAGGTACACTCGATTTGAGACGCCCTTTGTTTGATACAACTCCTCGAGCTTTTCTCAGAGCTCCTTTGTTGTAGATATTTCATGCACATTCGCAAGGACATTCTTAGTTAAACACAATCGTATCCCACTTGCTGCTCTCAAATCCAGATCTTCCAAATCTTTATCGCTCATATTAGATTTGCCTGTACTGATATCAGGGATTTGTCTGCCTTTCAATGTCTTGTGTAACCCCGACTGAATCAAAATGTCCCTGATTTGCACTTGCCACAAGTCAAAATTGATTATCCTGTTGAATTTCTCCACCTCAAATCTAAGAGGATTCGAAGCCTTATTTCCTGACATTTTTTCTGTGCTCTTTTGCCTTGATGAATTTTACCGTATAAATGAATAGTACACCAGGAAAGTTCCCAGGAAAGAGAGGTGGGTCACAACGGACACACTTAAATACCAAGTCTTTCCTTAGCCAGAACTATCCTAGACATGTACTTCCACACTACCACACTAAAGCTCTACCGCACGAAATGAACCTTTCTCAAGAAAATCTTTTCTGATGTGAAAGATCAGTCAAAACTGCAACCACAGATCATACTTAGAATTTTCAAGAAAAACACACCTTGGCTCTGATACCAATTGTTGAAAATTTAGACTTCCCAAACCCACACCCAAGGATATTTAATAGACAAAAATATCAGAAAATAATAACATAAGAGAATTTACGTAGAAACTCCCAAACCGGAGAAAAACCACGGGTGACAAGAAGAAAATTCACTATGTGAAAAATTCTTACAATCACACAATTTTCCCTCTCACCCAATCCCCTAATACACCAACACACCCACAAAGAAATACCCAAGACAAACTCTCCAACTCTCACCTCAAAAGTGGAATTTAACTAGAGTCAAATTTGTGATACAAATCTTTGACTTTGTATTGGTGCATTAAACAAGGAGGTAGCAACCTCCTTATATAGGTAAGAGCTTGGCCCCAATTGTTGTCCCCAACCAATATGGGACAACAAAGGAGCCAAACTCAACAAAAGCAAGAGAACGAGAAATAGGTGGAAGGTGAATTTTTAGGGAGTCATGACCCATGTGAGGTGTAAGATTGCAATTAGAGGTTTTGTGTTAGAATTAGAGAGGCACAGAGGCTTACATAGTTCACATCTATGTGTTTTGATGCCTTTTGTTACTTACATGTATGGTTGTTGGTAAAGACTTGGAAGTAGTAGGCATACTCAATATGTAACAATGAAAACTAAAAACAAAGTTTTGAGTAAGTGGTGTTATTAGTATAGTGAGTAAAATGAGTGATCCAAGAAGGAATGACCATGGCATGGTTTTCTTCTTCTTCTTTCTTTTGTTGTAAAAGTTACTTTTGCATTCCAAATTGCTCCATGCCTCTTTTACTATTAAGGTGGGTTCCTCTTACTCCATGCCAAATACTCATATTACATTGAACTCATGGGTTGAGATATACAATATTATATAGTCTTAATATGAGAAGAGAAACTATTGAAAATAGATAAGAATTTGTTTTGTTATAGAAACAGAAGTTAGAAAATTAACATATTTAAATTATGATCACTTGGTGTAATTGATTGCAATCATTCTCTACTGATAAACTGTTGTTTTAGTTATTTTCTAGATCTCTTTTGTCATTGATTTTTTTAATTGTTGTGTATTTCTTTAGTTTATGGTGAATTTGGTACTGCTCTGGGTATTTTGGTTGATTTTTGCAGGTTTGAAGATTTACACGGTCAGACAGTGTAAATTTACACGGACCGTATAAATGGAAGCAAATGGCACACAATTGTCCCGAAGGTCACACGGTCAGACCGTGTAATTTTACACGGCCCGTGTAAAATGAAGCAGATAGCACGCAACTTATCCGATGGTCACACGGTCAGACCGTGTGATTTTACACGGTCCGTGCATGGCAGTTATTTTGACAGTTTCGGGAATTATAAGAGAGCAAAGACCGAAAACCAAAAAGAGTTGGTTTTTAGGCGGTTTTTGGCTGGGAACGAGATGACTCTGACAGGGAGAAAGAAGAAGATCGAGAAGGAGAAAGAGAGAACAGAGATCGACAAAGAGGATTTGGAGATTGAGAGATCAAGATCCAAGACAAAATTGGAGTTCCTTTTTCCTCCTTTTTCTATTTTCAATTTCTTCCTTCATGTTGATGCTAATTGTTCATTTTGCTTTTATGATTAATTCAGTTATGGACCTTTAAATTTCTTTATTCTAGGATGTTTATTTCAGCTTAGGAATTATGTATTAAACCTTATGACTTTATTTCTTTTATTTCAATGTTGATTAAATTTCTGTAAAGTCATTTCGTCAATTATTGATCTGATCTGTCTAATCTAGGGTTCTAAATTAAATATGGATGGTGTTAAACTAAGAACTGAAAAGTGATGTTTAATATCTGAAATGCTAGATTAGATCTAACTGAATGAATATCTAGAAATAGATTTCTTCGTTAGGAGTGCGAGAAGAATCCAAAGGCGTTAATTGGGTTGAATTTGGTTTTTAATCTAAGAAATTGGTTTAAAAATTGAAATCAATACGTTGATTACTTCGAAAGAATTGATTGACAACAGTTAGTTAATGTACCAGATCGGCGAATTATTTCATAAGGAAGTACATGATTTCTTCGTTGGAATGAATTCCTAGAATATTAGTGAAAAATCCGTTTATCGTTTATTGCAATTTCCTTAACAACATAATTTTCTTAATTGATTGCTTAGCAAATTTAGGAGGTATAAATTTAGTAATTTGACCTAGTCTTTGTGGATCGACACTTGATTACTGCAACTAAATCTGTGTACTTGCAAAGCCTATCATCTACCAAGGACACTCAATCTGTGAAAATATCATCACATCTTATGGTTTAAACTTTAAATAGTTAGGAAGCCTAGGGAATCACCTATTGTCTACTATGGCACTTGAGCTTGAGCTTATTTGAAATTGTAACACCATCTAAAAGATTGAGGGTTGGAGTGCGTGTAATTGCACGTGCAAACATGTGTGTGAATATTCAATAAATATAATGCATGTGTGGTATATATCTTTTCGAGAGGCATGTAAAGAGTAGGGGAAGAGAGTACAATGGGGAAGTAGACGTGTAAGGCATGTGGATTCACAGTCAACTGAAAAGCTTCCCATGTATATTTCTACTTCAACGTGCTCAACGGACTGATTGAAGTCCACCTCTAGTATAATATAATTACATGACATTTGCAAGAAGGAAATCGATGCGCAGATTGGCTCGCTAATTATGCTGCGCATTTTGAGCTTGGGATAACCATTCTCACTTTTATACCTTTAAAGTGCTTCTCTATCTTTCTTGAGGATATATCGAATGTGTCGCTCTAACTAGTTATGTAATTTGTTTGTGTTCATACCAAAAAAAAAAAAAAACACGACATTCACGTTTACGATTTACGCCTAACTATGGTAATTTTAGGAGTGATTGGTTGTTTATTTGTAGGGCCTAAGGACCTCGTAATCACCTGTATTCTTTTTAAGCCGATATGACCAAACAAAACACAGTGAGTGTGCTTTTTGTCCCAGGAAAAGAAGTGTAGTCGGCTTGCAACAGTCACCCACAAAACCAAATTATTTGTACCAAGAACATCGTTGAGAGGACCACCACCCACCTGACAACCACAACAACTATTAGCAATCACACTAGTAGGATGCCGAAATCTAGGAAAAGAAAGTAGTCAAGTTAACTTAAAGCTAGTTAAGTAGAACTCTTTTTTTTTTTTGTTTTTATCAAAGAACAAAGAACAAAGATATGGTAATGGAAGATATGTATATATATTTATATATATACAGGTTGATATTTGGATTTTAGCCAAGTCTCTCTCTTTCTCTCTCTATATATATAGACAGGTTGATATTTTGGATTTTAGCCAAGTCTTAAAGACATATAGATGTGTTACTGCACACCAAGGATAGGTGTCCACATAATGTGGACGGAGAAAATGGACGTGTACCTGGTTTTGTTAAGAGGTACACAGTGCCTCGCTGTCGAGCATGTGAAGGGGTTGTGGTTCTCTCTCTCTTTCTTACCGCTTCTTTACATGTACCCACTATAACCCACCACAACTGGCATTTTTTCATACGTTCTTGCAGAGACCCCCTGAACGGGTTTTGATAGTGATGAGGACAATTTTAGCCTGTATTGGATTCGACTCTGATTCTCTTGGCTTTTCTTTCCACATAACCCCTCTCCAAACTTCTTTACTTGTAATGCCTTACTATAGCTACTTAGAATTAGGGAACATAACTATAGACATATAACCCCACTGTGTCTATTTCCCTTTACCTCTCGTTCTCACACACGCATACACTCTCTCTGCCTCCTTAATAAAGAGAGGTTCATCCAAGAGAAACCACCTTTCTGTGTTTTCTCTGAGATTATTATAAAGTATCAAAAATGAATGCTTTGGCCTCTGAATGCCGTAGTGATTGTGAGTCTGGTTGGACCCTTTACTTGGAACAATCTTTGCTTTCTCAAGATAAAGCCTACGATAAGTTTGTAAATTCAAGGAGTAGTGGTGTTTGTGGTAAAGGGAATATTAAGGAACAGAATGAAATAGTAGTGGTGGAAGAAGGAGAAGAAGATGAGGACTTGTCCATGGTGTCTGATGCATCTTCTGGTCCACCTCACTTCCTGGGAGATGAAGGCTGCTTCAACTACGACAATGTATATTTCTGTTCTGCACTGAAGGATAATACTACTACTACATTGCCTAAAACTGGTGGCAAAAGGCAGAAAAAGAAGGACCACAACAGTGGACAGGTTAATGAAGAGCTGCCTTCTTGTCTTGATGATACTGCTAGCTCTCCTGCATTCAACTTCTCCAAGGTTTGTCTTTGATAATACATACCTGGTACATGTTTTTATATAAAAATATTATTATACTCATATTTCATGGGACTGATATTGTAGTCTGGTTTGGTTGTCCTTGAAACCATGATTCTTTCAGAATAATTTTGCCTTCAACAGTAAACCAACTTCGATGGAGAGTGTCTTGGATTATTCACAAGGATTCTCAGCTACTCATTTTCAGGTACTTGGCCTAGTATTGTCAAAGTAGTGGCTTTTATCATGGTTAACTTGTTTTTTATGATGATTTATATGAATGATGGTAGAAGGTGCTTGGGGGAAGATCTGCATATCAAGATCATCACTTCGGCTACGCACAGCCTGCTCCATCTGGAAACCAATTTCATAATAAACAGTTGAGTGCATATATATTAGCCCCTGTACATTTTAGTTCTTCTTCGGATCCCGTTTTCACCACATTTATTTCCTATCCAAGTTTACACGAACTAAGTAAAAGTTAGATTCCTTTTTCAGGTGGTTTTGAGTGAAGAGATGAGAACGCATGAGATAAGGTCAAAATGCACTGCTTGCTGCCACAGCAGGGTGTTGCTGGTGAAACTGCTATAAAACAAAAAGAAAAAAAAGATGGTAGTGGGAGGGGTATCAAAGTTTAAGAAATGGATCTCAAGTTCCTTCTTCACACTTAGTTTTTTTTTTTTGGTCAAGTTCCTTCTTCTGTCAATGCAGTGGGAGACATCCTGAGAGAAAAAGCTGGAAATAAATTTTATGTCCTTAAAATTTAATTCCTTACGGCCTAATTGTCCTACAGAGGCTGATGTGGCGTTTATATATTTATGGGCTCTTCCATCCTATAAACTAACTTTTGGGTTCGACTCTCTCGTAAGACCTGTAACATGTTACCCATGAATACTAGCTACAGATTGCTGTATCTTTTAGACAGCCACCGTGCAGTAGTGCCAGTCCTTGTACATTGATGGAGGCCCATGCTCTCTTTTATATCACTACATGCCATCTATCTCCTAAAATTTATTAACTTACCAGAACAAACTTAAATGTTAAGAATGGTCTATCCAACTCAACGTTAGAGCAAATTTTCTTTTTCTGTTCCCTGATGGGATTCATAATGTTCTTTGAAGACCAAATTGTTTCATTATAGGGAACCAAAACTTGCAGTCCATTATATAATATATGAGTTTTGTTTTTCTGGGATTGGAGGGAAGCTGGCAGTGATGGAGTTGGACATTTACAGCATCATCTACTATGCAGTTGTGTTCAATTTCTTCTTCTGCATGAATGCTTATATCCCAACTTCCTTTAGTAGAGCGTAATAGTTTAATCCCGTAAGAATTGTGACTTCGAGGAAATGTCTGTTTTAAAAGATGTAGATCACGTGTTAAACAATAACTTGACCTTCCTGTTTAATTGCCCTAAAGATCTATCTCTTGTAGGCAATCCGCAATACATGGAATCGGATGTCTTGAAAGAAGTTGACTACTAACTTCTCATAAAGTCTAGAAGTCGCCAACTACTTGAATAAAAGAAGTCAGGCCTTGTCATATAGAAGCCAAAGATTTTTATTAATTATAAGGAAGAAGCCGAGACCAATAATTCATAATTGATTACAGAACATCAATGTGACTCTGATAATGTCGTAAGCTACAAATTTGATAGATTTTCAACAAAGCAGTACAAAAGAGTACTATGTATGCACCAAACTGGGGAGGCTATCTCTCTTACAAGATATTATCCGACATAGATCAAATAATGGGATGTGTTTAGGTTGAATATCTGCAAATCCACAATGAAGAAAGAAACCAAATCTTGGAAAAAGGCGTTGGTATAAATGAGGACAAAGCTTTCATGTCCATAGTGTTCAGACAATGCTCCATTCTTCATGATATGTACTGCTTCTAGCTACTTCTCTCAGGCTTAAACACAAAATTTTGGCTCAATGTGGACTTGAAAGTGTAATGAGGTTATGGGGAGTCAGATAAGTTCAGAGATGAGAAAGGAAATAAAAAACTTGATGTTGGAATATGTCATATGCAACTCCGCGACCCATTTTTTAAACTGAAGAGATCCTGACTGAGATCTTCCTGCCCCATTGTGTTGATCTTTTTTTGGAAGGATCTTATTCTAATAAAAGAGTTCCATATTTTAATGTACAATATTTGTTCGGCTTTCTCCAAGCCCCTGCCCGCTTTTCAGCTGTCCGAGTTGAAATCATCCACAGTTTCATTTCCGTCCTTTCCCTTGAATAAACTATTCATTTTTTTTGTTCTAATACACACACCATGTCAGTTTCTAATAACATTATATATAATCTCGAGAAAAGGAGAAGATCATTTGGGAACATAGGATATGTCAAAGTTTTGAACTATACCCACATGTTCATCCTCCTCCTAGTTAGATTCAGTAATGGGGAGTCTTCCATGTCAAAATCAAGAGCTACAAAACCACAGATGGAAAAAGAGAAGCTAAAGACAACATAAACAATCCATAATAAACACATATAATAGTTGCACACAGCACATGTCATAGTTGTATATAAACTACATTCCTGGATGGTTGGTCAGTTCATCAAATTGGACAAGGATGTAAGTGAGTATGGGAGGAAACATCTATTACCCTTCCAAGTTCCAACCACCACCAAAACCAATGTATCACATAATGGTTGTTGTCGTTTCTTTAAGATAGGCCTATTTCTCTGTTCCTGTCTCCAATCTTGTTTTAACTGCGACTGTTCCCGTTTCTCATGACAATAGTCTTGTCTGTTCATCATCTCTGCCATGCATATGTAGAGCTGCGCGTGTTGTGAATCAGCAGGGTATGTACACTGTTATTGATCCAAGAAAAACTACCGTAAATTTGAAAAACCTAAAGAACATGGAAATGGTGTAACAATGCTTCTGTCGCACTCGCATCCTGTGATGTTTGTTCTGATGATATGTCCTCAATCTAATCCCACTAGTTGGCTACTTGTCTGCTCTCTTAATATTACAGTAAGTTATGCAGACAGTGAGAAAAAGATGAGAGAATAGAATGATACGGGAGATGTATGAGAGCAGGAAGATGACAAATGATAAAACAACATCTCTACTCATTCAATCATCATCAGGAGGAAATAAATACACATAGTTGTAACAAACTATGACCTATCAAAGGACACTAGTACAAACTACAA
This sequence comes from Erythroxylum acuminatum, assembly GCA_026284645.1. Lineage (NCBI taxonomy): Eukaryota > Viridiplantae > Streptophyta > Magnoliopsida > Malpighiales > Erythroxylaceae > Erythroxylum > Erythroxylum acuminatum. The sequence continues at coordinate 27,589,350 of JANKOD010000193.1, read as the reverse complement.
GATAAGGAAATAAGGCTGTCAAAACACAAATCTGTTATTCCTCTCCTCACAATTGTCCACCACTTGTCTTTAATTCATTGGTCTTGAATTTACTGCTTTTCTAACATTTCCCCTCAAACTAAATTTCCTCTGAAGTTTCAGTTTGTCTCTCAGATATTGGAATTGTTGAGAAAAAATAGCCTTAGTAAAATCATCCGCTGGTTGTTCAGATGAAGGTATATATTCAACACGAATTTGTTGCCCATGTCATGGATGAAGTGAACATCAACTTCAAATATTTTAGGATATGCTTTACTCCCTGCCAATGGTCTTCTGAAGGTGATTGCGTGAACTGACTCAACTTATTTACTGCACATGTAATATTTGGACGTGTGATTGTGGCATACTGGAGATTGCCAATGATACTTCTGTAAATGGTTAAGTTTTGCATCAGTTTTCCTGCTTCCTTCACAAACTTGTGACCTGTAATCATTGGTGTAGGGCACGGTTTAGAGTTGAGCATGTGTGTCTGCCTTAAGATGTCTAGAAGACTAGAATATACTTCGTTTGTGAGAGATGTAGAGTGCCTTCAACGCGATCAACTTCGATACTCAGAAAATAGGAAAGTTTACTGAGGTCTTTGAATGCAAACCTTGACTTAAGTCTTGAAATAATTTGCTCAATGAGGATGGTATTATTTCCATGACAACAATGTCATCAACATAGATGAGAAGAATAACATTGTCGTTCTTCATGATAGTAGAACATAGATGTATCACATTTTGAATTTACAAACTTCCATTCCAACAAGACTTCCTTGAGTTTTTGGAACCAAGCACGCTTGCTTCAAGCCATAGATGGCTTTGTGTAAGTGACAAACATGATTTGCAAATAGTTTGTCTTAAAAACCATTGGGTTATTCCATGAATACTTCTTCTTTGAGTTCCCCATTTAAAAAAGCATTGTTAGTGTCGATTTGTCTAAGACTCCAATACATTGTCACAGAAAGACTGAGAATAAACCTTACCGTGCTGAATTTCATTACAGGACTAAAGGTTTCAAAATAGTTTATTCCTGCAGTCTGGAGAAACCCCTTTGCCACAAGTCTAGCCTTATGTCTCGAGACAGTACCATCTGAGTTCATAGTTCAACACCCGCCTGTGGGTTGTTTATCCATTTTGTTAGAGGATATATCGGGGGTTTCATTTCCCCGACTAGTTATGTAAGTCTTGTACTCTTCCCTTTCGATTCAAAAAAAAAAAAAAATCCATTTGCACGTGACAATGTTCTTGTTACTCTATTTAGGTATCAACGACCATGTCTGGTTTCATGAGGGCTTGGTATTCTTCTCGCATGGCTGCCTTCCACTCAGGTTTGGACAAGGCTTCTTCAACTGTTGTGGGAGTCATAGTTTCGCTGACACTGTCACTATTTTGGATGAAGTATATTATTGGTTTAAAGATTCCATTCTTGGCACGTGTGGTGTAACCATAGGATGAACATTTATAGGTACGATTCCCCCTCTTACTTCATTCAACTCATTATGAGAGATAGGTATAATACTAAATTCAGTGTTATGATGGGGACTAGACTATGACTAAAGTACTTCTGAAGTGATGATAGGTTGATGGTGGTCTTGAGTAGGATGAGAAATTGGAGGTAGCCCACTTAGGTGAAGACGCTGATGTTGGTCTCTGAAGATTGTGTTCACACTGAGGGACAGTTTTAGTGAGTGGTATGGATAGAAACTGTGTGGTTAAAGACTCGGCTGATATGTTAGACTCGGGAACATCAGAGGGAAACATGGTTCGAAAAGGAAAGGTTTGTTCATTAAACACAAAATCTTGGGCAATATAAATTCTTCCCGAGCTATGTAAACAACGATAACCCTTATATTGAGAACTATATCCAATGAAAACACAGAGGTTAGTATGGAAGTTAAACTTGTGACGATTGTAAGGTTTCAAATTTGGGGAGCAAGCACAACCAAAAGTCTTACAGAAGTTATAGTCAGGTTTCTTGTGTGTAAGTTTTTCGAATGGTGACTTGTTGTCTAAAGTTGGTGTGGGAAGGTGATTTATTAGATATGTGGCAGTGTCCACAACTTCACACCAGTAGTCAAGTGGCATGTTGGCTTGAGCAAGCAAGGTGAGTTTCATTTCTATGATGTGTCTGTGTTTGACTCAATTTTTCCATTTTGGTAATGGGTATGAGGTATGTAAGTCTGTGGTTGATGCCAAAGGTTTTGAGGTAGGTGGTGAAAGGAATGAACTAACCTCCCATATCCATCTGAAGAGCTCGAATTACACACCCATTTTTGTTTTTCAACCAAAGTTTTGAAGGTTTTAAAAGTGCTAAAGTTTGGGATTTATTGATAATGGGATAGATCCAAGTAAATTTGGTGAAATCATCCAGGAAGCTGACATAGTATCTAGCCTCATTGGTTCTAGGTATAGGTGTTGGTCCCCAAAGATCAGCATATACAATTTCAAACTTGACTTTTCATTTAGATCATAGGGCTGTTTTGATGAACTTGACTTTTCATTTAGATCATTCGACTGCCATATAGGCTGAGTTTTTGAATAATGTCTATCAGCATTTTGTTGGAAAATTCCAGGACACTGAACACGACATTGAGTATTTTCATATTGCAATGCAACTTCTTGGAAAGAAAATAGAGTGGTTTTGTCATGAGACCTATTTCTGGGTTGATGATGTTAATTACTGTGAACTTCATGCCTGTAGAGACCACGATCAGCTACTCCTCTAAGAAGTTCCTACCCCCTCTTGTCCTTTACCAAGCAAAATTTTCCATAGAATATTACAGAGAAACCAAAATCATTAATCAATTTGGACACACTCAGTAAGTTTTTGGTAATTCCAGGAACCACAAGTACATTATTGAGAGGGACTGAGTTCAAGACAACCTTACTAAAGTGTGTTATCTGTAGAGGTTGCTCGTTTCCAACTGTGATTTTTTCTAAGTTGCGATAATTTGAACTAACCCTTATATTATTCAGGTCATTTGTAACGTGGCCCTATTGTCACCGTACTAGTTACTGTCACTTGAATAATCAGATGGAGGATGGACAGGAGCAGTGTTATGATGGCTCGAATTTGCTGCAAATACTTGAGCATTTTTCTAGTTTTGATTAGTCTGAGCAAAAGGAACAAATGATTTATGAAACCTGTACCATCTGCCATTGGCTGAGTGTCTATACTTAAGGCATACTTGGCAAGTTGGTTTAGTTCCTGCATTTCCTCTGCCACTTGATTTTTTGAATTTTCCTCTTCCACGGCTTCGTTGATTTTAACCAGACTGAGGATAAAAATTCCTCTGATTGTTGTTAAAAAATCCTTTGATAAAAATTCCTCTGACTGATTATTTTACATCTCCGTAGCTAAGTTGGTATGTGGTTTGGGTGGGTTCCGAAGCCCACAGGGAAGTAGTCCCCGCTTATGGATCTGCCCAAATCTCCGAACCGTGGCCCGTTAGGTATTGTCCGCTTTGGTCTGTTAGGGTGAAGTTGCGACTCGAACCCCTGACCAAAGGGTTTTGTTAGCCCATCCCCTGCTTATGAATCTGCCCAAATTTTCGAGCCATGGGCCGTTAGGTATTGTCCGTTTTGGTCTGCCAGGGTGGAGTTGCGACTCGAACCCCTGACCAAAGGATTTTGTTGATCTCATGGACCATGCCTCTCACCTGTGGGCTTCGGAACCCACCTAAACCAGAATGCACAGTATTATGCATTCTAAAATCAGTGTAAATGTTTCTTATAAGGTTGGCACCTCTCTGAGTGAGGTGGTTATCGATACTACTGTATCAAACTGAATGCCTAAGCCCCCTAAGGATCTGAAAACCAGCTCTGTTTCTGGGATGTGATATCTAGCAAGAGCTAGCTCATCTGCCACATCTTTCATTTTGTCAAAGTAGTCTGTTACCATGAGTTGTCCCTTCCTTGTTTTTTGCAACTGCATTTTGAGATGGAGAATTCGAGACTGCGCCTGTGCCTCATACAGTTGCTTAAGAGATGACCACATTTCATAGGACGAGTTGCAACCTGAAACTTTCTTCAAGATCCCTTCAGATAGAGTTGACAAAAGCCAACATAGTAAGGTCTGATCTTGTTTTCTCCAAATCAGAAAATCTGGGTTGGGAATGTTTATCGTTTCTGTGGATTCAGGACTTGGGGTGATGAAGAATCTTGGATATGGTATGTTTCCATCGATTAGGCCTTCAAGATCGTTTGCTCGAATGGGTGGTACAACTTGAGCTTGCCAGACTCTACAGTAATTCAGCTCCAGCTTTGTGGGAACATGAAGTTGAGGTTTATGACACAGAATTGTGATGAGAAGGATGCAGAGCTGAGGTCACTCATTTTGAAGGATTTGCTCTAATACCAAGTGAGAAAACGATGAGAGAATAGAATGATACAGGAGATGTATGAGAGCAGGAAGATGACAAATGATAAAACAACTCTACTCATTCAATCATCAGGAGGAAATAAATACACAGTTGTAACAAACTATGACTTGTCAAAGGAAATTAGTAGCATTTGAAACTTTGCAGACAAAGAGATAATTAATTTAACCTGAAGTGGTTTACCTATTCATATATTGAATTGTTATTCTGTGCTTTTGTTTTCATAATTGTTTTAATTGATTTACAATGTGCCCGGTTAGTTTATTTATTAAAATAATCATTTGTTAGATTAAATATTGCATACATAAAAGTTTAATTCCTTAAATCTTTGTAGTGTCTAGGAGTTTTTAATTTGCTGTATTAGAAATTATTAACGTCTACGAAAAACATTCAATTAGATTAAATGCAGCCATATATATTGTGTTTTCTTGCTTCGATGGTCTTTCTTTTCTAATAGCTATTGTTATATCGTATCTAAGGTTTTTAAACAATAAAATTTTATTGAATTATATACTTTTTATTAGCTAATCATAAGAAAAGACATGTATTTAATACCACATCGAATATCTAATTAATGAAATATTTTTTTTTATCAATGATCAATCTAGTTCTAATAGTGGAAGTGACCATAAACTAATGTTTATTTCACTAATAATTCTTCTTTTATTATTGTAGAGTTTCATTTATTTTCTTTGTCACAAAATTTTGTATCATTGCAACTCCCATTTCATTAAATATTTCTCATGTAATGGTTAATGAATTAGAATGTATCCCGGGAACGATTCCTACTCTCTTATAATTCATTTATTTAAACTACATAAATTTATGATTTAATTTAGGTATAGAGATGATAGTAACACCACATTATAAGTTATTTTATTAAAATTTTATTAAAATAATATTTAGTTTGATAATTAAAAGAATATATTCCTAATTTGATAGTTCTTTCTTATGAAAAGACTTCATTCCTTTATGAGAAGATTGATTATATCAATAAGATTAGGTTTGTAAGTGAAGAAATATGTCAACATTCGGACAAATTATATAAAATAAAATTGGCACATAATTTGTAATATAAACGTCATGTGCCATAGTTAGTAAATACAATTAAAATCTCCCAAAGGTGAAGAATAACCTCCATAATAAAAAGAAAGATGCATTATGCTATGTAAGACAAACTCCGTTGAAAAAGAAAGGCCGTTACCAAATCACCTAAATATAAGGAAGAAGTTGATGTGACATTTTTCTTTAAGACATATCAAAAGAAGGTAGAATATGAAAGACTAACATTTTCTCTTTCATAGAAGTATAGGGAAAAATTTTCAAGATGTTAAAATTTAATGAAAGAAATAAAATGTCAAATGAAAAACAAACCTATCCCCAAAGCTATTATATTTAAAAGGGACCGGCAGATAGAGAGAAGATGAAATATAACCCGAGAACAAAATGTATTTAACTGAAATGAGCGTCTTATTAGTGTAAATATTTGTGTAAAAATGTAAAACTAATTTAAATTACATAAGATATTATTTAAATAGACTAACAAAGAGAAAGAGATTTAAATTTGAGGAATAAATTAGTTAAATTGCAATAATTTTTCTGTTTTGATATTCCAAATGTAC
>JANKOD010000193.1:27550803-27565231 GCA_026284645.1 Erythroxylum acuminatum | reverse complement strand
GCAAACTCCTGTTGATTCAGTTAATTCTAAAGTGTGTACATCTAGATTATTATTATTATTATTATTATTATTATTATTATTATTATTATTAGATTCTTGAATTATTTCAGTCATTTTGAGTTGACTAAATATGTTTAATGACATATTCTTTGATGTTCAGTAAGTTGATTATATTTAAGGATTAAATTTTGATTATGTGAATTATAAATATTAGTTGTAGTGTCTAATCGTTCTTTTATGGGAATTAGACCAATATTATTAATAAAAAATTATAGATAGTTATAACGTCTTTCGTAATATTCTTTTTCTGATCTAGTTTCAATGACTAAAGTGTCTAAATGAATAATCTGTTAATAAATGATTACAAAGTGTACAGTTATACATTAAAAAGAATGTTGACATAAATTGATAGATAAGACAATTATTCATGAATAATGGATTTTATAATGTTATTGAAATTGTTTATAGAGTTGTTTTAATTCTAGTTTTTCTTGGTTATAGGTTTCTGTATTACGATATAGGATATCTTCAAATTTGGAAAGAGTAGTTTCAGAAGCCTTTGTTTGTTGGAAATAATTATAGGTGTCTATAAAAATTTGAATAAGTTTCTTACTAAATGAAATTTTTCGTTCAATATGTATTATTGCTAGAAGAAGATTTCTACAAATAGTAAAAATATGCATTAATAAGATAATTTAGAGACTGAATTGAAATAGATAAATAATGTTGATGAAAATCTAAAAATGTAATTAAACATACTTGGTTTACTTGTTTTCTCTTGAACGCCAATATGAAGGCTTTGAGATTAAAAGAGTTTGGTCAGGAATATGATTAACTGAGGGAGGCTTAGTTCTAAGGGAGGCTTAGTTCTTTTTTCATATCTAAGGGAGGCTTAGTTCTTACATTATCTAGACCAAGGACGTATGCTATCGTCTAAGAAGACAAAAGTAAAAAAGCAAAAGCAAAAGATATAAGCAAAAAGTAGATCTTACAAAATCTACTTTTGCTGGTGGCCGACAGTGACCTGACTAATTACAAATAATGGTCGACAGGTGGTCTATGTGTTGAAGATTTTTATTCTTCAATGATTATATCTTCAGATGAGCAGTCTTCTTTTTCTTTTTCTTTTTGGGACGTCAAGGGACACTATTGACAATGGTGTTGTAAATATTGATGTAGTTGTTGACATAAGGCTGGTTTCTATTGGTCAGATAATTCAATAACTACTCCAATGGGACTTGAAAAAAATGCTTCAAATTGTTTGATCAACTGGAATGACTTTGGAGAAGTTGGTGCTTCATAAGTTGATGTCATCAACATATTTGTTCCTCTATAGTTTATCTTGACTAAAGAGTCGGGATTGATTTTTAAGCATTTTTTATAAACTCCTTCGAGACATTGCAAATTAAATTGATTTACTAGATCCCAGTTGAATTCATAGCTGGGAGGAGTATCTATTGGTGGATACATACCGTTGTTGATTCCAATTTGTACATATGCGATTCTAGATATCTAAACTTCAGTTTCTTTGAGACTTTTTGCTTGCTTAAAAATGGGTAACTACTAAAGAATTTGATAAACATTTCTCGGTCTTTGGCAAACCTTTCTTTTTAATTTTTACTTGCCAAAACAAATCCTGCTAGGAATTCTATGAGGGTGTTCAAATTGGTTAGATAAATAGTGTCAACTAACCCCCTTTGAAAAAAGAGGTAGGTACTGAGTGGTTATGCATCTAGAAATATAATAGCTTTAGGTCCATATCTACCCCGATTATGAGGATAGTATTGAAATATTTTTTGGTTTTCTTTCCACTCATTAAGTGCTTGAAAGCAATCATAGAAAATTTCTGAAGTGATCTTTCTCATTTCTTCTTTGAGTGCCCTGGTAGGGATAACATTTATTTTTTCCAGACTGATGGGTTTTCCTAAAGGTTTCATTTTTGAGATAGATGGCTGCTTTATAAGAGCTTGTTTGTATTGAGGTCTTAAGGAAGGTTCTCTGAATTCTGCTAAGGCTTTTTCTACTTCAGTACGATTTGTATAACTGCGATGAATAATTGAAGGCTTGTTATTAATATGGATGGCTGCTTTATGCCATTCATAACATTTCCAGCCATGGGTCCATTAAAGATGACATAAACTTTGGATTCTTTGTAATCTTCTTTTTTTCTGAGAGTTAGATACAACTGTGCTAGATAATGGGCGAGTGGTTGAAATAGTGGGTTTTGGAGTATGGACTAAAGTTGTTTGGGTAATTTGTTGAGACGTGATAGGTTGAATATTTGGTTGTACACTTGGTGTTGGTTCAATAGAGAGCTGTTGTTTTTCCAAAAGAGTAAAGGTTACTCTTATCTGATTTATTTATTTAGAAACAACTCTGACTTGTTGTTGTAAATCCAATAATTTAGTTTCCTTTTTGTTGAGTGAATCCTTCAAGCTTAGGATAGTTGTTTCCATTATCTGGTTAATGTATCTACAAGACTGTTAGTTGAAGATTTTATATAATGTATTTGAAAATTATATTGATTTAATTCTAATTGCCATTGAATAAGACAACTTTGAATATAATTTTTTTAATATTATATTTAGTAAATCCACTTAAATACTTGGAATCTGTCTGAATATGAAATTCGAAAGGTAATATATTAATTTTCAATTTCCTTAATGTTTTGATACATGCTAGTGTTTCTTTTTCATAGATAGGATATTTCCTTTCAGTGGGATTAAAAGTCTCATTAATATATTTATATAAGAGATAATTCCTTGATTGAGGTGGTTATGCCAGAAGGCAGCTAGCCCATATATCTATACTTGCATTAATTTGTACTAGAATGCATCTTTATTATTATAATTATACAATGTTGTTCAATCTTTGCAAATATTTTTTAATAATTGTACTGTTGTTGTATCCTCGTCTGTCCATGTCCATTGAGTTTTAGTACTACATTTGAGTTGTAACTTTTTTTTTAGCTAGATTTTTAAGAAATCCTTGATCTGAAATATAATATAATATAATAATCCAAGAAATTTTTAGACTTCAGTTATATTTTTTAACTTATCAGGAAAATGATATATTTTTTAAGGATATTAGGTTGTAATTTTAAGAATCCATTATGAAATTCTATACCTAAATTAGGTATTCGATGTTTTGTTGTGCTAATTTAATTTTCTTTTTACTTAAAATTAATCATTTATATTTGCATATAGTGAGGACTTCTTTTACCTTTTTAAAATGATCTTTTTTATCTTTATTCAAAAAGATAATAATGTCATCAATATAAGCTAAAGTAAATTATTCTAATCCTCCTAAATTGTTGTCCATAAATCTTTGATAAATACTAGGAACTTCTTTTAATCCAAAAGGTAATACATTCCATTGATAATATTTTTGGGGTGAACATGTAAAGGTGGTTAACAATTTTGTGTTTTCTTGTAGTCTTAATTGCCAATAACCTAATTTTGCATCTAGTGTTGTATACCATTGATGTCCTTTGATTTTAGTGATAATATAGTCTTTTCTAGGTAATTTATATGCATCACCGATAGTAACTTTGTTTAATTATTTATAATTAATTACCATTCTTCTTTTTCCACGTTTTTGTTCTAAATGATTATTTACATAGAAAGCAGGGGCTTTGCAAGAGTCAAATGAACAAACAATAAACTATATTCGTTAAATTAAACCAAATAACAACATCAAAAGGCTTGATTGGTATCTTGTTTTCTTCAAGTCCATACATGAGATATTGAGCCTATCCATGACATGAGAAGCTTCTCAAACTCATTATTGTTCCTTCTCATATAAGCATATATAAGGCCGCTAAAAGAGACACAATTTTATTTTAGGAATAATTTTTATCTTTATTTATTGTTTCATCTAATTAAAGATTTATAATTTATGATTGATTTTATAAATTAAGGAAATTTAATAAAAATTTTATATAACCACTTATAAGGTAATATAGATCACTAAAACTAATGTTATGGAACATTTTTAAATTTTTATAAATAAATGAGAATCACGGGATTTTAAGAGGAAGAATCTTATAAAAATTTCGTAATTATTTTGTAACTCTACTGACATTTTTATATTAAGTAAAAGGGTTAATTTGAATTTTAATTAACGTGTAAAATTCAATTTAATCTCAAACGTCTTTTAAATTATAATATTTTAAAAATATTCAATTTTAACCTTAATTTTATAGCCTTGTTAATACTCTATTAAAATTTTATTTTAACTTTGTTATTATTCTTTGTGAATTCCATTTTCAATTGTCCATATTTATGTCTAAGCTGTAATTATTGTATGTAACATATGATGGATGTTGGTGATAATGTCGTCCACGATGAAGAAACCTATGCGCTATGGGGTGACGATAAAAGATACTGATGCGGAACCCAAGGCTAAAGAACTTGAAACCCTTTAAACACGCACTTTGGATATAACATGAACACGAAGAAATCTCCAACCCTAATAAACCCCCAATCAATTATATGAAAGGAAACACATATAATAAGGTTGATTTGAAAACAAGAATAGAAATTCGCCACAAGTGATTATCTCGATGAGAATTATATTCTTGATGCAATAGAAGATGACAAGCAATCCTCCCCTAAAGAATTTGGCCAAGCCAACGGAGAAACTTTATTCATCAATAATCCTTAAACAATGTTTATTATGATGTATTTATACCCCTTGAAAAGAAGGAAACCCTAACTATGTAAAAGACCTTTGAACATGAGTCTTCCACCAAAATAACTAAAGCCCAAACTAATATTTCTAAAATATAGTCCATTAAATTTAAAATATTTAAATTAAATGTGTTGAAAGTTAATAAAAGTCTATCTTACTAAAACAAGCCTAAAACACAATGAATGGGCTACCCAAAGTTATGCTTCTAATATAAAATAATTAATTAAACAAAAATGAAAGTCTTATTGCATATTCTGCCCAACTTGATTAGTTATGATGTCATTGGCCCTAATTGTCTCTTGAGATTCTATGCCATCTACAATTAGGCCCATGTAGGATTGAAGTGTTTCTTTGAACTTCTTAGCTCATGATCTTGTCGTTGGTCCCTCAAGCATTACTAGCTCATCTTTAGTTCCATTTTTCTTACAAAGTGTTATGGTCATGCTCACATCATCCCCTCCCTCTTTAAAAGGATTAGTCCCTAAATTTGAATCAAAGTTGAAAGGAGATAAGTCAGAAACATTAGAAGTAGCACTAACATTATACTCACCTGGCAAGTCTATCTTATATGTATTGTCATTGATGCGTTCCAACACTTGGAATGGTCCATCACCCCTTGCATCCATTTTTGACTTCCTTTCTTGTGGAAACCTTTCTTTTTGCATATGCAACCAAAGCTAATCACCCGGTTTGAAGAGAACTTGCTTTCTTCCTTTATTTGCTTTTTGTGCATACATGTGATTCTTTTTCTCAATCTGTTCATGCGCTTTCTTATGTATTGTTTTAACCAAATCAGCTTTCTTGTTGTCATCTAATCTAGCAATCTCAATCAAAGGTAAATGTATCAAATCTAACACAATTAATAGATTAAAATCATACACAATTTCAAATGGAAAATAACCTATAGAAGAATATTTAAAACGATTATATGCAAACTCAATGAATGGTAGACAATCTTCTCAAGTTTTCAATTTCTTCCAAAGAATTGCACGCAACATGGTTCCTAAAGTCCTATTAACTACCTCAATTTGTCCATCAGTTTGTGGATGACATGTACTAGAAAATAAAATTTTAGTGCCCAACTTTCCTCACAAAACTATCCAAAAGTGACTTGGCACACCATGAAGCTGTTCCACTTCTCTAAAGAAAATATTAGCAATGTTTGTTGCATCATCTGTTTTTTGGCAAGCAATGAAGTGAGCCATTTTACTAAATCTATCCATAACAAAAAATGTGATATCTCTACCTTTCCTAATCCTAGGTAAACCCAATACAAAGCCCATAGATATATCAGTCCAAGGTTCACTAGGTATAGATAAAGGTGTATACAAACCATGAGGCATAGACCTAGACTTAGCTTGTTTACATACAATACACTTAACACAAACCCTTTCCACATACCATCTTATATTTGGCCAATAAAAATGTTCTCTAAGCATATCTAAGGTCTTTTGAACACCAAAATGCCCCATTAATTCTCCAATGTGTGATTCTCTAACAAGTAACTCTCTAATAAAACATGCAGGAATGCAAAATTGTTTACCCCTAAAAAGATATCCTTCATGTCTATAGAACTTATGAAGTGGACAATTCCTCATTTGAAATACCTTGGTCTTCCTATAACTATCAGAAGACTAACCTTCAGTGAATTTCTACCACTCATTGAAAGAATTTAGAAGAGAATCATTAAATGGACTAATAGATTTCTTTCCTTTGGAGGTAAAGTTTAGTTAATTAAATCCATTTTATGTTGCCTCCACTTATATTGGAGTTCACACTTTCCTTTTTCAAGGAAGTTGATCAAATCCAAGGAGAAATTGTTGAGAGAATTTTTATGGGGCAAGGTAAATGGAAATCTAGGTCTTCCTAAAGTTAAATGGGTTGATTTGTGTAAACCTAAGGAGAAAGGAGGGTTAGGTATCATCTCTATAAGGGTAGCCAATAATACTTTTTTGATTAAAAGACATTGGTGGGTGATTCAAGATAAAGATTCTCTTTGGATTATTTTTTAAAGGGAAACATTATATGGTCTCTATCATCTAGACCTTCCTTCTCTTAGTTTCTTAATCATCTTTTGAAGGAAAGGGATGAGGTGGTAAACGATGTTAGTGCAAAATAGGAGATGGGAAATCAAAATTTCTAAGGTATGATAACTGGACAGGTGTTGGCCCCCTAACCCAAAACCCTGATGTTGTCTTAGCATTTGCTGGATTGGATAATAAGGCAAAGTTGCCGTACTAATTAACCATAATCAGTGGTTGTAGTTTCCATAAGCTATTCAGCAACTGAAACCTTCCTATGCTCCAGATCCTTATTCTTAGGATAACTACTTTTGGATTAGAGTTCCTATCGAGAGATTCTCTAGTAAAACCTATAAGAAATGGATTTATAGTTTAAAACAAGATGTGCCTTAGGCTAGAGTGATTTGGAATAACTTTCTAAGACCCAACACATCTTTTTTCCTATGGTTAGTGATTAAGAATAGAATTGCTACAATGAATAGACTTCAATACTTGATTAATTTAGATGGGACTTGTTGTCAATGCAAGGAAGACCCAGAGCCTAGGGAGCATATGTTCTTTCTTTGCCTTATTTCTAATCCAATTTGTAATTTAATCAAAGAACACTTTTGTTGGACTGAACTATCAAATTCCTTAATGGAGATAGTTGCTAACCTTACTCAAGCTCAAGTTAACACCTTACTTTAGAAGTGGAAGGTGTTGATTCTTGCCATAACCTCTTAGGAATTATGGAAAGAAAGCATCAGAGGAAATTCCAACACAAAGGACATTCGACCAATGTTTTGATGCAATTAATCATGAGGAATGCAAGGGAACAACTAATAAGTTGGGAGATAGACGATGCTTAAAGGGAAAAAGAACAGGATCTTTTACCTGGACTAAACTTAACTGATGGTCTTCTAATCTGTAGCAATTTGGTGCATCTCGCCTGAGAAGACATGTAACAAAGGTGTAAGAAATGATTATATATAGTTCTGAGCAAGGGAAGGAGCAGCTAATGAATGCTTTCTTACTGATGGCCCGTCTAGTATACCAACTAGCCTTCATCGTTGTTGTACCTCCAATCCTAATTGGGAAATTGTTTAACACTGCATTGCAGAACCTTCTCAAGAATTTTCCCCTTTTACCGTTCATGTCTCTTGAAACACTGTCGTCCACCTTATGTTGATTTATTGTCTAATGTTTTCTAGTGCTCCTCTAGTCTATCAATGGTTTAGTGGTCTACAACTTGTGTTACTATTTTTTACTATTTATTCAATTTTAATTTTTCAAAAAAAACTTATCAAATGTAGCATGTTCATAAGCTTGATATACATTAGCAAAATCAACATCAATCATATACAACTCTTTCAAATGCTTAAATCCAAGTAACTTCGAAGTAAATATATAAATCAAAGCGTACCTTCTCGATAATGCATCAGCCGTAAAATTTTCTTTACCTTGCTTGTATTTAATCACATACGAAAATGTTTCAAGATACTCCACCCAACTTGTATGCCTTTTGCTCAATTTCCCTTGTCCCTTCAAGTACTTAAGAGATTGACCATCACTAGGTATCATAAACTCTTTAGGTAGCAAGTAATGTTCCCAAACTTCAAGAGCTCTCACCAAGGCATAAAGCTCCTTATCATAAATGGAGTAGTTCAAAATTGATTCACTCAACTTCTCACTAAAATATGCTATAGGACAATTCTCGTGCTTCAAATAGCCCCTATACTCATCCCAGAAGCATCACATTCAATTTCAAAAGTCTTGGAAAAATTAGGCAAACGCAAAACAGGTGTAGTACATAGCTTTTCTTTTAAAGTATTCAATGTATTTTCCTTTCTTTCTTCCATCTAAAACCAACATTCTTCTTAAAGATTTCATTCAATGGAGCAGCAATAATAGAGAAATCTTTTACAAATGACCTACAAAAGCCTATTAAGCCATGGAAACTTCTAACCTTACTAACTGACATAGGTGTCGACCATCCTTAAATAGCTTTCACCTTTTCAGAGTCAACATTAACTCCTATAGAACTTACCGTAAATCCTAAGAAGACAACTTTATCCATGCAAAATAAACATTTCTTAAGGTTTGCATACAACTTCTCTCTCCTAAGCACATCTAAAACAACCTTAACATGTATGACATGTTCATCCAAATTCTTACTATAAATCAATATGTCATCAAAGTAACAACCACAAATTTACCAAGGAATTCACCCAAAACATGATTCATTAAGCGCATGAAAGTACTAGGTGCATTAGATAAGCCAAAAGGCATAACCAACAACTCATACAATCCATATTTGGTCTTAAATGTAGTTTTCTATTCATCACCTTCTTTCATCCTAATATGATGATAGCCACTTTTTAAATCAATTTTAGTGGATATGTAAGCACCATGTCACTTATCTAGCATATCATCAAATCTAGAAATATGATGACAATACTTTATAGTGATCTTGTTAATCGCTTTATAATCCACACACATCCTCCAAGTTCCATCCTTCTTTGGTACTAAAAGAGATGGCAAAGTACAAGGACTTATGCTTTCCCTTACGTACCCCTTTTTAAACAATTCATCCACTTGCCTTTGTAATTCCTTTGTCTCTTCTGAATTGCTTTGGTAAGCTAGATGATTAGGAATTTGAGCTCCTAGTACCAAGTCAATCTGGTGCTCAATCCCTCTTAAAGGTGGTAACCTATAGGGTACCTCTTCAGGAAAAACAACATTATAATCTTGCAACAAGGTTACAAAAACACTAGGAAAATTTAAGTCAAGGTCAGTGTTAGTAAACAAAGTTTCCTTAAACCGAATGAAGATTAAATCTCTTGTCTAATTATGCACTCTTTAACTCTCTCTCTTTTGCATACAAACATGGTTGTGCCTTAACTTTTTCACTCATCTTAATTTCTCTTTGCTCACTTTTCACCTTCTTTTTTTTTCACTAACTTCTTCTCTCCTGCACATTTTTTTTCTAACTTGTGTTATCACTCACCATTGGGCCTTTAAGTTTATTCTTTTCTCTTATTGCCTCTTTTCTCTCTTCTTTCTTTTTCACCTCACTACCTGAATCCCCGCTTGATGATTGTTAAATTTTTAGTTGTTAAGGTATGTTTCTTTGGGTGGTAAAGGAGAAAGCGTAACTTTTCGCCCATTATATATAAAATACCTATTTATGTACCCATAATGATAACACGCTTATCAAATTGTCATGGCCTACCTAAAAATATATGAACAACTTGCATAGGCATGACATCACACATAACTTCATTTGTATATCTACCAATAGAGAATGCAACAACTACTTGCTTAGTAACTTGGACTTCACCACTTTCATTTAACCATTGTAGTCTATATGGATTAGGGTGTTTATCATATTTCAACCCTAACTTCTCTACCAATGTAGTACTAGCTACATTAGTGCAACTTCTCCCATCTATAATCATACTATAAGCTTTCCCAACTATTAAGCGTCTTGTGTGAAATATGTTCTCCTTTTGTTCTAGGCTATCTTCCTTCACATTCAAGTTCAATGCACGTCTAGCAACTATAGATTCATCCTTAACATCATACTCAACATTCTCGTCAACGTCAGAACAATCTTCTAAAGGTGGCATACTTAAATCACTACCATCAGTCTTATTACCATCATCAGACTCATAAACAATTTTGTCACCCTTAATAAACATAGTCTTCCTATTAGGACAATCAGATGCATAATGACCATGCCCTTGATATTTAAAGCACTTAATATCTCTATGTTTAGAAGGTTTAAAGGATGGATCAATAGTACCTTTTTGAATTGAAGTACTCCTCTCCTCGCCTTTGTTTGACTTATTATCTTTCTCTTTGGAATCATAATAATGCTCCCTCTTCTGATCTTCATTTTGGCTCTATTTTGGATTCCATTTGTTGCTGAAATTTGAGAAAGACTTGGTTGCCCTTCTTTGTTTTTGTTGTCTCTCCACCTTCATGGTAATGTTCACTGAGTCCTCCATCTCTACATAATTTTGCAACTCAAATACATCAGTAATTTCTATATTCAATCCTCCCATAAACCGAGCCATTGTCACCTCTTCCTTCTATTCTATATTAGCTTTAATTAATAGTATATCCATCACCTTGTGATAATTTTATACTAATCTAGTTCCTTGTGTCAGTCTATGTAATTGCTGGTGTAATTCTTTATAGTAATAAGGTAGCACAAATCTCTTCTTCATCACTCTTTTCATCTCTTCCTAAGTGGATATAGATGGTTCCCTATTCCTCCTCCTATTCTTTACTAATTCATCCCACCAAACTAATGCATAATTAGAGAATTCCACTGCTGCCAATCCCACTTTCTTATCTTCAAAATAGTTGTGATAAGCAAAAAATCATATCTACCTTTCTTTCCTATTCCAAGTACACTTCAACATTATTCCTACCTTTGAAGGGTGGAATTCTCATCTTGACGACATTAATGTTGCTATCTTTTCTCCCCACTCTTTCTTCCCTACTTACTATACCCTTTATGGATTGTACTTCATCTTCAAACTCGTTATACATTCTTTCCAATTCTTCCTCCCGATTCTTATAACTGTCAATTGATCTATTACGGTTTTGGATTCTATTAGTTTCGTTAATTCTCTCATCTACCCCATCCATCCTAGTAGATAACTTCTTAAACTCATTCATGAATGCTTTATACATCACTTTCAAATCAGGAACATTTTCATCCTCCTCATGTAATGTTTCCTTTCCATGCCTTTTATTGGCCATTCTTATAACAAAAAGGTGCAATAAAATGGTAAGCAATAAAAAGATAACCTTACAATTTACTCCCTTACGTGTTTCACTCAAAAGATGGCACTCCACTCATGTTTTACTCAAAGTTGGCTTTCACCCTATTTTAAGCTTACACACTCAAGCCTTTTTCCTTTTAAGCTTGTTGTCTTCAATTGCACTTCATAATTAAATTTCCAATCAAGGTAACTCATAAACAACAAACTAAGATTTAGGAATGCAAAGAAAACACCTAAGAAAGACGATGAGCACAAAACTAGAAGCAAGTATACCAAAATAAATGAACGCAAAATAGGCACACAAGAGGAAAGGATGTATGCTGGCCAAAAATACAAACTTTAAATTAACAAGAATCAATTTATTAATTATGGTGTAAATGGAAACAAAAATAAGAGATAGAAAAAAAAAGAAACTTAGAATAAAGGAAAATGACAAAACTATTGCATAAATGCAAAAAGTGAAATTTCCTTAGTGGAAAAGTCAACTCAGATACAAATATGTAAAGACACTAAACAAAATAGGAAGCCAATAAAAGAAAATAACTAATTTTCCTAATTTAAGATATGACCAAATCCAAATAATTTCCTAAATGAGCATATCTAAATTTTGGTTATTCCCATGTAAATAATTGCCATAAATTCTACCCAAAATTTGTATAGAAACAGGATCTCCCCACCAACCAAATCAATTTTTTTGTCTTTTTTTTAGCAACTGATTTTTTTATCCTAGCAATTGGTATTTTTGGGTTCTTTTCACGCTAGCAAATTATTTTCAATTTTTTTTGACTTTTTTTGAAGAATAAGGTGAATCCTAATTTCAAATTCTAATGAAAAATAACAATAATAATAGTAAATAAGCACAAGATAAGTAAGAATTTATCCCAATCCAAACTTTGATACCAAATGACGCGGAACCTCAAAAGTTAAAGAACTTGAAACCCTTTAAACACACACTTTGGATAGAACATGAACAAGAAGAAATCCTCAACTCTAATGAACCCCCAATCAATTATATGAAAGAAAACACATATAATAAGGTGATTTGAAAATAAGAATAGAAATTCGCCACACGTGATTAACTTGATAAGAATTATATTCTTGATGCAATAAAAGAAGACAAGTGATCATGCCCTAAAGAACTCAGCCAAGCCAAAGGAGAAATTTTATTCTGTAATAATCCTTAAACAATGTTTATTATGATGTGTTTATACCCCTTAAAAAGAAAGAAACCCTAATTATGTAAAAGGCCTTTAAACATGGGTCTCCCACCAAAATAACTAAAACTCAAACTAATATTTCTAAAATACAACTCATTAAATCTAAAAGATTTAAATTAAATGAGCTCAAAGTTAATAAAATTCCATCTCATTAAAACAAGCCCAAAACATAATTAATGGGATGCCCAAAGATATGCTTTTAACTTAAAATAAATAATTAAATAAGAATGAAAGTCATCTTGCACATTCCGCCTAACTTGATTAGTTATGATGCCTTTAACCCGCATTGTCTTTTGAGATTCCATGTCATTTACAATTCGGCCCATGTAGGATTTGAATTTCTTAGCTCTTGATCTTGTTATTGGTCCCTTTGATATTATTAGCTCATCTTTGGTTCCATTTTTCTTATAAAGTGTCATGGTTGTGCTCACATTAGATACCAAAACCTTGTAGCTCATATATACCTAGACATTTTCCTTTCAGTGTTAATTTCCATATTGAGTCCCAAATTATAATTGGTCCCTGCTAATAAAACTTGAAGCTTCTACACCTTGTCAAGATCACAGGGGCTGTAGTAAAATTCACTAAGGTGCCATGTAATACATAATAGCCCCCAATGCACACTTAGAAGATTAAATAGCAACAAACATCAACATATTGAAGCAAACGATAACTCTTCACATTTGTCTAGTCTAGACAAGAAAACGAACCGTAGGGAGAGAAAAGGATATATAGTTTATATACATTATATAGAACTTGCAAAATTCTTTCTACTTTGGAATATGTAAGTTATTGTAGCCATAACATAGATAACTTCTTACAAGTATGAATTTCCCTTTCAAAGAGAGTTGATCATAATATGCATAATAGAGACATCATTTCTATATTCAACCTATACATACTATTTCTTTGAAATTATTCAATCATGCATAAGCTTCTTGAAGATGTTGATTAAAGTCCTAAGCCAAAGCATCCCAAGGCCTCAAGGAATAAATTCATCCTATTAAAATTTAAATTCATCCATCTTGTGGCATTTTTATAAAATTTCCAAAATTTATTCATTCTGTGCTTGATAGCAATCCTGAAGAATGGAACACAACAATAAATATTGAAGAAATGTTCAATTCTTAAACCAAAAAGATGGATGAAATTATATAAATCCCTAATTATATCAACTAAGTTGTACATGAACAACTCCTTTGTTAGAACTTTGATGTCAAACGTAAATATGGATCAATTAGATTCTGTAATTTTGAATCCATCAATTTACCCACTTGTTCGAAACAGACTGTTGTCGAAGTTACACCGATGATTTTTATAGAGAAAATCCAATGTTGCAAGTGAGATCTTGAGGCTTGTGTCTCAAGTTTCAAATCCCATAGGGAGTTCTGAGCACAAACTACTATATTACATACTAAAGGCATTGAAATCTTAGGTTAACTCTACTGAGACACACCTCTTATGGCATAACTCTATGTCAAGGAACGTTATGTGTTGGACCCCGAATTTTACGTGGAATTTAGAAAATAAGAAATGATGTAAAATAAGTGTTCTAAATATGTATTGTGAAATAGATGTATGTATGTTTTAAGAAAATTTATGAGAAAAGCATTATTGGAGATTTGTATGGTTTATGAAAGATCAAACGAATGAATTGATTGAAAAGTTAGTAGAAAATCAAGAAATAAAGAGAAAAGTGTGAGAAATTAAAGAATTAAGAAAG
>JANKOD010000193.1:27529027-27547321 GCA_026284645.1 Erythroxylum acuminatum | reverse complement strand
AAAATCAAACTTGCCTAACAAAAAGAAGAGGACGAAAATTCAGATTTAAATTAAAGTTGAATTTGATTTTTTTTTTTTATATTAGGATTGATCTCGATTAAATTGAAATTCATCTATTAATTTCGAGTTAAGTTTAGACATCTTTGCTTAATTTAATAATAAATTTTAATTAAGAAAATCAATGTTTAAATTATAAAGTTGCTTTTACGAAAAGGGTTTTTAACATTTTAATTCAAAACTGAAAATTATTATTATTATTATTATCTTAAATGATTTAATTAGATTGAAATTAATTAATATTAATCGTTTTGAGAGTTGGTAGACAAATGCTAATAATTGATTTAGGTACAAAGTCTAGAGTCAAGTAACGCTAATTAAACACAACAACCTAAGAATCAAGGGAATAGGACAAGTTCGAGTAGGACAAAAAGTTTGATTAAGTTAATTAAAGCCTAACCCAACTAGTCTTTGTCCTTCATTTGTTAGAGCAGCCAATGCTAGAGAGTTTCAGTGCTTGCATGTTGCTTTGGATAAAAAGACTTTTGAAGTGTCATGTGAGCTGATCCTAAATATCGAACAAAGATACCGTGAAATCCAACGAAAGACTGACAGCTGATTAGTTTTAGAATTTGTGCGTAAAAGGTTGGCATTTTAGTTCCAACCCAGTTAATTATAAAAAAAAATAATAAAAAGTTCGACTAGTTTTCAAGTCTTCTCAGCCGACCCGATAACCCGACTCTTCTTCGCTCATCTTTGGAGTTAATGACTAAATCCCAAGATTGGTTAAAATTTACAATTGACTTACGGGCTCATACGAGAAAGAAAGTTAGACCATATACAAGTTTAAGTGAGTTTCTATCCTAAAACTAATTGGTGATAACTGGAGTAACCCATTAGACTTATATATTAGTCTATTTTCCTCTTTTTCTCCAATGTGGAACAAATTTTCACTCTTTATATCTCAACACCCCCCTCCTCCCACGTGTGGGTCTAACATGTGACATAATCTATCATTTTGAGGTGTTAACAACTAACATAAGAGCAACCTGCTCTAATATCATGTTATAATTTACAATGGACGTACACAAGAAGGAAAGTTAGACCACATACAAGTCTAAGTGAAATTTCATCCTAAAACTAATAGGTGATAGGTGGAATAGCCCACTAAACTTATATGTTAGTCTACTTTCCTCTGTTTCTTCGATGTAGGACAAACTTTCACCGTTTATATCTCATCAATAAATAAGCAGAGGCACAAATTAAACTGCCTTGTTCAATTATCTTAGACGATTACAAGTCTCTCGGTATCTTCCTTGGAATCATATCGCATTGATCAGTGTCACAACTCGTAAATGAAGATATTGTATGAAATTTGATCTACTCGTTGAAGAATTCTTCTCCGTGCTTTAGCAAAAATGAATGCAAAACATTAAATAAAAATCTCAAAACATTAATCTCATAGGAGAAATTAAAATTTATAGAATCCCATTGAAAAAAACAGGTTATATAAATAATCAAGTTTTAGATTAAAAAAGTATCTTTTTTTAAGGGTAATGATTGCGCTCAGCGCATATTATTCATATCCATAAATAAAACATCATACATAAAAGAAGGAGGGCATACCATTCATTCGAAACTAAGCATAGAATTAGCTGCCCTAACTATCGTATGAGCAATTTGATTCGCTGGTTTTCTAACAAACATAGAAGAAACAAACTGAAGCTTATTAATTAGAGCTTTATTTCCTTCAAAAAAAAAAAGAGCTTTATAATATTGAATAATCATTGAAAAATAGGAAGAAAATATAAGCGTAGATGTCAAAAACTGATTAACGACCTGACAATCCGTTTCCACGCATACTAGGAAAAAAGATAAGGTTTTGAGCAGTGGCGAAGCCAGGAATTTGTTTCAGATAGGGCAAAATTTTTTTTTATCCAATCCAGCATGGGCAAGACATTCTTTTAGGTGGGGAAGGCAACCTTTATATACATACAACATATATATATTCTTTAAAAAAAATTTGAGGGTGGGCAAAGATGTTGTAGCTTCGCTACTGAATATGGATCGGGTAGAGGATAGTAACAGTAGGAGTTTGTAATTGCAAGAGTTAGAAGATATCCTTAATGAAGTGTATGAAAATGAAAAAAATTATAAGGAAAAAACTAAAGCTTTTCATGATAAAATGATTTCTTAGAAATAATTTTCAATAGGACAAAAAGCTCTTCTTTGTTATTCAAAGCTTAAGTTATTTCTAAGAAAATTACGATCTCGCTGGCTCAGGTCATTTATAGTTACTAACTATTTTTTCTTATGGTGTGGTAGAAATTCAAAGTTTAGATACTTCTAAGGTATTTAAAGTTAATGAACACCGTTTGAAGCCATATTATGAAAACTCTCTAGTCGAGCATGTGGAAGAGATAGAGCTGGTAACCCTAACCTATCTCTAATTAGATAAGTCGGTAGACATGTCCAGCTAATGACTAAAGAAGCGCATTTAGGGGCAACCCAAAAAACTTTTAGGTTACATTTCAGTTTTATTTTTATTTTTATCAGTAGTTCTCATTTTTATCTTATTTTGTTAAGTTTGTTTTATTTCAGTTATGAATTTCATTTCATTTCATTTAGCATTTCCATTTTTTTTTTAAAATCTCCTTCCCGCCACCATTATGTTTTACCACCCCCCAATTTTTACTTCCTTCACTTGTTTCTTACTTCCACTTTCAATCACTTTAGACTTTACACAACCCTTGCAATTTCGTTAACACCACCTCATTTTAACACAAAACCCACCCTTTTCACACCTTCTCTACCGTAACCTATCCATTACCAAAGCAACATTTTGTTGGTTTTGTGTTCTTTATTTTGAGTTCAAGATTATGTATTCACCAAGGTTGAAATCATGCCAAGAAAGAAGAGTGATTCAAAAAGGATAGCCTATCCCATTGCAAATTTGGTGACCACCCAACCTGTATTGAGCACCACGACGACGTCAGCCACGATTGCAGCATCAACCCCATTCGTACCTCCAATTTCGGCACCAACACCAAGCCCCTCAATACGAAATCGAAGAAGGAAGGGTAAACAAGTAGAGAACCGTAGCGAATGTAACTCAAGAAGTACAGACTTCACTTCTGTTCGACTCCTGGAAGATAACGAATGATTTCAGCAATTCAGCTGACGCAAAATTTATCCTTGTAAGTATGTGTTTACTAATACTCTTCAAGCCTTACAAGTACATGATTCCTTTGAAAAAATGATGAGACCAATTTATTGGAATGTGTTTGCTAAAATTGACTGCCATGCATTTGTTGAACTAACGAGAGAATTTTACAGCACGTTCCAGTTTAATTCTCACGAAGAATTTGATTCGTTTACTGAAGGAATCAAAGAATTTAGACTTATGGGAAAGGAATTTGCTTTGTCTATTGCTAATTTTAACGTGGCCATGGGTTTTGTTTCAGCTAATGATGTTACAGATGAGCCATTTATAAGTTCCTGATGTGATTATCATGATGATTTTAATGCATTTGAATTGTGGACTCAATGATTCGTAGACCCTAATTCATACATGATTATGACTTATGCTATAGAAACCTTGAATATAGAATGTTTGTACAAGATTGGAATCGTGGACCTAAGCCATGGACAGATATCTTTCACTAATCTGGGTCCAACTATCCCTTTTAATCCACGTCCAGCTATAAGAAGTCGAGTTGTAATAGATGCACCGCGTAGCCACCAACTTCTCCAAGCCAATTTGGATGATCGTCTCAATCGACTAGAACACTGAATGCCCCGAATGGAGCGTAATTTGATGGCATATTGGGAGCATCAAGGATTCCAACCTCCTCACCCACCAACTCCATGATTTTAGACTTCAACAAATAGAGAAGCATTCTTTTCTCTTTTCTTTTCTAATTTTCTTCTTTAATCTTATGTCATAACATTGAGGACAATGTTGGTGTAGGTGTGGAGGAAAATATGGAATACATGTGTGTGACGATGTAGTCTTGCCTTTCTTTAATTCTCTTTTTTATTCTTTGCATGCTTGTGTTGTATGTTAAGCAATGAAGCTTTGTCATATTAGTGTACGCATGAAATTAAACTGAGCTATGTCAGTCTAAGGTGAACCATGCTGATTAATTGCAATATCCGATCTTGTACACTTAGTCAAAGTTTGACATTTGAGTGATTAGGTAACATGTGGAATTAAGGCGAACTCTTGAATTAAACCTGTGAGCGGATTTGAGCCTTAATGACATCATCCTTATGTCATTATATTTTTTTTTATTGTGTGACGCTCCTCTAATCAGGCTTGCCTTCAGATCTTGCACTGAACCAGATTGAATTTTTATTTTTTGGTAAATAGATTGAATTTGTTTGACTAAATGGTTTATGGAAATGATTAAGTCCTTCTTTATTTTAAACCCCTTAGCTTAAATGACCCACCAAGTCATTTTTTCCTTGCAAACCCTCTTGAGCCTTTAACCCTATTTGTTTTTTAATTAATCACCTTACATTGAAACCCAAAAACCCTTTAGCCTTACCCTATCACAAGTTGAATGAAGTATTAAGTAAGCAATTTGATTTTAAGACTTTTGTTCTGTATTGTATTATGAGATATTTTTATAAGTACTTCTACTCATGTGTTTGTTAATTTATGCTACTATTATTTTCTCTTGTTTGTATTGTTTTTCCTTGTTTTTAACGTTATTCAAGTAAAAACTTAAAAAAGAAAGAAAAGAAAAAGAAAAAGAATAAAGCATAGTAGCATTACTTGGTAATTAGTAGTTGTAGTCCCTTGTATTCATGTTTTTATCTCAGAATTTAAATTTGAGTATCCCTTTTACTTGGTACTCTGTGAATGCTTCTGATTAACCCTTTGCCATTTTACCTTACCTTTGAACCCCAGCTCCATTACAAACCATAATAAAGTCCTTCTGATCTATAAGCTCATGTAATTCGAATGAATGATAACTGGTGAATTTACAAGCCTATGGTAGTGCAACTTGTTAGACGGAGATTTAAGAGAAACATCTTAACCTTAAACACTTGAGCGTAAAGAGAGAAATATGTGAGAAGAATTCACTTTGGTTTCATACTTGCCTTTGAACAAGAATGTCTTAATTTGACTTTGTTTATTTGTATCGGTGAAAAGTGATTATGATGTATGTTGCAACCTAAGTCTTGCTGGCCCAAGTTTAGCGGATTGTGTGTACTTAATCTTATGAAGGACGAATTGATAAAGTGTAGTGGTTTGGTATATTTGCTCGAGGGCGAGCAAAGGTCTAGTGTGGGGGAATTTGTTAAATTGTCATTTTTGTGCTAATTTTGGATATAAATCTCTTTAATATGTTGAAATTATTATTCAAAATTAATGAACTTGTTTCTCAATTGCTCTCAAATGATTTCAAAACACGAAAGATGAAATTGGATAAAAAAAGATGCAAGTAAAGATAATTCGAATTCTCAGCTGGCAGAAAAATAATTGACCAAGTGTGGGCACGTGCAAGGAAAAAGATTATCTGCAGAATTTGATTTGAAATCAGATTCAATCCACCTAAGATCTTCATTATTTTTGGAATCAAGTTGTTGTCTTATTGATGGGGATCTATAACCTAAATATGTGAGGAGTGTATCTACTAAAGATTATGACAAAAGGGAGGAGGGAGGAGGGGAGACATTGAAGATCATTAAAAACACACTCACTGTTTACGTTTTCAAAAGAGTTTTTTTACGTTCCTGCAATAGTTTTATGGTTTTTAGGATTTTTCGTATTTTTCTATAACAAGACCAGGAATGGAGACTTTGTATTTTGCTATTCTTTTGTTGGCCTTTTCTTTTATTATGATTAGCTAAATCTTTCTTCTTGGTTGAAAGGAACCAAGTTATCATCTAGTATGTGTGAGATTTCTAAATAAAGTTTATTTCATTGATGAATATTAATTGTCTTCTGAATTGCTTTTCATGATTGAATTGATTGATTCCTAGGGTGCGCAACTAGGAATTGATTTGTTTAATTTATAGCCAGATTAGTAGGATTTGATGTTCAATTTTGCTAATCCAAAGTGACAATTAGGATTACCATCTTTACGTTAGAATTTGGAAATTCTAAGAAGATGCTTAACTTGATTAAATGCATGTCGTATGTGTGATGTCTCATTCTTTGGTTTCTTAGTTGTTAAAGCTATTAATCAATTAAACTTAAGATCGTATCTAATAAGAATGTTTAGAATTCATGTTTCAATTCATTTAATCTTAAGAGAAAACATTACCCAATGAATGTTTGATAATGAACTGAGTTTTATATCGAGGATCCATATTAGTTTGATAACATAGGTGACCTGAAACCAAGGTTTGTTCACTGAATTTCCAGATCTGATTATTTTTGTTAATTTTCAATTTCTGCCATTTTTAATTTCTTAAATTTACGCGAATTAAACCCCTGCCCCCTAAATTGTTTTTAGTTTTAAACTCGTATAACTTTTATTGTTAAAATTTCTCATGGAAATGATCTCAACTCTTTACTAACTACATTTTTTAATGCTAAAGTTGGTATTAATTTGGTTGCAGGTGACAACAGAACTAGATTCACCCTTAATTTTTGTTGAAATTTTTCCTCCAGTTAAAATTTTGAATTTGGATTAAGGCCCAATCATTTTTTTTCCAATCAAAGAGCATATTCAACCCTTATTATGCCAAAAGAAACTAAGTTTGAACATATCCAAAAGAAACTAAGTTTGAACATATTAAGATAAGATTATGGAAGATTTTGAATACTAAAAATTAGGCAAAATTATGGCACATCAATAAGCTTAACATATGTAGGCTCATCATATACAAATTCAACATATGCAAGCTTAGACATTTAGGTTGAATATATGCAAGCAAGCACATGCAAGCTTATCATATACTCGGTACATAAAAGTTAGGCAAATATAAGCTCACCACTTTTATGAAAATTAATTTGTTTTCATCAAATGGTAACATTATAGCAAGCTTATAGAATAAAGTTTGATAGGTGAAAATGGAACTTCCTAATTAAAGTAGGCACAAATGTTATAGAAATGAACCTACGAGGAGAACACCTATTAAAAAAGGCATGTATGTACCTAATAAAGATAATATATTGAAAGAGGAAAGAATGAACCTTACATAGTGACACTCATTGAAAAAGTCCCACTCTAATAAGAATGTTGGAGTTCTTTATGGATACAAATATGATCTATTTAACTTTATCCAATCAATTATATCTCAACAATTTATAGTTAAAGAGGAATTTTCTAACCAAGCTCTCTTTCGTTTATTGTAATTAGGAAATTCTATCTTCATACAATGGGAATATAACTTTCAAGCCTATAGACCTTAAACTTTATCATCAAGGAGAGAGACATTATCTCTTTACATATTTAGTTTAGACCATTAAGACTCAATAAGAAAATATTAAAACGGAATTTTTCGTATATTTATCTTTTTTATATGTAAAAAATATTATAGTAATTGATTATATAATAAGCACATGGTTGTAAAAAGTAGTAAATATCATGTGTATATCAAAGATGCATTTGAGAAAAGCCAATTAAATAACATGTATGGTAGGTCATTAGCAATTACCTAATTATATCCTTAAGATTTCAAAATTAAATGCTACTAATTTTAAGTGAAAAATTAAATTAGGCTGCATGTTTGACTAAAATGTTTGTATTCTAGCTAAGATAATATTGTAGTTTGTTACATCCATTAATGAAAACCTTGTTTTGTTATCACATTGGAGGTGTAAAGTGTGAACCCAACAACTCCCTCCGACGACACCGTATTAGTTGCTGTCCAAACTAAATTCCTACGACAACGTGTTGCTTAGACGCTGACCGACCTTTGACTTTCTTCACATCTTTCCCACACTCCTCGTCTTTATAAATTCCTAGTCAACCAAAAAACCCCAGTTAAACAGACAAACAAGCAAGCTCCCTTTCTGTTCTTTGCAATTGAATCACTGTGTCCTGCAAATGTAAATAAAAACAACAATATTGAGAGTTCATGTGGGGTTTTGGAGGAAAGAAAGGAGCCCTGGTTGTCGCAGCGACAGTAATTGAAGGCAACATATTGAGCGCGTAAGAAAGTTCAACCTTTTGTGCTATCTTCTTCTGTGTGTGTTAATTAGTCTTTAGCTTTCAATTTTTGTGGTTTTGGAATGTGGGTCATGCCTGAAACTGTAATTCGGCATGGGTTTAGTGACAATTTCCATTTGGGTGTCACAGTAATTGTGGGCTTGGTGAAAGTTTTTGTTTTTTGTTTTTTTTTTCTCTTTGGGTTTGGAAGTGGGTTTTCACTTTTGAAGGTATTCTTCGTGTGCTACAATGGAGTTTCCGAATTCTTTCCCGTGCAGTTCTCTAGTCTCGTATCCTGACTAAAGAGGCAAGTTTAAGAGATTATCATGGAACGAAGAGATACTAATCCGTTGCAGAAATTCGGGCGAATTAATGAAGTGGCAAGAGGAATAGATCTTGAAGTTCCGTATGAGATGGAATTTCCAATCTTGGAACTGCCAGATAGAATTATTTTTGAGATACTTGCTAGGCTGCCTTTCCTGTCAGTTCTTCGCTGCAAGTGTGTGTGCAAAGCTTTTTGTGGTTTCATCAGGGACCCGTATTTCTCTAAGCACTATATTTCAAGAGCACCCACCTCCTACTTGGTTCGGGAAGCTTCCAGGAAGAAAATACATTTCTATGAGGATGATTCAATGCCATCACAACGTATGAGCAGTTCTAATCTTTCTAACTTTCAATGCCAAGTGCCTCCGAAGCAGGTTGTAGCAAAGTTATCTGAACTCCATCAGAAGATGGTGTTTGTGAATTCTTGCAACGGGTTTCTATGTATGTATTCTGGAGACCAGCCTAAGTACTACATTTCCAATCCAGTGTTAGATGAGATCATGCTTATGCCTTGCCCTCCTTCATTGGAAATCGGTCACAACTACCTCAACTTTTCAGCCTTTGGGTTCAGTCCAAAGACTAACAAATTCAAGGTCGTTCGTTTTGTGTCAAAACTAGCCAAGGTAGTAGCTGAGGTCCTGACTGTTGGAAAGAAATCCTGGACGTCAGTTGATTGTTCCCTAGCAGGCAATCCTGTGGAATCTCTCGACCCTTTTGTGAATGGTGCTCTTCACTGGATCTCTGATAGGTGTAGAACTAAAGGAATGTTGTGTTCATTCAATCTTGACACTGATACATTCATGCCGATTGCACTGCCAAGTAATTTAGACACTGATGTTTTGAAGAAAATAACCTGGATCAATACTGGGGCTTTAGGTGATTCTTTGTGTCTCTGTTATGCTTTTGAAGGTGTTAGTTTTGACGTGTGGGTGATGAATGACTATGGGGTGAAAGAGTCTTGGACTAAAAATTTTAGCATTGATATCCAGTACTACTGTGGGCTGGAGATAGGGAATAAACATCGACCGATCTGGTTTACGAGAGAAGGGAACATGTGGTTGAACTGCGATTCATCATCATTGGTTTCTTATTGTCGAACAAAAAGAAGCTTCAGAGAAATGGTTTTCGGGGCTGGAACAACAATTGAAGCTGTCCCTTATATACCAAGCTTTATTTCCCTCAGTACAGCAATGAATTAAAAGAATCTGAAAAAAACTCCATAATATAAGTGAGTAGGCAGCAGTGGCGCTGAGGCACGCATTCATTGCTTCAGATGTAGTATTTGCTATGTCTTTATATTAAGAAATGAGTGTACATAGCACAGAGCATAAGAAACTGAAAAAACTCCATAATATAAGTGAGTAGGCAGCAATGGCCCTGAGGCACGCATTCATCGCTTCAGATGTAGTATTTGCTATGTCTTTATATTAAGAAATGAGTGTACATAGCACAGAACATAACCAATAAAGTTTTACTTTGGTTTATATTTTCTGCTGACGATGTTGTCAATGATTTTTCATATTTGATATCGCAAACTGCTTACAACTTTGCCTATTTCCCTTCTTTTGAGTTTTGTACTCTGGAGATGTATGACCTTCACCACGTTTACACCGTATTTTGCAACCCTTTTCGGTACGTGCATCACTAGTTATCACCGTGAAGATTACTGTATTTATCTACTGTACGAAACCCTAACAATAGGACTAAAGGGAAACAGAAGACTTGGTAGGATTCGATTAAAACGTTGGATGTAGTGTGACCTCCTTTTATCAGGAGCAGGTAGTCTGAAAGATTTCATCCATTCTAGTATGTACTCATACGCACTTATATTCTGTACTAGTCTACCCACAAATTCGTTGTTCCTTTTTCAATGCGATACTTCGGTGCTGAGAAGATCCTTAATCCTGTTACAAACTTGTGTGTACGTAGTTAAGGAAAAGCATATCATTTAGCTCGTTCGATTTTTCCCGTGTTGATTTAACATCCTGTCGCAGAAGAAATATTAATCTCTACATGATTAAGAATTGTGGTTTGCAAGTGGTGCTGTGAAATTAAAAGATGCCATAAAAAGCTGAAAGTGGGTTGCCAAAAAATATCCATTGTTCAAGAACCGTAGGAGTGTATTAGTTTCAAGTGCAGGAGGTAGGTCACGCATACAGCAACACACTTTCAGCTGTCTTCAATTTTCTTCACACCTGGTAACATCACATGCAAGCCTCCCTCAATGCAGTAAAATATTTAGATGAAAAACAGTACACTTTTCCTCTTCCATTCACCATAAATACTGACCAGAAAAACCTCACAAAATCACTCACGTGTATAACAGAGAACATAGTCACCTAGGCAATGATACAAAGACATAGAAATCTTCACACAACCTCCACACAACCTTCACGCACTACATCTTGCATTATCCATATATCAAAATAAACGTGATCCACACCAATCTTCATTCAAGATAGACTTCTACTTATGCAATAACTCTTACCCAAGAATCCAATTCAAGTAAGACTTCTTGATTTATATTTTTAATCATTATCTTGAATACCCAATAATCAAAAATGTCAAAATTAAATAATAAGACATAATAAATATCCTAATAATCTCCCCATTTTTGACATTTTTGTCATAAATAAGAAACTTTATTTGAATAACATAATCGAATATATATAATTATTGAAGTCACAATACTCCCCCTCAATTCAAGGTCCACGCATAGATAAAAATAGCCAACATTCACAAGTAGCTCAAAATAAGTACAAACCCATTCAAATAATCTCTCCCTTTAGGACAAAGGATGCCAAAAAGAAAAATTAAGGAGCATCGGAAAATCGAAGAACCCGCTGCTTTAGCAAACGAAGTGCATCAAGACCCACTTGAAAAATACCTTCAATCCTCTCAATTTCAGTGAACAAAGCTACATAAGGATTGACAGAGGAGGTTCCTGAGGCATCTGAAGGACCAGGTGTAGTGTATGGCAAATCTATAACCTGTGGTTGCTTGAAAATTCTAGCCGTATTCATTAAGGTGACTGGTTCAAGTGTACTAGTCTCCAACCGAGGAACACCATTTGCATATAAAAATTAAGAAATCAAAAGTAAAGTAAATTTACCAAAAAAAAAAGTAAAGTAAGGAATGTGTGGCTTGCCTCTAATAGCCAACATAGCTTCAATTATAAGTCGCCTCAAATTGAAGTTCACCTCGATATCAATGGTATAGAACAATTTAACCTGTGCCAGATAAACAGAGACAACATGTGTACCAGGCATAAAGCACAAAATACTTTTGGGTCAACATAGACGAGTGTAGCACTGAATTAGATAGCCAAGTAGATAACTTTCCTCCAGTTAACACAATAGCAATTAGATCATTAGAAACGGTCCAGTTATCATCATAAATCTGATCCCCAATTAAATTATCAAACCCCATGAAGATATTCAGCCTGTCAGTATCAAACTGTATCGCCCTACCCCGGACATGTACCAATCCATAACTCACAGCAGTATCAGATAATAGTCACTAGGCATATTGCAATAGAATTCTTTTACTAATTCAATATCATAATGTTCAGGAAGTAATGCAACTTGTAGTAATGTTCTCTCAGATAGTAAAATATCCAATCAGTACTGCTGAAATTCATCTAAGTTAATAGGGTGATCCAGAACTAACCCGATATCAGTGAATGTCTCCCATTTGTGCTCAGCTTCGGTTGAATAAAATTTGAATGAAACCGCAATGTCTACTGTCAAACGAGCATAAGGAATTCTTCAAGGTGGGTGGACTGTTTTCCAAGCTCGCTGTTTAGTCCATTTTGAGTGATCGGAGGAGAAGAAGTCAGTGGAGTAGCGGCAGTAGGAATCTTGTCTGAATCAGATGACGAGTCTTCGATCATTGAATGCAACACCCACATGGCGTCATCACTTTCTGGTGGATATTCCCGAACTGAGGTGGTGTCAGGAATTTCAATGGAAGCAGTTGAGGATGACCCAGGCCTGGATACTTTCCTCCTAAGTTTCAGATTCGGCAGCAAACAGTTGGAACGACGTGTGGGAGCAACAGTCGGTTTTTCCACAACCGAAAAGAGGGATTTTTCTTTGTTCTTGCCCATTTTGTTAAAGAACAGCAGAGACCCAAACAAAATCAACAAATGACGCTAACGTTGAGTGAAATAGAGCAGTACTGTAGAGAGAAGTCCAAGTTGCAGAGTTGGAACCCACACAGTTGTGAAGAGAGGAGTCTTTAATGTAATCCCAAAAATCCTACACAGCTACTAAATCCACGATGGAGAAGTCTTCATTGCAATCAAGTGGTTGCTTGGGAGCTTGGCAGTCGACAGAGACGAGGAGGGGTTGAGGGGCACAAGCGGTAGCAGTAACAAGACTTATTTTTTATCCCCCTGGATGAAAACACAACACTTCATTTTTCCCTTTTTTTTGACTTTTCAATTTTTATTTTTATTTATTTAAAAGGAAATAATACATCAATGATGTAAAACACAAAGTCCCAAAGCCCCTCGAAGAAGTTAAAACTTGATTGCGTCAAGAGGCTTCATAAAGATGTCTGCCAGTTGCTTTTATGTAGACACATATGAGAAAGTGGCTACTTTGTTCTTCACAATCTCTCGAATAAAATGATACTTCAAATCAATGTACTTCATCCGTGAATGCTGAACCGGTTTTTTTGAGATATCTATAGCACTCTTGTTATCACATAGGACTGTCCGTACATCCTAACCAATTCCATAATCTTCCAACATCTGTTTCATCCAAAGAAGTTGCGAATAACAACTTCCTGCAGCAATATATTCTGCTTCTGTGGTTGACAATGAAATTGAATTCTGCTTTTTACTATATCAATAAATCATATTGTTATCAAGGAAGAAATAACCTTCTAAAGTGCTTTTTCTATTGTCTAGATTTTCAGCCCAATCTGCATCACTATTCCTGGCTAGACAGGACATTGAGTCACATATATACCCAATTCCAAATTCAGATGTACCGCTTATATACCTGACGATCCTTTTTACTGCTATCAAGTGTGTATCTTTTGGATTGGCTTGGTAGTAAGCACATACTCCGACGCTATAACATATATCTAGTCTACTTGCAGTTAAATACAATAGGCTCCTAATAATGCCCTAATAAGGTCTGACATCAACACTTTTTCTGTTCTCATCTTTACTTAACTTCGTAGAAACACTCATAGGTATTCTTGTATGTCTAGCATTCTCAAGTCCAAACTTCTTTATTAAGTTCTTCGCATATTTGGTTTGAGACACGAAGATACCATCTTTCACTTGTTTAATTTGCAGACTCAAAAAGAAGTTCAACTCACCTACCGTACTTATTTCAAATTCATGTGTCATTAACTCAACGAAGTCATCTACCATCTTAGGATGAGTGGAGCCAAATACAATATCATTAACATAAATCTGAGCAATCATCAATTCTGATCTAATTTTCTTTATAAAATTTTGTCAACACTACCTCGTTCGTAGCCTTTCTTGATGAGATATTGTGTGAGTCTTTCATACCCAGCCCTTGGTGCTTATTTAAGACCGTAAAGTGCTTTCTTAAACCTAAACATATGATCTGCATGAACTGAATCAATAAATCCTTTCCGTTGTTCAACATATACCTCTTCTTGTATAAACTCATTCAAAAAAGCACTACACTCTTCACGTCCATTTGATAAAGCTTGAAGCCCTCACATTGCTATACCCAACAACAGTCTGATAGACTCAAGTCGTGCTATTGGTGCAAAGGTTTCGTTAAAGTCTATTCCTTCAATCTGAGAACATCTTTGAGCCACTAACCTTGCTTTATTTCTGGTTACGTTGCCCTTTTTATTTGTTTTATTGCGAAATACCTATTGCGTTCTAATCACATTCACAACCTATGGCTTTGGCATCAATTCCCATATCATTTTGTGCAAATTGAGTCAATTCTTCTTGCATAGTTGCTGTCCAAAACTCATCTTGTAGAGCTTCTTTAACATTTTTAGGCTCAAGTGAAGAGGTGTAGCACAAATATCCTACGAGTTCTTAGTAATCGGCTCTTTTTCTTTCTCTTATTTTTCTTCTTTTGCTAACATCACCAATAACATTTTCTACTAGATGACTTCTTCTGATTCGTGATGGACGATCCAGTTGAGATCAGTTTCTCTCGATTTTTGACTATTTAACGAAACTATTTCTGCATCAAGTGTCTTAAAAGATCCCTCATTCGAAGAAACTACCAATTCTTCAATTTGCATGGTTACTTCCTCAACAACAACTAACTGCAGACCTGGGCAATTTTTAGTTGTAGTATCATTGCTTGTTTGAGCTGGTTCGCAAGACCGGTTTTGCATGTTTTCTTCTGCCCCTATAGCATACACTTGAGATACATCATCTATCACCACATTTATGGATTCTAACACTTTCTTGATTCTTTGATTAAACACTCGATATGCTTTGCTATGAGTTGAATAACCAATAAACATCCTTTCATTGCTTTTGCTCTCGAATTTTTTGAGTTGTTCCCAATCTCTAAGAATGTAGCATCTTCTGTCAAACACATGAAAGTAACTCACATCTGGTTTCTTTCCTTTCCAAAGTTCATAACATATCTTGTTTAAGATGTTTCTAAGATAAACTCTGTTACGTATGTAGCATGCTGTGTTAACTACTTCGGCCCAAAATCGCATAGCCATCTTTCTACCATTCAATATGGATATGGCCATTTCTTGAAGAGTTTTATTTTTCCTTTCGGCAACTCCATTTTGTTGTGGAATTTTAGGTGCTGAAAATTCTTGTATGATGTCATATTCATCACAAAACTCATTGAAGCTTGCATTCTCAATTCCCTTCCATAATCTGACCGAATTCTCAACACTGCCTACATTTTTTAGATTCATAACCTGCACACATAGGCTTCTAAAGGCCTTGAAAGCATTTAATTTTTCTATAAAAAATGATACCCAAGCGTATCTAGAATAGTCATCCCCACAAGTTAGAAAGTATCTCATCCCACCAATGCTATCATGTTGTGATGGACCAACCAAATTCATATGAATTAACTCAAGTATACGTGAGGAATAAACATATCTAACTTTTTTATGTGGCACTCTAATTTTCTTATCCATTTGACATGCACTGCATAACGATTTGTCTTCTTTGTTCATTAAGGGTAGACCTTTCACTACTTCCAATTTCTTCAGCTTGCTAATGAGCTTATAGTTAATGTGTCCAAGCTTTTGATGCCATAGCTCTATATTATTGTCGTAAGAGGCTGAATTGCAAATACTAGTGATCTGTAGCATATAGCAATTGTCTGCTGATCGTTTGCCATTCACAATGCATTCTCCTTGCTCAGTTAGCACTCTCCATTCATTACTTGTAAATTTAACCAATAAACCATCATCACAAAGTTGGCTTATACTTACCAAATTGGCATTTAACCCATTGACATGGAGTACGATTTTGAGATGTGGCAGTCCATCCACGTTTAACATCCCTCTACCAACTATCGAAACCTTCTTTCCATCTCCAAATGTCATATGTCCATCCATATATCTTTGATAATTGGATAAATAGCTCTTCTCTCCTGTCATATGACATGAATATCTACTGTCAAAATACCACCCATTATGCGAAGTCGCCTTTATAGATTTAAGAGCTACGAGAGCCTGCAATTGATTCTTTTTAACCCAAGTGTGCTTTGGAACTATGGAATGATGCTGGAAATTATGTGAGGAATGAATGTTCCTTTAGTTTTAGGTTGTTTGAAACAGCATTTGTAGTAACTTGTAACACCTTGGTCTTATGTGCCCGATAACTCCGCAAAAATGAAATGTAGAAACAAATCTCTAATTTTTCTTCAAAAATTCTTCTTGGACAGATCTGGACGCATTAGTTTTCTCATCATTCACCTTTGTAGCCAATGTCTTGACGATCCCTTTTTATCTTACCGATTTCCAATAATTTTTCTAGCTTCTCCGTGCCACCATTCAACATCATCAATCCCTTTTCAGTACTGACCAATTTCAATTTTGCTTCATCAAGTTCAGCTAGTGTCGACATCAGTTGTTAGACTCCGCTTGATTCCAAAGTCCAACGCTTGCTTTGATACCATAAATGTTGGATCCCGCTTGTTTACGGAATCCAACTCTTTAGAATACCATAATACTTGAGAGCGTGGTTCCTTGTAATCTCTTAACCATCATTGAATCATCTTCTTGCTCTGATACCACTCATGTTGGACTCCTCTTGAAATCCGGAACCCAACTCTTGCGAATACCCTAATACTTAACTTGAGCGTGCATATTACCTTGTAGGGTTATTTCCAAGAACCCTTATTAGGCATCATCCCATAAGGGTGGTGTGCCTACAACAGTCAAACATCAAAACAAACTCAATCCTCTAACTTAACCCTTTTAACAAGGAAGTCAGAAAGAACGTACACAATCGAATTACTTCAATCTATCATTTCATTACTCAAGCAACAGAGTTTGATAAACTTTATTTACAAATCAAAAGTCACACCATTGGCTTATTACAAAAATACAAAATAGCAAATGCAACAATTCCTTTAGGCTCTTGATCACTTGGTCTCCTAGCTATAACCTGAGATGTTGGGGATAGGAAGGGGGTGAGCTTAAAAGCTCGTGGGAAACAATTTATAATAAAAAGATAAGCAGAAACCTTGAAAACAGTTTATCTGTCATAGAAAAATATCTCTTATTGAATCATAAAATACTTGTTTTTCAAAATTCTTATCGTGTAGTCAAAATTCACAACTTACAAAATATGAATGCATCAAACTTTTTCAAACATATTATAAGCACATAAGCACATCAGGAATGGTTTGGGTGGATCAAAAAACAAAACGTACTACACATTTCCACTTAATGGTCTTGTATAGCCGTGAACAGAACGTACTAACGCAATCCCACATAATGGTTTTGCGTAGCCGTGAACCTATGGGAGTCCATGAAGAAGCTCCATGCCACTAGCGGGCAGGTCAACGTGCACGTGACTTAACTTAGGAGACCACCACAAACCCACGTAACACATATTTCTTAACTTGTAAACTTGTTGCCCAAAATGACACTTTTCTTGAAAACTTGCTTTTTATATACTTGATCGACGTATATCTTGAAAACCATTCTTGAAAACATGCTTTTAGAAACATGCATCTTTTTCAAAAATATAACTTTCATGGTCTTTTCTTTTTGAAAATCATTACTCAAATCATATAACAAACATATAGCAGATTTCACAAATCATTCATAAACAATAATGCAGCACTTATGATGCAAATGAAATCAAAAAACTTCTTTGATTTAAAGAAAACGGTAGTAGCTTATTTACTCTATTATAAACATGTACCCACCTTGATTTCCTTACTTAAAGACTTGACTTGCTCAAAATGCCTCTTCTCTTTGCAAACAACCTGAGGTATCAAAGGTTCTTTCCTGCTGTTCCTCTTATCTCTCTTCATTCTTCACCAAATGAAGGGATCTTTAGCTCAAAAGAAAGCTCTTCTCTTCCTCTACCTTTGTCTCTTCTTGAACAACCTCAAAATCTCTCTTGAAAGCTAAGGAAATTAAAACCCTAGCTTGTTTTCTCTTCTTTCTCTCTTTCATTATTTTTCATGTTTTCTCTCTCTTATTGTCGGACCCCGGAACTGGAGCCCAACGTCTTGAAACATAAGCCTTTGACCTCCTCATATAAATTGTACCCCTTTTTGTCTCTAGATTGATCTTAGCATGAGAAACACCTCAATTGAAGTTCTACAACTCAAGATATATGTCCTAAGAAACTATTGGTCCAAATATCACCTGAATTGGAGGTCGAATGAGAGAGTTATGCCCTAAACAA
>JANKOD010000193.1:27518699-27528927 GCA_026284645.1 Erythroxylum acuminatum | reverse complement strand
TGCTACCTTACTAATTAATATCAACTTAATTTAACTCATCAAGACCCCAAATTCCTCTAATCATGCTTAAATAAATATTAAAAAAATTCAGGGGCTAACATAATCTAAGACTCTAAATCAGCCATGCACAACTCCAACAATCTTATAATATCCATACCAATTCCAACGTCATCCATACCAACCTTCATTAAAGATAGACTTCTATTTTTGTAACAAGTCTTACCTAAGAATCCAATTCAAGTAAGAAATGTTACTTATTTACACCACTTCTTGATTTATAATTTTAATCATTATCTTAAATACCCAAAAATCAAAAATGCCAAAATTAAATAATGAGACATAATAAATATCTTAACAATCTCTCCCTTTTTGGCAATTTTTGTCATAAATAAGAAACTTCCCTTGAATCACATAATCGAATATATATAAGTATTGAAGTCACAATACTCCTCCTCAATCCAAGGTCCAAGCATCGAAGGATCAAAGAATCCACTACTTCAGTTGACGAAGAGCATCAAGACCCACTTGAAAAATGCCTTCAATCTGCTCAATTTTAGTGAACAAAGCTATATGAGGGTTGACAGAGGAAGTTCCCGAGACATCTGAAGGACCAGGTGAAGTGTATGGCAAATCTTCAGCCTATGGTTGATTGAAAATTCTAGCTGATATGTTCGTTAAGGTGACTGGTTCAAGTATACTTGCCTCTAACCAAGAACACCATTTGCATATAAAAATTGAGAAATCAAGAAAGGAAAGTAAAGCAGGGATGTGACTTGCCTCCAATAGCCAACATAACTTCAACTATAAGTTGCCCCAAATTAAAGTTCACCCCCGTACCGATGGCATAGAGCAGTTCAGGATGTGCTAGATAAATGGAAACAACATGTGTACTAGGCATCCAGTTAGCTAAAACCAACTTATAAAGCACAAAATACTTTTGTGTCAACATAGACGAGCGTAGCACGAAATTAGATGGCTAAATAGTTTACTTTCTTCCAATTAACGTAGTAGCTATCAGATCATTAAAAGTGGTCCAGTTATCATCATAAATCTGATCCCAAATTAGATTATCAAACCTTATGAAGATATTCAGTCTATTAGCATCAAATTGTATCACCCGGCCCCATACATACACCAATTTATAACTCACAGCAATACCAGTCAATAAGTCACCAGACAGATTGCAATAGAATTCTTTTACCAATTCAACATCATAATGTTCAGGAAGTAATGCAGCTTGAAGTAATATTCTCTTAGATAGAAAAATATCCATTCGATACTGCTGAATTTCATCTAAGTTAATAGGGTGGTCCAAAATTATCCCGATGTCAGTGAGTGTCTCCCATTTATGCTCAACTTTGGATGAATAAAATTTGAATGAAACTGTAGTGTCTACTATCAAACGAGCAAAATGAATTCTCTGAGGTGGGTGGACTATTTTTAGAGCTTGCTGGTTAGTCTGTTTCTAAGTGACCAAAGGAGGAGCAATCGGTGAAGCAGCTGCAGTAGGAATCTCGTCGGAATCAGATGATGATTCTTTGACTATTGAAAACAACACCCGTATGGCATCATCACATTCTGGTGGGCTATCCCAAACTTAGGTGATGTCTAAAATTTCAATGGGAGCAATTAAGGATGACCTAGGCCTAGATACTTTCCTCTCAGGTGTCGGGTTTACCAGCAAACGGTTGGAACGACGAGTGGGTGCAACAGTCGATTTTTCCACAACCGAAGAGGAAGATTTCTCTTTGTTCTTGCCCATTTTGTTAATTAATAGCAAAAACTCAAACAAAATCAACAATTGATGCTAGCGTTGAGTGAAATTAAGAAGTATCGTAGAGAGAAGTCCAAATGGTAGAGATAGAACTCACACACTTGTGAAGAAGGGAGTCTTCAATGGAGTCCCAAAAATCCCACAAAGATGTTGAATCAAGAGAGGTCTTCAATCTAATCAAGTGGTTGCTTGGGTGCTTGGAAGTCAACAAAGAGGAGGAGAGGATGAGGAGCGCTAGCGACGGTAGAATGAGGACTTAGGGATTTTATTCCCTCTTGACAAAAACACAACGCTTCGTTTTTTATTTTCTTTTCCTTTTTTAAAAAATATTACATCAATAATGCAAGACACAAAATCCCAAAGCCCCTTGAAGAAGTTCAAACCTGACTACGTCAAGAGGTTTTGTCAAAATGTCCACCAGTTGCTTTTTCGTAGACATATATATGAGAGGGTGGCTACTTTGTTCTCCACAAGCTCTCAAATAAAATAATACTTCAAATCAATATTTTTTGTTCGAGAATGCTGAACCGGATTCTTCAAAATATCTATAGCACTCTTGTTATCATATAGGATTGTCAATATATCCTGATCAATTTAATAATCTTCCAACATTTGTTTCATCCAAAGAAATTGCAAACAACAACTTCCTGCAACAATATATTCTGCTTCTATAGTTGACAGTGAAATTGAATTATGCTTTTTACTGTACCAAGAAATTAGATTGTTACCAAAAAAGAAACAACCTCGTAAAGTGCTTCTTCTATCGTCTAGATTTCCGACTCAATCCGCATCACTATACCCGACTAGATAGGATGTAGAGTCATATGTATACCAAATTCCAAATTCAGATGTACCGCTTATATACTTGATGATCCTCTTTACTACTATCAAGTGTGTATCTTTTGGATTCGCTTGGTAGTGAGCACATACTCCAGCATTGTATCATATATCTGGTCTAGTTGCTGTTAAATACAATAGGCTCCCAATAATGCTCTGATAGAGTCTGACATCAATACTTTTGTCATTCTCATCTTTACTTAACTTCGATAGGTGTTCTTACATTTCTAACATTCTCAAGTCTAAACTTCTTTATTAAGTTCTTCGCATATTTGGTTTAAGATACAAAGACGTCATCCTTCACTTGTTTAATTTGCAAACACAAAAAGAAGTTCAATTCACAGACCATACTCTTCTTAAATTCATGCATCATTAATTCAACAAAGTCATCTACCATCTTAAGATGAGTGGAGCCAAATACAATGTCATCAACATAAATCTGAGCAATCATCAAATCAGATCTAATTTTCTTTATAAATAGAGTTTTATCAACACTACCTCGTTCATATCCTTTTTTGATGAGATATTGTGTGAGTCTTTCATACCAAGCCTTTGACGCTTGTTTGAGAAAGTACCTTCTTCAACTTAAACACATGATCTGCATGAGCTAAATCAATAAATCCTTTCGGTTGCTCAACATATACCTCTTCATGTATAAACCCATTCAAAAATGCACTCTTCACGTCTATCTGATAAAGCTTGAAGCCTTTCACACATGCTATACCCAACAACAGTTTGATAAACTCAAGTCGTGCTACTGTTGCAAAGGTTTCATCGAAGTCTATTCCTTCAATTTGAGAATGTCCTTGAGCCATTAACCTTGCTTTATTTCTAGTTACGTTGCCCTTTTCATCTATTTTATTACGAAATACCCATTTGTTCCAATCACATTCACATTTGTCAGTCTTGGCACCAATTCCCATACATCATTTCATGCAAACTGAATCTATTCTTCTTGCATAGCTGCTATCCAAAACTCATCTTGTAGGACTTCTTTAATATTTTTGGGCTCAACTAAAGAGGTGTAGCATAAATATCCTACGAGTTCTCGGTAATCGACTCTTTTTCTTTCACTTGTTTTTCTTCTTTCTCTAACATCACTAATAACATTTTCTACTATATGACTTCTTCTGATTCGTGATGGAGGACCCTGGTTTAGATCAGTTTCTCTCAATTTTTAAGTATTTAACGGGACTATTTCCTCATCAAGTGTTTTGGAAGATCCCTTGTTCGAAGTAACTGCCATTTCTTCAGTTTGCGCAATTACTTCCTCAACAGCAACTAACTGTAGATCTGGGCAATTTTTTGTTATATTGTCGTTACTTGTTCGAGCTGGTTTGCAAGATCAATTTGCATGTTTTTTTCTGCCTCTGTAGCATTCAATTAAGATATATCATCTATCATCACATTTACGGATTCTAACACTTTCTTGTTTCTTTGATTAAACACTCGATATATTTTGTTATGAGTTGAATAACCAATAAAGGTCCCTTTATGGCTTTTGCTCTCAAATTTTTCAAGTTGTTCCCGATCTCTAAAAATGTAACATCTATTGCCAAACACATGAAAGTAACTCACATCTGGTTTGTTTCCTTTCTAAAGTTCATAAGATGTCTTGTTCAAGATGTTTCTAAGATAAACTCTGTTACATATATAGCATGATGTGTTGACTGCTTCGACCCAAAATCGCATAGACATCTTTCTTCCATTCAACATAGATCTGGCCATTTCTTGAAGGGTTTTATTTTTCCTTTCGACAACTCCATTTTGTTGTAGATTTTTAGGTGTTGAAAATTCTTGCATGATGCCATATTCATCACAAACCTCATTGAAGCTTGCATTCTCAAATTCCCTTCCATGATCTGACCGAATTCTCAACACTGCCATATTTTTCAGATTCATAACCTGCACATATAGGTTTATAAAAGCCTTGAAAGCATCTAATTTTTCTCTAAAAAATGATACCCAAATGTATCTAGAATAGTCATCAACACAAGTTAAAAAGTATCTCATCCTACCAATGTTATCATATTGTGTTGGACCAACCAAATCTATATGAATTAACTCAAGTATACGTGAGGAAGTAACATATCTAACCTTTTTATGTGGTACTCTAATTTGCTTACCCATTTGGCATGCACTACACAATGATTTGTCTTCTTTATTCATTGAGGCTAAACCTTTCACAACTTCCACTTTCTTCAACTTGCTAATGAGCTTATAGTTGATGTGTCCAAACTTTTGATGCCATAGCTTTATATTATTGTCGTAAGAGGCTAAATTGCAAGTATTGGTGACATGTACCATATAGCAGTTGTCTGCTGATCGTTTGCCACTCACAATGCATTCTCCTTGCTCAGTTAGCACTCTGCATTCATCACTTGTAAATTTAGTCAATAAACCATCATCACAAAGTTGGCTTATACTTACCAAATTGGATTTTAATCCATCGACATAGAGTACGTTTTTTAGATATGGCAGTCCATCCACGCTTAACGTCCCTCTACCAATTGCTGAAACCTTCTTTCCGTCTCCAAATGTCACATGTCTATCCATACAACTTTGATAATTGGATATGTAACTCTTTTCTCCGGTCATATGACATGAACGCCCACTATCAAAATACCAACCATTATGTGAAGTCGCCTTCATAGGAGTTACGAAAGCTTACAATTGATTCATTTTAACCTAAGTGTGCTTCGGAACTATGGATTGCAACTAGAAATTTTGTAAGGAATATATGATCCTTTGATTTTGGGTTCTTTGGAACAACATCTGTAATAACTTGTAACACCTTGATCTTATGTGTTCGATAACTCTGAAAAATGACATTTAGGAACAAATCTCCAATTTTTCTTCAAGGTTTCTTCTTGGACAGATCTAGACGCATTATTTTTATCATCATTTACCTTAGAGCATTCACCTTTATAGCCAATGTCTTAAAGATCCCCTTTTATCTTACCGATTTCCAATAATTTTTCTAACCTCTCCATCCCACCATTTATCATCCTCAATAACTTTTCGATACTGACCAATTTTAGTTCTACTTCATCAAGTTTAGT
This sequence comes from Erythroxylum acuminatum, assembly GCA_026284645.1. NCBI lineage: Eukaryota > Viridiplantae > Streptophyta > Magnoliopsida > Malpighiales > Erythroxylaceae > Erythroxylum > Erythroxylum acuminatum. The sequence continues at coordinate 27,523,254 of JANKOD010000193.1, read as the reverse complement.
TAGTGTCGACATCAATTTCTTCTCTAAGCCACGAATAATGTTCTTCATAAATAAGTTTTCTTCATTCAACTTTTCATTCTTCTTACATGTTTGCACCCATTTTGCATACATTAATTCATAAGCTTTGTAAATATTCTCCTTTTTATCATCTAAACCACTGTAATCACTATCATAATCTGAGATTAAGCTTTGAGCTGATTCGTCTACGTTTTTCTCTAAATTTTCATATTTGCTCACTTTTTCATCATCGGTTACTTCCTTCTTGGTTACTGTTAAGCAAGCAACTAGACTTTTGTTGTACAAAGCAACTAACGCAGCACTATTCACAATTTCTTCTTCAGTATCATATTCACTTTTAGATTCATTCCCACTCCAAGTGCTCATAAAGGATTTCCCTTTTTTCTTCTTCAAGGTGTTAGCACATTCTGCTTGCACATGTCCGAAGCCTTGACACCCATGACATTGAATTCTCTTTGCTTTTCTTTCACCCTTCTAAGTTTTGACTTATTGTTTGAAGTTGTTGTTCGATGAACTCCTACCGTTTTGCCTAAATTCGGGTCTGTGCTTTTTCACTCTTTTTAGCCACTTACTGAAATTTTGTGTTAACAACACCAGATCCTCATTCTTGTCAGATTCATCTTCTACATCATTTATGTCTTTTCTAGTTTCAGCTTGTAGTGCCAATCCTTTGCTCTTTTCTTGTTTGCTCCTCAACAAATTCATTTCAAAATTGGTAAGAATTTCAATTACCTTCTCCAACGACAAGTCATTAATGTTATGAGCCTCCTCGATTGCTGTAATTTTCAGAATAAATCTTGGAGGTAGTGACCTCAGCGTCTTCTTTACCAATTTCATGTTAGAGTATTTCTTCCCGAGCTGATGTGCTTGTTTGCTATATCGTGCAACCTCTTATGAAAATCTCCAATCATCTCACTATCATCCATCTTCAGTTCTTTAAACCTCACAGTTAACATTTGAAGTTTTGAGGCTATCATAGATTTCGATCCCTCATGTGTAGTCCGTAAAGTATCCCACGCTTCTTTAGTTGATATCGTTAAAAAGCGACCTTCATCCACAACACTAAAGATGGCATGCATGGCTTAAGAATTTCCAAGTGCTCTCTCTTCTTCAACTCTTGTCCATTCAGATGAGTTTTTCAGTACTACTTCTCCCTTGTCATTAGTCATCACCAGATGTATCTAGCCATATAGCACCGAATTTCATGCCTTTGTTCCCTGTGCCTAAATAAAAACTCCCATACGTGCTTTCCATGCAGGATAATTGGAACCATCCAACAGTAGTAGCCTAGTAATTGATGCACCTTCTCTTTTAGTCATGTTTACGAAACGCGGATCTGCACCAACTTGTTGTATCAAGTTTTGATTCAGTGACTTCACTTTGATACCAATTGAAAAATTGTAAGGGTATATTAGTTTTGCAAACTCTTCGATTTATCCCAGTCATTTCTAACACAATCAAAAACTAGAAGAATTAAATGCAACAAAATAAATCAATATCAATATTTGTTAACGCAGTTCGAAAAATATTGCCTACGTCTGTAGGGCCCTCGCCCAGTTTAATCCTTTCATCAAAAGACAACGATAGTTTTACACAAGGCTTTAATAAGCTGAAATCACTCAACCCTTGACGCTACCACCCGTCCTCATTGCCCGTGAAAGTGATTCACACCCAATAATATAACCTACTCATGTTAATCTCAACAGATGATTTTTCTCAACAATCTTTTAACGAAAAAACACTAAATAAATAACTCGAGTGGTTAAACAAAAATTCAACATAAATGAGAACACTTGAGAAAGAATAGAAAAAACAACTCCCCTATAGATTCAGCTCCATTGAAACAGTTCTGAAAGTTGTCACCATAAACTATAGGCTGATCCACGCAAATACTAGTATTAATTCACAGCAACAGGATAAAAACACCAAATATGGCAGCCCATGCAAACAATCCACTCCAGGATGTTGCAGACACAAAGAAATCAATCGACAATTATCATTCACCTGCGACAAACCCAGACAAGACAAAGACCAAACCAAAACAAGGTAAGTAAAGAATCACGCAATAACCATCAAAAAATCTGCAACTCGCTAACACTTTCCTTCAGCCCACGACAGCACCTTCCAAAATGATGGGTCATGCACACCACAACACACTTTCAACTATCTCCCAATTTTCTGCACACACAGCAACGTGATTTGCCCATTCACCATAGATCAACCCACACCAAAATGCAGACCAAGTCACACACACACAAGCCTCCCTCAAATCACTAAAATAATCAGATTAATAATTTCATCACTCACGCATCCACCGGCAATCGACACACCCACGAAAGCATCACCAAAATCACTCACGTGTAGGATACAGAGGCAGAGTCACATACACATGTAATCTAAGACTCCAAATCAGCCACGCACAACTCCAACAATCTTACAATATCCATACCACAACCAACGTCATCCACATCAACCTTCATTGAAGATAGACTTCTATTTTTGCAACAAGTCTTATTCAAGAATCCAATTCAAGTAAGAAGTGTTACTTATTTACACCACTTCTTGATTTATAATTTTAATCATTATCTTAAATACCCAATAATCAAAAAATGACAAAATTAAATAATGATAAATATCTTAACAGGAGTGTCCAAAGTTATTGCTTAAAAGAATGCTAAAACTAAGGAAATTGAAAGTTCTCTAGCCCTCCGAAGTGTAGTTTTTGTTGGATTTTAGAATGGGAAGGTAACTAAAAAAAGTATAATAGAAAAAAGATAATGCAAGAGATAATTTTATTAATTTGTTCATGTTTACATTGACTTGAAGGCCCTAAATATATAGAGAATGAAATAACAAACTTAGCTAATATTTAGATAAAGATTACACAAACAAATCAAATTCAAAAGTTTAAATCCTAACTAGATAATAACTTTATCTTAATAGATAAAATTTTATCTTTAAACAAAGACTTCATTTTTAACTTTGAATCAATCTTTCCAACATTCTCCCTTGATTCAAAGTTGCAGAAAATTCAAACTCCTTGGAGCACATCTCTCCAAATTTCTTATTTGTGAAGCATCTCTTCACTATATGATGCACTTTCTCAACATCTTACCATTGTTGAGCACTTCTCTCAACTGATTCAAAAAAGATTCTCTTCACTGTATAATGCACTTTCTCATTATCTTACCATTGTTGAGCACTTCTCTCAACTAATTCAAAAAAGAGTTTTTTCTTCAGCCGCTGCAACTAAATTTGCATGTTCTTCTTATTTAAAATTTGCAATTCTTTTGTAAATGACCAAATCTTTTGCCGTTATAGCATTGACGCTTTTCTTTGCTTCTTGCTTCTTTTTCTTCATGAGCCCTTATAATTGTTGAATTGCTAGCAGTTATGGGAACTCACTCAATCTCACAGTCCCTTAAGAATCTAAAGCTCTAATACTAAACTTTGAATCAAGAGAGAATGTTGGAAAGATTGATTCAAAGTTTAAAATGAAGTTTTTGTCTAAAGATAAAATTTTATCTTTAAACAAAGACTTCATTTTTAACTTTCCAACAGTTTCGAACTAACAGTAGCATTACTGCTTCTTATCATAGTATCTGGTTTTGTCCAGAGCTACTTAAAAATAAATCAGCAATTTTAATCTGTTTAACTACTCCGGATAAGTATGTTCAGTTGTAATAACGTTTTACTGCGGTTTGAAGAGTTCCAATGAAAGGATTTTCAAAGGACTATACGTCAGTTTCCATCAAATAAGAGAAAGAACTATCAATTCCTTTCAATTGGTTAGTTAAAAGCAGGAAAGATCACGTCTTGGCGATGGGCTTCTGACTTTCTAATGTATACAATGCATTTGCACACTTGGTTTTTAAATATTAATACAGATTAGATGATGTTTGAGGCGAAGGACTTGAACTAGAGAACTGAAATGGTTCCATCTTAATTAATCCAGGATCAAGTTTCAATCATTTTCTAGCTTAGTGAAAAAGGCACGTCATACGAAAAAAGTCACCCTTTTTAGTATTGTAGTTTAGGGCCAAGTTCAGCTGACACAGCTATTTAAACAGGCTTACACTTCTGTTCTTGTTGATAGTATATATATGGAAACCCAACCAGGACGAGAAGCAGATTATCTCCGTTCCTTGTGAGGAGGTTGTTGAACAAAAAGCTTCAGATCTTGAGCTTGGATGTGCTCACCCTCATCCAATTATAGCAAGACCCTACTCTAATTAATCTATTAATAAACAGTATCCAAAACTAATTAAACGGCAAGTTATCTCTGATTCTCTAATACTCGGAGGCCAAGCCATTCCCTTCATCAGTAAACGAGAAGTACAGATCTAGAGCACATTCAACCTATGAACTTACTCCTTTTAATAATATTATAACTAAAAGCAGTTTGTGCGGCGTGTATTGAGCATATTGTTGTATTTCCTTTTATGAACATCAGGGGTATATGTTGAAAATATGACTTTGAAACAGTCAAAGATATTATCATAATATTATCTTTAAGTTCAGATTTTATTTTATGCTG
>JANKOD010000193.1:27465196-27503719 GCA_026284645.1 Erythroxylum acuminatum | reverse complement strand
GTTTTCCATAAGCGAAGCTTCCCAAGATTATGGATCAGAACGATGATATTCCAGCCTTACAGAATCCGGCTGAACCACAATAGTTACTCTTCATTGAAGTGAGCTTAAACATGAATTTAGTTTTAATTAGAAAATATATTCTAGAAGCTAGCTCATCTTTGACTCTAGTCCCACTGCCTGTTTTAGGTTTTATGTTTGTAAAGGCTCTTGTAACAGTCTATATCTCGCCGTCTAGTTGCTTCATCTTTCTGGCTACACACGTTTTGACTACTGCTTTTAACTCTTGAATGCATCTTTATTACGATTGTTTGTAAAGTTTGATTTGTATGTGAATACCTTGACGTGTGCATCTGGTTGACGTGATGTGCATCTAGTTGACAAGATGTGCATCTTATTGATAAAATGTTATTAAGTTGTTATAATTGTTTTTATTTTATTTTATTCTATTTTTATTTACTTATTTTTATTACCTTTTATGTCTATTTGCTTTATTTATTTATTTATTTTTATTTTTTATGCGCATCCATGTATAATTTTTGTAATATGTTCATGTCACATTGCATGGGTCTATCGAAAACAACCTCTCTACTAGGTAGAGATAAAGTTACGTTCTATCAAACCTCCCCAGACCCTACGTTTCTGATTTCAACTAGATATTGATGATGATGGTTTGATAAGACTTAGCTTATTAAAACCTTAAATTATGGAGTTGGTTTTGGAATTAATATTTTATAACTATAAATATATTGAAGAATCTTAAGCTCTGTCCTAATTGTAAAAAAAATTGAATCTAAAAGGTGATCAATTATGAGATTGATTACATAAAAGCAACACATTTAGTTAAGAACTTACAAACTTTAAATCACCAACAAAGAGGGAAAAAGAGTTCCAATTATACAAATGGATACGACCCTAAGTAGTTCTAACATTATGATAATACTGATTAACAGTATATTAAAAAGTTACTAAATAGGTAAGGTAGATAATTATTTACAAGAGAAAGAAATGAAGCCATTTAATCAAATGACATCCTCACTTAAATTAGCCCAAATTGTCCTGTATTTTATGTTTAATATATTCAACATGATTTTGATGTTCCATAGAGTCTAGAACATATAATAGACACTACAACAAAGTAGGCTTTTGGCTATGGTTTGAAAATTGTTGCCAAAGGAAATAAAACCATTACGGTAAAATGGTTTGCGAGTTTTTAAACACTATTGACGACATTTAATATAGGATGCATTTTATATTTGTAGCTAATAAGAATTGGCAAAAAATTTCAACTGTGTACTTAGTTTCAGGGCTAAATGTTTAAGGAAACGAAAAATGTTTTGTAGCTAAAACATTTGGTGACTTTTTTTAACTCTAAACTTATTTTTGGAGCAAAATATGTTTAGCTACGATATAATTTTTGTAGCTAAAACACACAAATTATATAATATCAGCTACAAAAATAGATTTTGCAGTTAAAAACTTTTAGCTACGAAAATATTATTCATAGCCAAAAGAAGAAGGAACAAAATACAATGAAAGCGAAATCATTTTGTCCACTAAATGATGTCGTTTTTTGCATATTGATAACCTAATTAAGAAGTAGTCTTCGTCCTCCATTGAATGTTCTGCATTTCGTCATTATCTTCCAGTAGCTGTAATGTGCTAGTCCAATGTATTTGTCTAATGTGTTCGTCTGTCTTTGTTTGTCTTCATCTCTCTTCTCTTTAGTGTCGTCATGTTTTCTTTAACAATTGCCAATTTCTATTTTGAATATTCATACGAGGGTTCTTCTTCTCTAGGTAATTGGGATTTTAGTTCATTTTTGGTTAATGTAAGTTAGGGTTAAATAGAAATAAATTAAACGTGAAGAGTTTCGTACACCCACCAATGAACGTCACTGTGTGAATAACATATCATTCAAAAAGTGGGCGAGATCATAGGAACAAATTTCTCAAAGCTGATTCAAAAGGCTTGAAATTACATTGCTAGATTTACTTCATATTAAAGTCAATCTACCTCTTTATTAACCCATTAAGGCCACATTTTACTTTGGCATTTTGCCACAATTGCAAGCACTTATGTATGAATGCTTTCACTATTTTTGTGTCCCAATGTTGTGTTCAATTAAATCTTTTAAAAAAGCAATTTACTTAAGGGTTCTGTCTAAAGAGACAAGGATTATAAGGTGTCTTATGTCTCTTATAGACAAGTTCTTTAAAGGTGACAATTACTTTTTTCTTTTGTAAATCACATTAATTGTATATTCTAGGGAAAAATTCCAATGTCTCTGCTGTAATCATTTTTACATATATTTTAAATACCTCTTCATCTTTAAAATAGAGGTAGAAATTATTACACCAAGTGATAACAACTCTAGTTAGGACCCCATACAATTTATGTATTTCTGTAGGGTAGTTATTGTCAAGTAGCCATGCTAATATGAACTAATAAGTGATAAATTTCTATATTTGATTTTCGAACAGGCAATTCCCTTTTTGCAGACTTCTTCAAACTGTTTCATATAATAGAACTCCCAAAGTAGATAACTTGATTTGGCATTTCTAGAGTGTCCTTTTGGCATTTTTTGGCTAAATTGGGGAAAGGTTCCCTACATAACCTTTTATGGTATATGGATTTGCATCACCTTTTATTTTGAAGAGTCATAGATTTATGTGGGAACCTTATTTGTTTCTCCTAAATGGACTTGCCAAAAATTGATCCTGTTATGCAACCCTTAATCCTATTTATTTGTTTAAAGCATTATGTATAGTCCATATGTTGAATGTAGTTTGTTTTGTTACTTGATTATTGTGGATATTGCATTTTGAAGGTTTTACTTATTCATTTTTCTTTAACCTCATTGATTAATCAATCATTATTGACATTTCCTTTGTGTTTTTGTCTGTATCTCTTTCTTTTTCCCTAAGACATCTTCTCTATATACTATTCCTCTGTTTCTTTGCCATAAATGACATGAAGAAATGGTTCATCATTTCCATTTGTAGTTTCCTATTTGACATTTAGTTTTTGGGGGCCCTTTACTCATGATATCTTATTCTCTTACTCTTCAAGCAATGTAAATAAACAATGGATCTAGTTCCTTATTTATGAATCCAACCATTCAAAAAAATTCATGTTTCTTTTTCTTTTTGGTAATAAAACAAATTATGGATTTTGATTGATTCTGAAGTTAAGGAACATTTAGGCTTCCAGTTTTGTGCAGAATTCTGGCTTAATATCTTCTCCTTGTACGTCATATTAAATTGAAGCTTGCTCTGTTATAAATGATGGTGAGGATATAGATGGCATGCCGAGTGAAAGTGATGCTTTCACCTAGTAGTATTTTAGCCTAATTTTTATGAACAATTGTTGTAATTGTTTATGAAATGTTATTGGCTACATATTGACTAATGATGTATGAAATGAACTGGAGCTTACTCTATAATCTGTGAAAGTACGTAGAACCTTTTTAGTGTGATGTATTAGTAAACCACACGAGACTTTTCTTTAAACGTCATATCATTTTCCTATTCAATTTTAAGAATTACTTATCATTTTTTCTCTCTTGAAATGCCTACTTTATGTCTATGAGCTTAAATACCAATTTTTCAATCATGATTCTCCTGAAGTAGGTCTTGGCATGAAAAATATTCATTTACCTAGTAATAGCAAGTGTTAAGAAGTGTGAAGCTTTCACTTTTCTAAGGAATCAAGAGAAGAAACTAAAGAAGCACCAATCCTAAACTTTTGGAAACCTAAGTAATCCTGAAATATGTTGGAATCTTTTGTAGACTAGGAAGTTTACTTTTAGGCCTCAGTTTGTACTGTTTTCACTTGGATGATGCTTAAAGTTATATCTTATGAGTAATTTACTTCCAAGTATAAGGCTAAGCCATTGATGAAGACCACAAAGTACTAACATTGAAAATGTGAATTAAACTCTATTATATCAACACTTGTAACAACATTGTTAAGTGACCCTAAATTTACTAAAAGTATAATGGAAGTTATCATGGAAATCTTAATGGTTGAAGCTTTTGCTTTGTTGGTTATATTAAAACTCTCCTTCTTTTTCTTCTCCTCTGTCTGTCATATTTATTCTCCTTTAGCTTTCTCTACCTTTCTTTATACTCACCTATCAAGTGTGATATTTATCGAATTCAGATCTATTTTTGCAGGATCAGAACAGGGAACTGCACATAATTGATGACGTAAACACATGCTTTCATCATAGAACCTGTTTGCTGCCTTCTTTTGTTTTATGCTTAATAGTCTATAGTTTTGTTGCAAATTAGTTTGTTTTAAGTTGGTTTTTAAATGATGTTGCATAAGTTCTAATAACATTATCAGATTGATTGATTTATAGATGAAGCATGATTCGAACAACTATATTCTTTCACCTAAAAACAAGATCTTTTGAAGGATCTAACATAATAAGCGTCACAGACAAGGAGACAAAGTTAATTATCCTAGTTGTAAGCAACTATTTCTTCCACAGCCATTGATGTGGTTAATGAACTTAACTATAAAATTCATGTGTTTATGTTACTATTTTGCAGGAGGAAGAGGCCGCTTTTTTAGAATCACCAATGGGTGAAAGATGAATAGAAATTGGACATAGGGAAATTGTTGTTGTTCCTAACAAGTTGTAATTTACCATGAAGCAGCACATATGTAGGAGTTATGCTATAATATTTTTGTAATTTGAACATTTATAATTCGTGAATTGATCCCTTTATTTATTGTTTTGTCTATAAGAATTGTTAAAGTTGTTATTAATATCTTGAATAGGAAGAATATTCTTTTTGTTGTTATAATTTAATGATATTTATATAATTTTACTTTTTATATACAACGATCGATATTTTCAATTAATAATATTTTTATATGATTTATTAGAATAATAAATTCATAATAAAAATATATCGTATATTGTTCATTGTCGTGGATTAAAAATGTACGAAATAGCATATCGCAATATTATTAAAAGCACAACAAATAATATTTGGCTATATTGTGTAAAACATGACAAATAACATTTGACTATGTTTAGAAAAACGTAATTAAAAAGATTTTGCTACATTCCAAAAACATAGCTAAAGAATTTGCATTTGGCTATGATTTTAAAAAAGTAGCTAATAGTATGTAATTACCGAAAAAAAAGTAACCAAAAATTATTGACTACGATTTCTGAAGAAGACATCGCTTATAATTTTCAGCTATAAAGATTTAACGATGTTTTGTGTAACGAAACAAGAACGTAGGTAAAAACTGCAGTTGACATTTTTTAGACATTTAACTACTTTTTTAAAGCTAAAATTAGAGAACGTATATTAAAAGAGTACCTTTTAACCCAAAAAAAAAAAAGAAAAAGAGTATGATTAAAATTCAGATATTTTTGGACTTTTAAGCTCTCTAATTTATTATCTGGCTGCATCTCTGGCGGTTCAAACCTAAGTAAGCTGTATATATAAATTGAATATTAGAATCATTTATGACTCACAAGTCACAACTGTCAGTCAATGCAAAACCAATTAACATTGTAACTAACTATCCTCAAGCCAGAAAACAGATTAACAGTACAATTTACATGCTCTGACAATTAGCGATCAATATATCAATACAACTAATTTGACCACAAGAAGGCTGAGTTTTCTCGGAAATCAGACGGAACTTAATTTGAGGTCAAATGACGACAAGATATAAATGCATCGACATTTTCACTCATTGCTCTTCATCTCACTTGAATTCTTGAAAATGAGGGAAAAACTGATCAACATAAAGAGAGTGATAGCTTGTGTGGTTTGCGACCATGGGAATTTCTCTGGGGGAAGCCCCACAGCTCAAGTACCTGACATGCCTCATACCAGCTGTAGTGATGGGAAGGAAGCCAATCAAGTTTTGGTGACGTCAAGGAAATTCAAAAAGAATTGTAAAGGGGAAGATAATGACAAGGGAAGGAGCTACAGTCTTCGGCTAGGAAAGATTGGGAAAATTGAGGAGGAAAGATCATGTTCTTTCAAGGAAGCTGATGGAGTAAGTGAAGAAATGTGCCCTAGAACCAACAGGATTACCCATGCTTGCATGCATCACTAGATCAAATGGGTTTCAGTTTCAGGTGCCTAATCGTTACCTTTGCCAATATAGTTTCTTTTTACTCAACGTTTCATTACAATGTAAAAGCTACATTCATTGCTGATTTTCTTTCTTCATCCATTTTCGATTGAGTAAGAAGTATGGGATTTACTTCATTACTTGTCCTCTACGTAAGTTTAAAATATTTGCAAACGGGGTAAAATTATGCAAAAATCAAGGAGTACTATAGACGGCAATGCAACATAAAGCATTCTATCTGAACATTCATAATAAGAACTGTTAAACTCTCATAGGCAGAATATGTTGCATTTACTTACCTCTAAAGACTCTGATGCTCAACCCAAATCTAGGGAAGATACCTGACATCCTGCTCATGTATATGCTATAAGAGTTAATTGGATTAAGAAAAGGGCAACACGTCTTCCACAGATTAGTTCATAATAATAGAAAAGTAAAAATGAGGTAAAAAAAGTTGCACCATATCCCAAATAGTGGTCTCGCAGCAACGACGAAGATTTGCAATCAATTCCGGTCTCTTCTAAGGTATTCTTTCCAACCTATCTCAAGGGATGACTGACCTCTGTGTAGTAACAAGCTGGAGAGAATGCATAAGCACAGAATAGAAACGGATCCTTCCCAATGTTTAAAGCACTAGATTTGCTGAGGATCAGACCACAACATTAGTGTTGCTAAAAGTGCTATTGTTGCTGTTTCAACACGCAATCGATGAGGGCCAAGACCAACGGCTTTAGCACCTGCTTCCAACACCATGTTTACTTCTCTTTCTGTGAAATCTGAAACATAGCACCGCTTCATTGTCTACCAAATTTAATGGCATTTCAAAATAGAAACCAACATAGTATGTTTCAATTGTAGTCAGATTGGCAACTTCATGTTTGACAAAGTGGGAAAAGAAACTATGCCTTCAAACTTGAAACAAATGGGACACAGTTTTCACTGCTCAGCTTAGGAGTGTTAGCAATCTGTAACAAATTTCTTTAATATAAAAGTAGATGGTAGGGCATAGATCGTTAAATGACAATCCTTTTATGCCAGACTAGATAATGGAACCACATCACTTTCAAACTTCCGGAAGTAAGACAAGAAACACTGCAGCATGCACAACTGATCTGTAAGAGAATCACTTAAAAGAAGTAATGGAGTAGAGGAGCTCAGACTTTACAGCAACAGGAGAATAACGAGTCAAAAAGATGGCAGGAGGTAGGGGCAGAGAGTGCAACCATCATCACAAGATGCATAAATAACTTGCCAACAGAAGCAGAAACACTATTACCATCAACACCAGGGTTAAAAAAACACTTGCAAATGCCTTCACCAACACATTTAGTTAATAGACAATATTGTCAACCAAACAAGATAAAAGCAGCTAGAAACAAAATTGGAAGTGCAATAACATAAAATGTTTATCCTTTACCCAAATATAGAGTAAATGAATAAGAAATGTGTACTGACCCCCTTCTGGTCCCACTATTATCATTCCAGTCATTTCTTTTCTTGGTGAAGGCAATAAACTACAAACAGGAGTTGCTCCTGCTGCTGCCAGAAGAGATATTTGTGACTGGGCAACCTATATAGCAAAAAGGATGTATTAAGCTTTGACAAAAATTTAACTACAAGAAAGAGAATTTAACATATCAAAATCTATTTCTCTAAAATAATGGGAATTACATATGTCTGTCCTCTCTCTTACTGCCTTGATAAACATAAGCCACTGGAGGCACATTCATTGCATGAATAGACGAGATACCCTGCTACAAACTTCAAACTCATGAAGAGCATTTCTATTTAAACATCAATGATGATTGAATAGCTTCTCCTCTGAAGATGAAATTGTTTCTGCTAGAAATGGAAAAGGCCATGGATGTTTTTACCTACTCTAGTTTGTTCAAGATGATAAGCACTACATTTTTTCAAGTCAAAATCTGTATAGAATAAATTTCTAAAATTGCTCTCTTTCCTCCTGTCATTTTCTCTTCTTGTGCAGTGCTGCATCGCCTTCATCACATAATGAAGGGTAACAAAACAAACCTTAAAACACGAATATTCAGAACCAAAATCTTAGACTTAAACCTCTAAAACCTTTGTGACAATTCAGCCTTTGAGCATCGATCTATTATCCTAAACAAACATCAAAGCACCATAAATTTTCCTATTAATAAAGATTCTTAAAGTTTTTCTTTCAGTTCTTAATGTGAACAGAATTATCAAACAGAAATACACCACAAAACTCTCATAGGTGTATTCATATGCATCCTCATGTTTTACGTACAATATTTTATCTCTACTTATTAATGTAGAAAGGAGGGAAGAAAACTCACAAAAGGTAAAAGGTTCTCAACTTGTGCAGGAGGATTCAAAATCATTTCATGTAGCCTTTGACCTGTTACAGAAAAAAGTTTATGGAAGAAATCAAAGAAAACCCAAATTACAGTTCAAGATCTATAAATAAGCTCAATACAATTCCAACTCTTACATTCTTGTTAAATTTTGCAACATGACATACTTTTTAAACTCTTACATTGCTTAGTTGCAGCTAAAATGATACGGCTCAATCTGTCCAATCTATTATCAGAGATTGAATGGGAACGTTCTGTCAGCAGAGGGGTCAAACTATAAGCTCCTAATTCCTATATGAAAAGTGATAGGTTTAGCAAATTTGCAACCAAATTATACAAATGGTTCACTTGCAGACCAGATAATCATAATATATACAATATGTACCTACCGTGCATTTTTCGACAAGCCAATCAGCTCTGCCACCCTTTAGTGTACCTAAAACATATTTGAAGAGACAACTGCGTGAGTCTAAGTTTATTGGTACTCTGTTTCAAGAAGCACTCAGAACTTACCAAATGCTGCAAATACATGCCACTGTATGCCCTGAGGCGGAACTGATTTAGGATCTTCTAATGCCACAAAATCAATTCCAACACGATCAACCCGCTGTATGCAACCTTGCACTAAACCTCCTTTCCCATTAAAGAGCTCTATCCTTGCATTTCATTACATGGAATACTATAAATAACCCATTGACTAACTGCAATTATGTCTTGTAATTGACACACATATGAGTAATTATAAAGTACCTGTCATTGATGCTCAACCTTAAGACCTTGGTCATATGCCAGAATTCATCGCCTTGAACACGAACTACATCACCCTACATTGACAACAGTATAGTGACAACAAAAAAGAATCATCCATCAAATTGAAAATAAAATTGAGTTCAGAACCTTTGTACTTAAAAACAAGGGAGAGACAGAGTGAGTAATGTGCATGCCTTAGAAGAAGGAAGTTGTTGGGAGAAGAAGCGAGACAGTCCACCACGTGACTGGTTGGTGTAATCTGCGGTCGAAGAGAGAGCTCGGAAGCTGAAGGGTTTAACTTTAAGCCGTTGACGGGATATGGCGTCAAAGATAAGTGGACGTATTTGCGCAAGACCTCCCATTTTTTAGACAATCCTCTACTTCAAATGGACGCTGGAGTTTCTTATGTAAAAGGGATTAAAGTTGACAGGGTTTGTTCACGTAAAAAGGATTAAGGTTAATAGGCTCTATCGCTGCCTGTAAAATGTATGATAGAATGCCTTAACGAGTACTAATTGCTTTGGAGTTGGCAATGGTTGGTGCATTTTGGTTGGTGCTCCTTCTCTAATACATCCTTTATAAGAAAACATAATATCTATCAATCACAATGAGCGCATATTTACTAAGAAGCATAAACACGACGAAACATACCAACTATTTGCGATTATACACAACAAAACAATAAACAAGACGAAACATACCAACTATTTGCGATTATACACAACAAGACAAAATAAACTAGCTTCCCTACCACATCACAACTCAACCAAACAGTGAAATAGCCATCTTTACAAAAAACTTTCCCACAAATTTCTAACTTATATTGGTCTTCTGCTTGCCCCTAATTTCAGAAACTTGCAATCCCATCACTGATTTTCTTCCTCGCAACCATCACTAGCTTCACCACCCAGCTCCCTGTCTTTGCCATCCCCATGATACCCATCACCCAATTCACAAATAATCTCCCAAACCTCCTCGGGAACTGGGACCACCGACAACCTAGGCTGCCTAAACAATGCAAACCCTTTAAGCCTCTCATCTTCCTTCATTTCCTTAAGCTCCACTGCCCTCCTCATCTCTGCAACTTCCTTCACGTCCACCATCCCCTCGCCCTCCATTTCGTACCATTCTCTCACCACCGTCACCACTCCGACCACGCGTCGACCGCCGTGAGCACCGGAGTGGTAGAAGAAGCATAGGTCCTGAAGGGACATGGCCTTGAGGTTCTTCTGGGCTTGCTTGTTTTTGACACCGTCCCACTTCGATATTCCCCCATTACCTGCTTGGTCCTCCCACGACCACTCTCCTGGCTCTGTCTTTAGGAGCCAATACTGTTTGGATTTTCCCATGTTGTAGGGTTTTTAGTTGTTCTGCAACGATGGATCGGTTACAAGGTTTGATGCGGGTAGCGGTGGTGAGGCTGGTCTATTTGTGGCGCCAAAAATGGGATTTCGCGCCTAATTCGCAAACACGAGTAATAAACAGTTCAATCGTTTTCACATGTTCAATCACTAAAATCCGTAGCTCTGTAACATTGCTGGGAGACGAGAGAACTCTCGAAGGGCCCATTTCCCGATTTAAAGTGCCACCCGCTGTGGGATGGGATGGAATGGATGGGTGACAGAGTGACATTGAAAATCGAGAACAGCCGTCCGGGGTCCCTCAAGAGGTCAAATTAATAGCAACAATACTTTATTCAGTTCAAATTAGTAGCAACAACACTGCACATTAATCACGTTCAATCGCATTATATTGTGAGAATAAAAACTCAACTAAAAAGCCAAAAAAAACTCTTTGAAGCACAAAATTGATAAATTAATTAATTAATCGTAAATAAGAATTTACAAATTTTGATTTCTCACCTTGTGACAACAAATTATTTACAAAGATTTAAGATTAAAACTAAAGTTGACGTATAAATCAACAAACTGACGGCCTAATCTTAAATATAATAAAAAAAGGACGAAAATTATAAACTACTTTCACACTATTCTTTTTCCTTTTTAGTGTTTTAACACGATTCGATAAGCAAACATATGTCTTCTCGTCTTTTATATCGCAACATACATGGATTATATCTCTTTTAGTGTTACTTAAGTCGCAGACATACACGATTACAAAGAGTTACACGATCATCACACATGGTAGTATATGTCGTGCACAGATTATGTATGTCTTCATCTTCACATGAAGAGACTGATACAATTGATCCACACGATCGTGTAATCTAAGACATAAGTGGCTGTCACTCTACATGGTTAAGTACACAAGCGTGTAGCACCCTACACGATCATGTCTCCCCCCAGAAGATCTTCATCCATCTTGTCTTCACTCATCTCTACAAACTATATAGGCTTCTACGATCACCAAAAGTCTCAAAATAGGATTAGACACTCAATAATTTCCCCTTCTAGCCCAATTATGGGGAAGACATGTTATGGTTTAACAGCAAATTGAGAGACATCTCAGTAAGCTTACTAAAAAGCTGATTCTTGCTTCCAGGAACTACCTTATTCAATATATCAGTACCATTCATCTCCGTATGAATCTTCTTCAATGTCAATTGTTGCTCCTCAGTTACAAACCTCAACCAATAATATCTAACATCTATACGCTTTATGCGAGAATGATACATAGTGTTTTTATTCAAGTCAATAACATCTTGACTATCACAAAATACTACATAGTCTTTTGGTTCATATCCAACTCTTAGAATCTTTTCAAAAGCATCTCCTTACTAGCTTCCACTACAACTACATACTTTGCTTCAATCATAGATAAAGCCCAAACTTTTGTAGCTTTGATTGCCCTAAAATGCCTCCCCTTTATAATTTTGAACAGAAAACTTGACGTAGATTTTATTCCATCAAGATCTCCAATCATATCTACATCCATATAACATTTTAGAATTGACTCTCTATCACCAAAACACAAACTCTATTTTGAAGTACCTTTCAAGTATTTCAAAATTTATTTCACTACTTTCCGGTGAACGTTTCCTAGATTCGACAAGAATTTGCTCACTAACCCAACAGCCTGTGCAATATCTAGTCTGGTACACACCATGGCATATATCAGAGACCCTATTGTTGATGAGTATGGAACATAAGAAATACCATCTTTCTCCTTTTCTCATGAGAGATATGCATGCTTGCTTAGCTTGAAGTGAGGTGCCAGTGACTTGCTAACTAGCTTAGCATGCTTCATATTGAACCTTTCTAACACATGTTCAATACACCTTTTCTGTGACAACCACAGTTTCCTACTCTTCCTATCTCAAGTTATCTCCATGTCTAAGATTTGCTTTAAAAAATCTACCTTCAACTTTTAGATTCTGCCAACATCATGACCCATAATTAACATATCATCAACATATAGAAGAACAATGATGAAGTTCTCACATGTGAACTCCTTGAAACCATAATCTGTCATAAAAGAATCAAACTTCTAATACCATTGCCTTGGAGCTTGTCTCAACCCACATAAACTTTTCTTCAACTTACAGATTAGATTCTCCTTACCTTTAACTTTGACCTTCTGACTGCTCCATGTATATCTCCTCATCCAAATCTCCAAGCAAGAAGACTATTTTAATATCTAGTTGTTTAAGTTCAAGATCTAAATAGGTATTTAAACCCAAAATTATTTGAATTGAGATCATCTTAACCATTGGTGAGATGATTTCATCAAAATATATATCATTCTTTTGACTGAACCCTTTCATCAATAACCTTGCCTTATGCATCACTAGCTTATTACCATTTTTCTTCATCTTGAACACCTATTTATTCTTAAGTGCCTTTTTGCCTTTTGGAAGATTTACAAGCTCATATGTATCATTTTTCTTCAAAGAGTTCATCTCTTCCTTCATAACTATAAACCAAAGCTTTTTATCATTACAAAATGTAGTTTCTTGCATATTCTCAAGCTCTCCCTCAACAATAAACAATAGATATTTTGCACTCAGAGATTTAGTAGAAGGTCATGCTCCCTTGTCAACCTTTGAGTTGTGTTTCATCAGCTGTTGGATCTGATTGCTCCAGCTGCTCATTTTCCTTAATAGTTTCATCTTCAGCATTGTCTAGATGTGGTTTATGTAGCTCATCAATATCATAATGTATTTGATCACCATCAATTTGTGTTTGTTCTCACACTTCACCTCCTTCACTTACAATTAGCTCAACATTGGAATAAGAATTACTAATATCATACGATGAGCTACTATGAGTTAACTTATATGGTTTTAAAAGATCATCACCTCTCTTGTGCTCCTGGTATACCACATCCTTGCTCCTAACCCCCTTCTGCTTCTCTGGGTCATAGATTTTGAAGCCAAAATGTTCATCACTATATCCTACAAAGATGTAAGGTATTGTCTTTAAGTTAAGTTTTGTCTCTACTCTTTGGGTACGTGTTTAAATACCTTATATCCAAACACTCTCAGATGATAACATGTAGAATTTTCCCAAGTTCGTGCTCCCTTAGAAATCTCAAAATTCAACAGAACTAAGGGAGCTTGGTTGATCAAATAGATTGCAGTTCAGGTTGCTTTACCCCAAAATATCTTTGACAGCTTGGACATTTTGTGCATGCTTCATCATAGTTACGTTCAGCCTCTTAACAACTACATTATTCTGTAGAGTCCCTAGTTCAATTTTTTAGGTCTAATGCCTTATGATGTACAATATTCTTTAAACGCCTTATAAGAATATTCCCATTTATTGTCTGTTTGCAGGTACTTCAACTTCCTCTCAGCTTCCCTTTTTACCATAACATGAAACTTTTGGAAAGTTTCAAATACTTGACTCTTGGCTCTCAACATATATACCCAAGTCTTCCTTGAAGAATCATCAATGAATGTAACAAAATATTTATTACCTCCTAGTGACTCCTCCTTAATAAGGTCACAGATATCTAAATGCACCAATCCCAATATTTTTGCCTTCCTTATAGATCATTTCGTGAAAGAGACATTATGTTACTTTCCTACTAAAAAATGATCACAATCATTAAAAGGTAAATATTTTTTAACTGGGATAATAGATTTACCAGCTAGTAACATTATTCCCTTTTTGCAAATATGCCTCAAGCTTCAATGACAGATTTGGATAAGTTTTTTCTTCGACTGTGTATGCTCTTCCATCACCACACAGCATCAAGTGTGCCATGTATAATGTGCAACATAATTATCCTAGAGCAATAATCATTACTCCCTTGGACAGTTTCTACTTTCGTATCCCTAAAAGTATGTTTGAATCTTTCTCGATTTAACACATTTATCAATAACAGATTTAGCCTTAAATCATAAATGTGTCGTACATCTCTTAATGTTAGCAAACATGTGATGTTTATTTGAACTTAGTTATCACCTTACCGACAATTTTAGCGAAACTTTGATTACCCAGTCTCCTCTCTTATAGTTTGAGAAGTGATAATGCTCTCGTATCAATTAGACACTCAAAACTCAAATCACTAACATGAAAGTAATTACTTGTCGCGAATACCTCTTCATTTATGCTTGAAGTTGTTACAACTGTACTTTTATCATCACCATTATTCTAATGATCTTGCCTTTTCTGATCCCTCTTCTATTTATAACATAACCTTTTTATTTGCCATGGCTTATCGCAATAATGGCATGTCTTCACGTTTTTGTCACTTATGGATTTTGATCAATTCTTAGACTTGTCATACCTTTTGGGATCCCTACTTTTACCCCTTCCCTTGCTTTTTCCAAAGAAAGCCAACACATTGATAACTCTTTTCTATTTTCTTCTAATTTCTTCATTGAACATATTATCTTTGATTACATCTAAAGAGAGCACACCTTCAGGAGTCGCATTGCTAATCGTCACTACCAAGGTTTCCTAACTATTCGGTTATAAACTTAATAGGAATAAGGCTAGAAATCACTCAGATGCTCTGACATAGATTTCTCAGCTTTCAACTTCAAGTTTACAAACCTTTTAATCAGAGAAGCTTTATTAAGAGCAGTCTTCCTTTCGTAGAGTCCTTTCAGCTTTTTTCACAGCTCAAAAGGATTTATCTCTTGAGACACATGTTTGAATATGCTAATATCAATCCATTATTGAATCGTGCCTAAAGTTTTTCACTTTTTCTTCTCATGTTCTCTATCTAACATCTTTTCAGGGTTTTAAGGAACATCATCCTTCATACCTTTATCTATAACAATCAGATTAAAGAGATCCTTATAATACAAAAGGTCCTCCATCATAGGCATCCAAATATAGTAGTTTGATGACATCAACTTTACTATATAGTTGTTTTTACCTTCCATCACAATGGCTTCGATACCACTTGTTAGGAGATAAGAAAAAAAAACACAACTAAAACACAACTCTTTAAGAGGCCAACTTAATAGCAACAACAATAGACTCTAATCAAGTTTAATAAGAAATATAAGTATGAGAATAAAAACTCAATAAAGAAACGAATATAAAGATTTTTGTGAAAACCTTTTGAAGTAGAAGGAAAAATTATGGGCCAAACTGACAAGTAAATCCATTAATCATAAATAAGGATATACAAAATTTGATCTCTCACTCTAAAGTTGTCTTATAAAGATTCAAGATTGGAACCAAAGTTGATGGGCAAATAAACAAACTCGCAACCTAATCCCAAAATCATTCAAGCAAGGATGAGAATCAGAAATTACTTGCTCTCACTTTGTTTTCTTTTCCCTTTTTGGTGTTTTTGCGCCTCTCAATGAACAAACCTACGTCTTCTTCTCTTTTATATCCTAAACTCGATTTTCTGCAACATAAATGGTCAAGTACATGACCGTGTCTCTTCCAGCGTCAATTAAGTGATAGACATACATAGTTACAAAGAGCTACATGGAGATGTACACTACTGTATATGTCTTCATCTTCATACGTTTCTTCACATGGTTTCAAAGACTTACATGGTTGATTTATAAGGCCCTGTCAGTTAAGACACAGGCATTTGTCACTCTATCTAGGTGTGTGTATGCTTATACAGATAATATACACTGGCGTGTAGCATCCTACACAGTCGTGTCTCTCCCCAAAAGAGCTTCATCATTCTTTTTTCACTTATTTGTCATCCCTACAAATCTTAAAGACATCTTTGATCACCAAAAGTCTCAAAATAGGACCGGACGCTCAATAAACATAAGCAAAATGTGAAAGTCCTAACAAGGTAATACGTAGCGGTACCTTGGATTGAACGTGAAAGGGCAAAAAATGAAGAAATGCGAAAATACCTAGTTTCGGTCTTCGTAACTTCAAATGAGTTTTCTGAATCCGAAACAAGCGCAAATCCACTGTCGTCTTTACAGGAACTCCTCTTCGGGACGCGGGTAAGGTCTTTCTACAGTTTTCTTAAAACGTAAGCTCTCTTAACGAGTCAGAGAATCCTTATGCTTACAATTGATTATTTGAGCAATTGCAGAAGACTTTAACCTTTATATATAGCTTGTATATTGGGCTTCCCCGTCACAAGGTCGATATGGGTTCGACCCACACTAATCGGGATCCATTTTCTACCGAACTTCAACTTATTGATTTAGATCATTTATTGGGCCACTTTATTATCTTTATCTAGATTAATTACGTAACTTAACCGATAAGTTATTAAAAACTAAAAAAAATGTAATTAATTGTTGTCCAATTCTATGAGAAAGGACAAAATTGTCCAACATTCTCCCCCTTGGATCAGTATCAATTGCAATTTTGACTCTAGTTTAAAAACTCGGTTAAACCACGCTATTGAATTAGTTAACTAAGTTTAAAAACAAAACATTTGATCCAAAGAAAACGAAAGTGCATCATTCCATCTTACAAGGCTTTCAATACCAAAAAATATCAAATGCATGTGTCATGTGCGACACAGATCCAATACAATCACGTATACCTAATACCTCACTACAATGAATAGGAAAATGGAGTGTGGCAAACTAGGATGATACCTTTATGATCTAAATTATATCATCTTCTTTTGTAAGTCTCGATTTTTTCAACTTTATGTTAAACCACATATGTTAAATTGCACTAGAGAAATCCTGTTTTCTCTCACCGAATGCTAAACAACATTAGAGAAAACTTGTTTCCTCTTACCAAATGTTAAATTGCATTAGAGAAAACCTTTATGCTCTCCAACTGAATGCTAAACTGCATTAGAAAACCTTTATAGGATTAAAAACTTATGTCCCTCTATGTCATGCCAAACTTCATGGATACACTAAAATTGTATGCATCTAAATAACATAGGCATAAGGTAAATATGTATATATGCCCAATGACCATTAAATGCTTAAAATCGACACAAATCTTAAGACTTTCATACGTATTATGACAATGTATGATAACAAATATTACTGAGGATAAACAATGATCATCTTTATTAATGAACCATCATACTATCACGATACATCAAAATGTACAAATGTACATAGAGCAAACATAACGATTAGCTAATTAACAGTGTCTAAGGACGTCAAAACACCCATATTATATACTTGTGTCACAAACATAAGTGGGCGAAGTCCTTTAGTTAAAGGATCGACTTACGGTTCCTCAGTCCTTAGATGCACCAAATCTTAATGTCACCTTTTCGTATCAACACCTTTATGCCCAAATAATTAACCTTTAAATGCTAAGACCCTGTGATATTCTTTATTGTTATTAAACAACATAGTAAGAAGATTTCCACAGTACAACCGAATAGGTCTAGCCGCTGAATCAACCATAGACAACTTAGAAATCAAGTTTTTAAGTCAAATTGTCTATGAAGTAGCCCCATAGCATGCACTCTGTATGCATAGTCGAAGAAGTTACCCGTGTCTACTTGACACACTTCTACAACATTGTACCATCTGCAAACTTAAAACTGTAATCTTAAGTGGACTTTTGATCATCCAAATACGTAGTTAAAATCTGAATCTAAATTTCCTATGAGGTTTAGTCTATTGACTGTGCTATATGTCAACGTATAATCCTTAGTTCCCTTTAGTACCTCAACACCCGCTTCACTGCATTTCAATAGTCTACACATGGGTTAATCAGATATTGACCAAACAGTCAAATGGTGAATGCAATGTCCTACCTAGTATATTATACCCGAGTATACATTATGCTATCAACCGTACTAGAATACGAAACATTCCTCATAACCTCTCTCTTTATTTTATTCTTTGGATACTGTGCCAAAGATTATCTCTCACTATTAGAGATAGGTGCTACGATAGGTTTACTGTTAACCGTATTAAACCTTTGTAACACATACTCAATGTATGCATTCTATAAGACATCTGATAAGTGTTGAGATCTGTCCCGGTGAATCTGAATACTTAGGACAGAAGATGTTGCACCAAGGTCCTTCATATTAAAGTTCTTGACCAAAAGTTGCTTAACCTCATACAACATGGTCAAGTAATTTGACGTGAGTAATATACCATCCATATGCAGTAATAAGAAGATAACTTTGCTCCCTCTGATCTCATAATATACGCATCTTTTTAATTTTATTTTCCATGAAGCCGAAAGAGGCCAAACCTTATCAATTGTAGGGTATCACTTTTAGGATGTTTGATATAAACTATATCTTGATAAAGCTCCGTACACGAATACCCTGAGTAAAAACCTATATATTGATACGAGCACCCATAATGCAATAGTAGTAAGTTATTATAGTAATTGCTCTTACTAAAGTAATTGTAATAGTTTCAAAAAACTATAATATAAGATATTATTTTAAAAAAGAAACAAATTGCCCGTAATATTTCTTAAAAAGTTTAAGTTTGTCCCTGTCGTTATATTTGTATAATATCACGTTACACTTCAATATTTTAAAATGGTATTAGTAGTACCCTAAATCTCGGCATAGATAAGTTTTTGATAGTTTATGTTATATGGGTTATAAATTTAGCCTATGTTATGTTCCAACTAAGCAATTTTGACTCATCAAATACTAATGTGATAAAAAATAATTCTTTTAATTATTAGTTAAAGGTGTTAACGTTTACAAAAAAAAAAAAAAAGTCTTATCATTTTCTCTGTTATCATTTTATACATTATTTAAAGTATAATGAATATTATTTTAGTAACATTAAAATATAAAGTGGTACCAAAAATAACAGCAGGGCTTACTTAAAATTTTTTAGAAAAGTTGAATTACAAATTATAATTTTGGCCACAAAAAAAGTGTCAAGAATAAAATTAAGAATTATAAAGAAAGTTAAAATCATCCTTTAATAAGTGAAGTGACATAACAAAATTCTTAATGCATCGTATTCTTATTAGTCATGCCTATTGTGATCATCCTATAACTCAGAAATCAAAATCTTTCACATCTGAAGAAGATCATAGGAACGCCAATCTAATTGCTTCCAATTATTTCTTACTTTGGGCACCATTCTCTAAACTCATATACAAGATTGAATCCACAACTTAACTTGAACAAGTTTTTATTCCCGGAAGACTAGTACATGGAGAACCTTGGAACAAACATGAAAGCAAAAGGTCTTAAGGATTCGCAGGAACATAGCCGTAATCCAAATGGGCTTCAAGTTCTCTCCTCAGCAAGGATTCGCCTTCATCTACTCCACCACAAGTCTCTTCCACCTGAACCTGCTCTTCCTCAAGGCCCTTCCACAAAGAACAAGCACATGTAGTAAATAAACTATGTATATTAGATTAAGCGGAAACTGGACCTAAACCATGAAAGTTGATGGTGTTGTTTAATGAAGTTAACGCACCGCATGTTCAGTTTGCATCGGAGTTACGTCGGAGAAGTCATGCACCGGCCGGGCATAGGCTAGGGTCATTAAGAGGAGGAGGAAAGCAATGAGGCAAAAAGGGCCGACCTTGTAAGCCATTTTTTCTTTGCTCTCTTGATATGAAATTGGAGAGAACAAACAGTATGAGGTTAAATATATAGACTTGGTGGCTTGATGATATGGAGCTATATCTAGTAAATAACATCCTAAAAACAAAGCTTTGGTAATTGGATTCACGTCATCTTTGACAAGTAATAACATTTTTACTGTTTGAAGACTCAATATGTGGCAACGACAATGATCTAACTTAATTAAAAAAATATTATTTTATATTTTTAATTAAAAAATTAGTAATATTGGTGTATTAATCTGCCTGTCATCCCTATCAATCTGTTCTCCTTTCTTCCTTTTTGACAGTGAAAGCCATATGGTCATGTATTGGCCATCTTTGACCTGAACTTTGGGATTTGATTCGGTGGTAGAACACAATTTTCTTTCGCCCTTGCAATTTTTAATGATGCGGCTGGATTTGATTTGCTTCTTCAACCTGCCTGATCTTTTTTTTTTTTAATAATGAAAAGCTCTCTATCTAACCTGTATTCTTAAATTTGGCGTGGAGACTAAACTGACCATTCCTGTTACTATCCTTAGAGTAGCAACTTAGACTAATCGTCATGCAATAACACCAAAGTGAAAGGTTGTTCTCTATTTATTAATAACATAATACTAATCAAATTATTAATTTATACCAACTTTATCATACTGTGACTGGAAAGTTTTTGTCTAGGTCCGTCTAAGACTTCAATACTTTTCGTATGCATACTATAAACTAGAGATAGAAGAAGCCAACCTTCAACATTAAGATAAGTGTGGAGTTTTTTTACTAACATTTAACTGATACATGAGCTAGAGTTCCCATTTAACATTTTCACTTGCATTCGACCCTACCACCCCTGCCTTCTTCACATGCAAATTCGCACTCTTCTAGTCAGAAAAGACCAGGGACCTAAGAAGGAGCCAATTTTTGTTGTCTTTTCTCTACTTTTCTATATTATCATGATATTCATTTTCCTCTTTTCTTTTTTTAATCTCATTTTCATCAATGTACAAGTCACTTTACAATGCACGTAGAAAATAAGAGCTGTGAAGCACGTCCTGAGGTTTATACGAGTTATCTCAAGACGTCATCAACTTGATTTTAGCCTTCATGATGAATAACTATGTATCTATACATATTTCTCTGATGGAGAGTTTGGAACCACAAAGTTTCTATTCCCTTCTAATGACACAGAAAGATAGC
Organism: Erythroxylum acuminatum; assembly: GCA_026284645.1. NCBI lineage: Eukaryota > Viridiplantae > Streptophyta > Magnoliopsida > Malpighiales > Erythroxylaceae > Erythroxylum > Erythroxylum acuminatum. The sequence continues at coordinate 27,482,460 of JANKOD010000193.1, read as the reverse complement.
ATGTAATGATCCATCAGAAATGAGTGTGCTTGGTACTAGGTGGAGTCAAATACCTGGAATAGAGTATTAGGAAGACCAAATTTCCTACCTTTGATAGTAACATAGATGTATAACGTATTTAATCAGGAACTACAAACCTAAGCTAATCTGACATTTCGCCTCAAGTTTGCTGTAAAAAACTAGCATCTTTACAACAGATATGGAACCAAAAATTGCGAACTAACTTCCGCAGTATGATAATTATTGAGCTTCTCCACCCTCACTGAATTCTCCATCTTCAAGCTCCTCGTTATCGCCATCTTTATGGAAATCTATATGGTGATCTCTCTTATGCTTCTTATGCTTGCTTCCATCATCCGACTCAGGGGTGGAGGCATGCTTCATAATCATACAGGTGATAGCATCAGAAAGAGCAACAGAAGCGACAAAAGTGACAAAAGAGAAACATCTGCTTACTCGTTTAGATCTTCGATGGTCATTGCTATGCCTGTGAGAACTTCTGGATCTATCCTTCCCACTTTCATTCAGATCATCTGCAGAGTTTTGATGTCTCTTCTTATGTTTCTTGTTTTTATTGTCATCAGACGCATGATCTTCTGTTATATCAGCATTGCCTGTGTCTGCTTCATCCCTCTTACCGTTATCAACTCTTTCATACTCCCTATCCTTTTCCCTTCTATGCTTGGTTTTTCTCCTCTCTTTTTCCTCTCTCTCTTTTTCCCTTTTCACCTTCAGAAGAAAAATATAAGTAAGCAGATTCAGATACTAGTTGACATGCACACAACGGTGCAGGTGTTGAGAAGGATCACAAGCATTCAAAAATCTTGTCCACGAATTGGAGCATTCTTCAGTCTATAGTTCTAGCTATGCAAGAATTTAGTAGCAAGCATTGTAATATAGCATATATGAATTATACAAAAAACAAAAAGCATAAAAGAAATTAAGCATAGCTAGATCATACACAAAGATGCATATGTGAGAGAGAACAACAGTTATGTAGCTTGGTCCAAAGTCTAGTAGATCCATTTTTCACATCTTCACTCTATTAAAACAATATCACAAACTGTTGCATCAATAACTTCAAATCTTTAGAATCTTTCAACATCCAGTAATATCAACTCTATTAGTTTCTTCAAGTTGAAACTTCCATCTTAAACCTAACTAAACCACATCAGGCAACTGTCAATCCTAACCCACACAGTTTGAGTTGCAGACCGAAGTTTATGCAAAATAATAATAACTGCTTACTTTAAGATATACTACAGGTTTCCGACTATAAGCAATGAATAATTGCAGTGGCAGTTAAACACTACAGAGTTTTATCACGTTCCAACTGATCATTCAGTCAGTCTATGCATTCAAACTAGTATTCAACATTCAAGATAGAAGTAGATTTGTGAATGTAAGTAATATGCATTTTTTAAAACCGAGAACTCCGCATCTGAACTTGTTTTATGTCAAAATTTTGGAGAAAGGATAACTTTGTGAATTGGCAGTGGGCAAGAAACTTATGAAGCCAATTTGTACCTTCTCCTCCTTCCTTTTATGCTCACTCTCCTTGGCCAGTTCTTTCAGTTCATTGATGTAATCATCAAATATCTTCCGACAGAAGCTCTCCTCCCCCATAGAACTGCATAGCATCCAACAGTCCGTATCACAGACCAATGCCAAAATGAACTAAATAATAGAAAATGCACTTTTCAAATCCAAAAAAAATCCTATGCAATAATTTGTTAATTAATCAATTAATAAGTAGGTTTGATAAAAATTTTAATTTTAAAAGTTTTCCCAGATAAGTAGAGAACAATTGATAATGGATTGTTAATTACATAACAATCTGAAGAAAACAAGTTCACCTTATCATAAATATAAATACAGATGCTATCTAAATTTTAGTTTTTAAAAAAAACTTATTAAAAGAGTTTATTGTTTTTGAACTTTAAGTTGCACATTTGCTAAAGAGGTCTCATAGCAATCCAAAAGTAACTTGGAGAAGAAATTAAAAGATACAGAATAAAAACAACTGGTGTAATTATATGTAGTGTACCTGAGATTAAAAAAAAAAAAAGAACTTCAATAATTTGGACCCAGGGTAGCTCTATTTTATTATATACCATAAGGAAAAGGGCGCTCTTTATCCTGCAAAACTTTCTATAAACCGATTAAATATAATTATGATTTATGTGAATTGCTCTCGATCTGATAAACCAATTTCACATATACAAATTCCTAATATCAACTTTTTCATTTCTTTTCTCGATATTTCGCTTATCTGTGTTTGGTATTTGTATGCTTCATATTATCAGTTTACACTAGTATTTGCTTTCCTACTTTGTGTGTTGAACGCATCAAAGTTCTCAAAAAATCATTAGTATTAAGAAGCGCTACTGTGAATCGCATGCAGATTTGTATAATAACTTTCAACAGTCTGTGACAGATCTTGGACATGACTCAAATTCTCTAAAACATCAGCCATTCTAACCAACCTAGGACTATATTGTGCACATGAATCAAAGCTTATGCTAAGTTGACAAAGGAATTAGCAGATAATACCTGAACTCTCTGCTACCTTCAAAAAGCCATTTGCAGTTCTCCCACTCAGAAGATGTGGTTATTTCCTACAAGCAGCAAAAATTCAGGAGGAAAGTGAAAAGAATATCCCCTTTTGATATCTCAATACCAAAAAAGAAAAAGACAAGTTATATTTGTGAAACAGATATTCACAGTGCAGTAATCACTTATTTGAAACATCATATTGCAACTCCATAAAGTGCAAAATCAACATGTTGAAAAGCAATGCTGCAGACCTTGATAGACTGCAATAAACTAAGAAAGTCATCTGCAAGACGTTTGCGTTTCTTGGCCTCTTTCTCCTCCTTCTCTTTAGTTCTTTCAAGTAATTCATCAAAAACCATCTGGTATAGGTAAAAGACATCAAAAATTACATTTTCAATGAGCACTAGCTAAGAAAACCATCAGTACCACAAATAACAAAAGCCACAAAGATTAACAACTTACATCAATTAATAGTTCAATCACTAAATCACATCACTGTTCTTATCTTTATTATTGATTAGTAGGAATTTTCTTGTTAAGATCCTATAGATCGACTGAAACCTCATATTCATACTAGATACACGCACAAAGTCCATTCATAAAATTACATATAAAACACAAATTCTGCATGCGCCTAGATACTTGAAAAAACGAAAAAAAATTCTTGAACAGAATTTGAAAAGGAAAGTAGACATAACTTCATCCTCCACAGATGGTAAGGTCTCTGACACCAGAAAGGTTGATTATATCCTCACTAGGCTCCAACTTGTTTTCATTTTTTTAAATACTGAGTATCTTGACTTGGGCTCTGATTGCGGTTCAAATTAATCTAAATTCTGAGGCTTATTCATATCAAATAGAACATGTTGAGTAGAAATGGTGCATTAAGATGAACAGAAAAATGAATTATCTAGTATCAAAACTATACAATGCTAGATCTAAACAAGATATTCACACTTATTCCATATGGATTCTATTACAAAGCAATTCCACCTCAAATTTATTGGTCTAAAATTTCGTCATATCAGGACTCATGAATCAAAACCAACTTAAGTTATATTGTCTTTTTCTCACGAAAATCATCCATAGATAACAGAAGGGCTGGGTGTTTTCATAAAAAATAAAATGCAATGGAGGACATTTAGGGTCCAAAAGAGACTTTTGGAAATTACAAACGAAATGATTTGATGCAATTTGGTGAAAAGCCCCCTTTTTAATTGGAAATTCGAATCTTGGGATTTGGAGGATGATAGGAGATTTACAACATCCCTTTAAAATAGGAGATCTTACCTTAGAAGAGTCTATTTAAATATTTAGTATCATAACTAGTAGGTCTATACTTGTTAGAAGTCTTATCCTAAATAAACTAGTAGGTCTATTCTTGTTAGAAGTTTAGTAGGTCTATTCTTGTTAAAAGTCTTATCCTAAATAAACTGGTAGGTTTATTTTTGTTAGAAGTCTTATCCTAAATAAACTGATGTAACCAGCCTCTATACAAGGCTACATTATTTATGAATAAAGCATCAACCAAATTATCAGAGAAATATTGCTTGGAGGACGAGACCTTGTCACGGACAGGTCTCCCTCTTGCGTAGAAACATAGGGTCTTCTAAAAAAGGGAAGAACTCCAACAAGATAAATCAAGAGGATTCCCTGGCAGATCGTCCCGTGAACAGATCCTACGCCCTGGACCATATCAATTAGGTATCAGAGCCAAACACAATGGACGACTCAGGCACTATCTAGAATGAGCTCAAGGCCTTTATGCTGAGCAACGTTTCTAGTAGATGGAAGAGCTCCAGCAAAGTAACTCGACTGCCCAATTCGAAGAGATGAATCGTCAGTTTAGGGAGCTAGGAAAGGAAACAAATTGTGGGGGGCATGAAGGTGGGGCGAGCAGCAACCATGCTTCGGCTAGCTGAGGGGAGAGGCAGAACGAAGGGCATCCCGAGGCCCGGATGGTGCCGCATTAGTCAAAGTTGGAATTCCCCACCTACAATGGTTCAGAGGACCCTCCGGTTTGGTTGAACCGTTGCGATCAGTTTTTTTAGAGTCAACGGACAACAGAAGAGGGCCGAGCAGACTTGGTTGCATTTCACTTGACAGGGGAGGCCCAACTCTGGTATTACCAGGTGGAACAGGAGATACCAGGAATGTCGTGGGAGGACTTCAAGTCACAATGTAACACAAGATTTGGTCCCCCCTTAAGCACTAACCCGTTAGGAAAATTGGCTAATTCTCAAACAGATGAGTACTGTTGAGGAGTACCAGCGTCAATTTCAAACCTTATTAGCACGCACCACTGGTCTCCGACCCAAACAACAGGTGGGCCTCTTTACAACTGGATTAGTTGATGGGATACGGATAGATGTGATGCTGTAGGGGCCGAAAATGCTAGGGACTGCCGTGAACATGGCAAGGGCTTTTGAAAGGAAGCAGTTGATGGACTAGGGTGTGGAGCTCGGCGTACTTCTGCCTGGGCAACAGCCATAAGCAACGCTTCAGCTTGGGCAACAGCCAAAAGCTCTCAGGCCAACCGTGCAGCTGTTAACAACCGAGACAGCAAACCCTTAGGAGGTTCTCCAACATCGATCTCCTGTATAGGAAGTAGCTCAGTCTCGTTTTTCAATCGTTTGTCAAGGGAGGAGATGGCTGGGAGACGAGCAAAGGGAGACGAGCAAAGGGACTTTGTTTTAATTGTGATGAGCCATACTCTAGAGAACACAAGTGTAAGCGGCCGTTTTGGCTTGAAGTGGCAGACCGGGAGAAGGAAGATGAATCGCTTCAAGCTTGAGGACAAGCTCCATGTCAAGGAGGGGAGTAATGATAGGAGATTTACAACATCCCTTTAAAATAGGAGATCTTACCTTAGAAGGAGTCTATTTAAATATTTAGTATCATAACTAGTAGGTCTGTTCTTGTTAGAAGTCTTATTCTAAATAAACTAGTAGTCGATTCTTGTTAGAAGTTTAGTAGGTCTATTCTTGTTAGAAGTCTTATCCTAAATAAACTGATGTAACCAGCCTCTATATAAGGCTACGTTATTTATGAATAAAGCATCAGACAAATTATCAGAGAAATATTGCTTGGAGGACTAGACTTTGTCACGGACAAGTCTCCCTTTTGTGTGGAAACATAGGGTCTTCTACAAAAGGGAAGAAACTCCAACAAAAGAAATCAAAAGGATTCCCTGGTGGACCTCCCGCGACCAGATCCTGACCATATCAGAGGAGTTTATATACAGTGGGCTGTTTTGATATAAATATGTAGTCTTTCTTATATTCAGGCCTTGCATCAGCAAAGCAGAAGAAACTCTCGGCATCTCTCTGGCTATTTTTTTAATTGGAAATAGTATTCCAAAATTGAGTAAAAGATCAAAATAAAATGAAAAATCCAGGAAAAAGTGAAAACTGATCAAAGTTGGTATATTGGGACTCAAAGATCAGCAGTTTTTCGAAGCAAATGGACTTCTAAATTCAAACAATTCAACATTTGCAAAAAAGAAAATATCAGGCTTAAAAAGAAGAGTCAGCTACAATCACCAATTAAATTACCTTCAAGTTCACAATAGATATAGGCGGAGACCTAATATCATCTGCAATAGCAGCTTTAAAATCATCAAGTGTCCAGGTTGATGTCAAAGAAACCTGACAAAATTACCAGTATATTAGACATCCAGAAGAACAGGGTGCACAGAACATAGAACAGAACTCCATTTAAGACCTTTCTCAACTTGACAGCATCCTTTATTCTCGCTTTGTCATCATGGTACTGTCAAAGTAAATGGAACACCATAGTTAGAAAGCCTGAAACTTAGTTAACATAGAACCTACTAAGAAACCAAAATGTGTTCAGTAACTTAATGATTGTACAAAAATAGAACCTACTAAGAAACCAAAAAGTGTTCAGTAACTTAATGATTGTACAAAAAATTTAAGAAAATTTTAAAATTTGTAGGCAGGTAGAATGCACTTTCAACACAGAACTTTTCAGCCTGTCCAGTGAAAGGAGATTGAAGTCAAAAGGTACTATAGATCTCGATAATAAGTAGACACAAATCTGAAAATCTGAAGAATTAACCTGAAAGTGCACACAGAAAGATCAAGAAACTCAACTGTAAAACTATATAAGAATAATATAAGGTTTGTACCAAGTCTATGGTAATAAATATTTCTCAGTATATAGCTTTTAGAGTTAGTAATTGTCAAGCAGAATTGCAAAAAATAGCACGATCACCTGTTTATCAAGCTCCTCGGCAACATCCTCAAACAAATCTTTTGGGGTTGAACCTGAGGTGTTTGATGCTACATCCAAATATGCAGGTAAATCTTTCACCTACAAAAACGTCCAGTAAAAAATGAGGACTTAAGTCCCTACCTTGATTAGAATCTATAACCTTAAAAGCAAATTTAAGTGGGAAAATGAGAAACCGTGTCCCAAATTATGATTTAAATCTTTAACATAAAAACCAACTTCAAGTGAAAGGATAGATAGACAATATTCCTGGGCGTGGCTTGACAAAATCATTATTTTCAACCTAACCTTTGTGTAATAATCACGCCAGTGGGTATTGGCTGTAAGAGTTCCATCAGCAACATGTCCTTCCATCATTTTGCGGAACTCGTCACGATTTTTACGTTCCAATTTTCTTAATTCTTCCTGTTTAGTTTAATAATCAAAACAACAACATAATTATAAAAACAGAAAGAGAAGAGCTTGGTGTAGAAGTTATCAATTCTAGCACCTTCTGTATCTTTCTCTGCTCTTCTTCTTCCTTCTCCAGATCGCGCAAGTAGTCCTGAGACATCATCTTGAAATTAGTCATTACTGATAAGACAAACTTAACCAGAAAACCAAAAATTACCTGAAAAATTTCCAATCGATCAATCTTTTCAAGGCATAAACATCTATCATCTGTCTCTAAACGATCTTGAACTTTTCGCCATTGCGTAGTTGCCTGTGAACAAAGTGGATAGTAAAACTTAGATGAAGATCAATGTGGAAAATATGAATCACAGCTTTGCAGAAGCTTACCTTAATAAAGTCACAAGATTCCAAAAATTTCCTGTATTCCATGATATTGTGCTTACGCTCTTCTTGTGCCTTAGCACGTTCCTGATCACGACAAGGACCAAAGAACTTCTCAGCATATAATCATCAAATACTTAATTTTCAAAACACGAAGATTTGGAAGAGAAAATGCACTTCTACTTGGAAGAGAGAGCATTTGAGCTCTTTGTTTCATTTTCCAACCAAGGACCCAAGATGGGCTCTACATATTAATGGTATGTTCCACATTTTATTTCAAGTTCAGGTTATAAGAGGCTGTGTAAGAGGATTTCAAGTTGCATTATGAAGCTGCAATGGCGCTATATAATTTAAATGTCAATTAGATTCAATCAAAATATGCACCAGATGTCACAGTGAGAAGAGATCAGTTAGCAAGATAGTGTACCTTGTCTGCGAGTTCTTTCAAGTATGTTTCCATTAGGTCTCTGCGTTCTCTTTCCCGTTCAATCACTTTGAACCGCTCATCATTTTCAAACATTGAAACTAATTTGCTGAACAGTAAATTTATGAATAGCATAACAGAAATTATGAAGAGAATAAACATGCTATCTGCAATTAGCAATGAACAAGCATAATTGAAATAAAAATGAAAGAAAAATTTGGAAAGAAATTTATAAACCTCCATCTTGTAGATGATGTCAGCTCTGTAGACTCCTAAAAAGAATTTTAGTCGAAATGAATACTCATTAAGAACTTCCAAAAAAGATCCCAATCAAAACAAATGACAGATGCAATTACTTACCTCCAGCATTTTTCTAAATTCTTCTCTTGCAATTTTTTGTTTAAGTCGTCTTTCTTCTACTTCTAGTTTTTTCTTTTGACCCAAGAACTGAAAAAAACATGTGAACATACCTAAAGACAAGCTCAACATTCATAAAATATGACCAGCTGGGCAGTAATTGTTCTGGAAATGTCAATAAAAGAATAGCTTTACAAATTTAAGCCCATAACAACCAGGACATTTTAGACAAGGATCTCCTTCCAGAAATTAGAAAACAAACTTCAAAGGAAAAAACAAGCAGCATAAAAGGATTAAGGGAAAAAGAAAAGAAAAAGGACAAAACAGAGTACATAAAAGACAAACAACTCACTCCACACGCGTAGACACGTAATATAAAGAGAAAAATCTACCTCATTAAATGCTTGCTTCCGCTCACCAAGAGTTCTTAAAGCACCATATCTCTTATCATTGATTATTACTCTCATGGCCTGTGCAACCAGTATGAAAGTTAAACATTCTCATGTCGCTATGAAATGAAATTATAAAAATCTTTCTGAAGTACCTGGTCCCACGTCCAGTCAGATCCAACATTTGAAGACTCCAAAAGAGACCTAAATGCATTTTTGGCCTCCTAAATTATTAAAGAAAAGACAATCAAGATGATAATACCCATACAATTCAAAGTAACAAGGTCAAAAGTGGTAACTTTATGGTAAAATACCTGCTTATCAGCGTAACTTACAGGCTCCTGATTAACCAACCTTTCATCCAATGAGATACTGTTAACTTTATCAGCTTTTTCATCTGTTTTTTCGGCTTCCTGTAAGGTATTCACAATTTCACTATACTAGTAGAGCATCTATTTCCACACTTAGTGAGTTGCTAATAACTGTTAGTACCTCTTTATCTTGAGCAGGAACTTTATCTGCAGAACTAGGAATATCCCGAGTTGAAATACAGTTGGAGTCATTCCTATAATATTTGATGAATTACAAGTTCATAGTCAATTGCATGACATTAAACTTGCACTGGCTACATATACTTGCACAAAAATAGGAAGAAAGAATAACACCTTGGTGCCATCACACTGTCAACAGCTGGAATGATGGTTTCCATACTTGCCGAAATAACGTCATCTGGACTCATGTTTGTCTTAACATCGTCAATGTTGGTTGCTGCAGAAGAGGACACAACAGCTATATTTGGTGACTCAGAATCTGACTGCGGTTGATAATCAAGAGCAGCAACAGGTGCAACAAAAGCTGGACTTGATGGCATCTCACGGACCACAGTGGAAGTATCTGCACTAGATGGTGTTTTATCTAATGATGGAGGAACAGAAGTTGACGGCGGAGACCCAAGGTTTTCTGGCTCCAATTCCATAGTGGTCGCCTTTTCTATTTGTTCACGTGCCACCTTGAAGCATAAACAACAAAAAGCAAAATATATTAGAAAAAATGAGAAACGATCTCTCATGTCAATAGTTGAGAAAGTAGAAAACCTTCAATTCTTCAGGAATTTCCCATTTTGATGATTTGGTGACTCTATTGTAGTAATATCTGCAGAAGATGAAAAAAAAAACAAGAACCAAAACATTTAATATAGTTTCATAATGGAGGGGATGGAGGAGGGGTTCCAGAGACAACAGGAGCAAACATAAATAATCAGAAAAAACTACATAGAAATTACACACTTTCTGCCATCGGGACTCGTATATTCCTTCCAATCAGTTGAGGCATCTGCACGCTGCATAGATAAATAAGTAATAAAACCACTGGTGGAATCAGTTTAGAACAAATGCCAAAAGACGTGTACCCTGCAAGCATATAATGTTCAAAACATGGGAAGATAAAGCATGTTAAGAGAACACAGAAAACTAGTTTATTGCTTCATTTCATCATGTGATATGTCCATAACTCAATTTGCTTCAGAGATCCATCAGAACCATATTCATGTACCCAGCAGTACCCACATAAGCAAGAAGGTATTATAGCACTAGCCAGCTACATATGGACAGAAGAAAGAGAGGGGTTGAGGGGTGTTTGCTGAGGGAGACAGTAGATGTGCATATCTTTCAAATACGAAAGAATTGTAAACAAGATAAGAAGTATATGAGTTAGATGAAGTAAAATTATTTCCATCAACTACTGATATATGAGCTTGAATAATATCAAAATTCCTTCCACAGAAAAATGCTTCTTTCCAAAACTTGAGATATTAAAAAACTTCTCACAAATTAAATAGTAGAGAATAAGGCAAGTAATTTCCTAACAGCAACACAAGAAGATGCCAAATTTTAACAAACAATTTCCTTCTTCGGAGAGAATCCCCAACAGTAATAGCGCTTAAGTGGATATTTTACACACTAGCCCTGAATAAAATCTGCTCATAAATTACTAAAGCAACAAGGAAAGAAAATCATGAAGCGAGAAACCTCAAACACATTCAAGCTCAGCACAATTGTTCATAACAATATAGATGAAAACATATGAGTACAGTCAAGTGAAATTTTAAGATACTAGACCATTAAATATAAAAAATCAGCAAGTTATGCAGCAGAAACAGTGAAAACTCACCTCGAATGTTGTCATTAATTCATAAGGCTTCTCCCAGGTAGACTGTTTTGTCCTCTTATTGTAGTAATATCTGAATATTACGCAAAAGATACAATATTAATCATGCAACAGAAGAGTTCCATACCTTTGATCACCTAAAACCATAAATTCTTATTTGATTATATAGAAGTAGAAAGTAAAGACTCAAAAGAAATGGTGGAAGCTGTCTAGGGTGAGTTAGTTGTAAATAATACATAAATATGAAAAGAATATTCACTAGTAATGAAGATGCACCACCAAAGATGAACCACCAAACTAAAACATAAATAGCTATAATGAAAAGCAAATCTAGAGGGTGATGCAAACAGCAGCAGTTGTACATATAAGCTACTGACAGTTGGTCATAAAAGATTGCTAAGACCAGGGTTTTGACAATCAGCATACACTGTAATACAGCATGAAGGTAGACCAAAATCGTACTAAATAATGTAAAAAGATGGAAAATTTTCTTAGGGATTTTGGTATCGAGGTTTAATGATCCAGTAAGAAATGGCCATCTAAAGGAGAACCATTCATATCAAATGGGTATTAAAGGAAATCACTACCATACTCATAGTCTCTTTTTGAGCCCATAAGGGCACAAAGTTTCCAGCTACTGGTAAAAGATTCTGAAGCTACTGCCGATTCTACCTGCTATAGGAAAGACGTAAACAAGCAATAATTACAGTGTTTTCAGTGCCAGAATCCTTTCATACTTCAGGATAGTAAGTGAATTTATTTGAGGGCAAGAAACATGTCCATCAGCATCCCGTTATAAATTCAACGCTTAGGCCACATCAAGATGTAACCCATCCAGAGCCTTAATGACATAGTGGCATAACTTCTAAATTCTAATTGTCTATTGTAGTTTATATAAAAGTGAAACCAAATAAATCAGCAAGAATGTACAATAAATTGGTCATCCAAGTCATAATCTCATAACTTACTACCAAAATTAATAGAGTGCCATGATATATCTAAAGCTCAAAGGGTGGAGAGCCAAAAGTACAAAGTACTCTCAAGTTGCAATCAAATACCACAGTAAGAGAGACAAACAGTTTATAGTTAAACACATACACTGATAAAGATTCACTTTATCACCCAATGAAGATCACAATATTCATGAATTCAGCCATTAGAAGGTGAGATTTTACATTACCAAATGACAAAAGTACCACAACCAAACCAAACTATCAGTAAACATCAATAATCATGGAAAACAGACAAAATTAACTACCTTCTTCCATTTGCAGATATATGCTCTATCCAGTCTGTTGGGGGCTCTTCTGCAGCCTTAGGCTGGACAGATGTTGCCTGTATACATCCCCAATTTTTTTGGAAAGCTTTAGATAGGAAAATATAACAAAATGGCATGAGAGAGAAACAATGAGAGATTTCCCAACCAAAACCTTGGCAGCGGCAACGGAAGATTGTTCTCCACTATTCTGCACAGGTGTAACAGGAGCACCCTGGCTCAAAGAAGATGGTCCAGGCTGTCCACCGGCAGGAATGACTGGTACATGCATTTGACTTGCAGGCTGATACTGAGCTACAGCACTAAAGCTTATTGCTGGTTGACCATAAGAAGTTGGTGTAAACTGCAAAATAGAGATCCTACTAATTAACTATTCAACGGATCGGATACATCATAGCAATTATATGGAAAAACATTTCTTACAGTGTACGAAGACGAAAGCGGTGCTCCAGAGCCACCAAAACCTGGAGTGAAGTTACTCGGTGTTGGAATGCTAGGGGGCGCTACAGCCGATCCAGAGATAACATGGCTGTTTGGTTGAGTATTAGGGAATGTAATAACCTGTGATGGGGGTGGACCATGAACAGGTGGGCCAGGTCGCAGAGGCAAATGCTGCACCGGTTGAGGATATGGAAGTTGCTGAGGTTGATTAGGCAAACCAGTGTTCATTACAGTGACACCTCGACCAACAGGCTGAAAATGTGGAGAAACCATAGGAATGAACTGCTGTAATGGCTGTGGTGGAACAGCTGGTCGGAACTGCAGGAATAATCAATTGTGAACAATTATCAAGAACCAGTTTTCAGAATCGTTTTCTATTTGACAGTCATATTCAGCAAAAAGAAAGATTACTTGGCCAGGTACGGAAGGAACAAAATTTCTAGGAGGATCCATTGAGCCACTCAAAGGAGGTTGAGGGGGCTTTCCAATCAGAAGGCAAGGATAAAGTTAGCAAGAGAAAAATGCTTTGCTGACATTAGTTAACAAAACAATGGCAGACGCAGAAATTTCTAATTATAATTCACATAAGCACTCTGAACAAAGTGGCATTTCATATCAAGGACCTTAGAAGAAACTGACAATTAGCCTAATAAAGAACATAGAAATATTGCAATTAATCTAATTGACCTACTTTCAAACAACAATTAATATGCTGTTGTAAGCATCTAAAAGTGGAAAACTTATTCATCTTGCAAGACATTTTTTAAATGAATTGAATCTTCAACAGGTAGAAGCAGAAAGAATTTACTGCAGAACAAGTCAAGGCTGCCTACAATAGATAGATGTGGGAGGGAAGCATTTGAGTAGCACACTTCATTCCTCATCGATTTTCATACCCAACGTTTAGCTGCCAAGAACATGTGTTTGCTCTTGACATTAAGACATCATTAGCACTCTATGACAACAATTTGGGAGTTGGGCTGAACGCTGATTTCTAAAAACCCATAATGCCTTCCACACACCAAAACCAAAACTAACATGTAAATATCAATCAAGAACGATTAACCTATAACTAAATTGCTTTACCCGTTTACCGTAAGCTACTAAAGTTTACTTTTATATTAAAAAGAAAATTTTATTTATATTAGATACCTTACAAAAAACTACTCATCTTAATTTGCTACTTCAACAATAATGACATAATACAAAGCAACAACAATTAATTTACACTTGATCAATTTAACAAAGACATTTTTGTCCCCTTCAATTGTCTGTAGTTGTTAAATGTGCAAAATATCATTAATGAAATGTGAATTATTTATGTTTCTAGAATTGTTTGTTCATTGAGAATTAGCGATTCTTTTCTTTCCCGTACTGATTTATGTTTTGATCTTCATCTCGCCTCCCCCTCCCCTCATTCCCTACCCTTCCCTCACCCCCAAAAGTAATATAGAAAAGAGAGAGAAATCCTGATTTTGCTACTGACCTGTAGCTTTCAAATATAGCCATGAGCAGATGAAAAAGTCACCATTATGATCAGTGAATCACCAATTTGAAAAAGTTCAAAAGTTATTGGGAGCTACGTTAGAGAAGTAAAGTGACCCTACATGTATAAAGCCTTAGCCCTCACAAAATCATTATCTTTAAATGCATTTCTATGCACTTATAACATTAATAATCTCATAATAAAGAAGTACTACAAAATTCTGGGTATAAATGTACAACAAGAACAACGAGTGAGCTTGTCATTATCATGGAACTTTTTGAACTCAGAAAGTGGTTCACAAGGACACACCATAATCAACATCATCATCATGGAACTATCTGCCTCAAATTCCCATTTCTTAGGTTATCAAACACAGAAATTTAAACTTGTATCAATATTCCATTAATTTGCAGACACTAAATTGCATTTCAGTGCACATCATATGAGATATGCAATAGTGAATATAGGCCTATTAGACAAGATAAGATTTTCTGGTTAAACATACTTTTGCAGCTTAAAATTTCATGAGGCAGGATAATTGAATATTTCAACTCTACTAAATTTTGAAGTTCGGCAAATGATTAGACCATATGGTTTTTGAAGAAAACAAGAATATGCTCCCATGGAATATTTACCTGCATGCCCGAATATTGAGGATTATTGGCCATTTGTTAACAAGTGGAGCATCAGAAAACAACTAAAAAACATAAGAATGATGTTAGGTGTCTCCAACACAAAAATAATGAGAACCAAATGTTACTAAACCAATCATCACAAACAACATATAAAACGACAGGCAGTGTTGAAATATGTAATGTGCACCAGAATAAGGTAAATGACTAAATAGTGCAAATATATAAACCTAAGACAGATTAACTTTTGCAGCAAATACAGCTATTTCTGTTGAAGCAACTATAAAGGAAAACAGTAAAGTCTACATCAAGTACAGACAGACATATTAAGCACAGCACTGTTGGGCTAAAAGACAATTGCTTTAAGCCATTCATGTAGTTTAAAGACAAATACTAACTTCAGCTTCCATTTGCACCAACCACTGAACTTCATGCTTATGCTATGCATGCTGTAAAAAGACGACAACCAAATGCCTAATCCGTCTTGACAATTGCCAGTGATGGCAGTAAAACCTATAGATAAAATCTCAATAAAGTATCCCTTTTTCTTTTCTTTTCTTTTCAACTTATTATATCTAATCCACTCAACTGTTTGGGTTGGTTAGTTGAGCAATTGACTTAAAACTCCAAAGTAGAAACCATTGGATGCCCAGACTACATCCATAAAACTGAACTAAAATTACAGGAAAAGAGTCTTTGCTCTGTTTTGGGTAGCTCTTCAAGCTAACTTCACTTTATAGAAAATGTAAGATGGCTCAGGAGCACCACAGAAAATTTCATTCAATCAGTGAAATTTCTGCTTGACATTTCTACCACAACAAAAAAGGTCTTCATATTGCCTGCATGAAGAAATGCCCCTCTGCAAAGACTTCTTTCTCACAACCCTCTTTGCTGCCAGAGTATAGTTCCAAGGACCTGAAGCCTAAAACAATCCATAGGACCATAGCCCCTTAAAGATTACTTTACCATCTCATCAACTATTACTATCTTATTGTATAGAACTTTGCAAAAACAAACAAGGATCAACAAGAAAATGACAAAGCAACTTAAATCAACAGAAAGAAACTTCAAAATCAAAACAGGTGTTAACTACATAGCAGAGAGCTCCACAACTCCAGATCTGAAAGCAACCCGTAAACATTGGAATTGGGGTCTCTCCCCCAAAGCTGCAGCTTCATTCTGGCTATCTCTAGCCCGTTCAAGACCTTCAGTTATGTATTTTCCAACCTGTGAAACAGCTTGTCTTAATAATTGCCACGTACATCAGTCACTGAATTTAGTTGACAAGTGAACACCGTCTTTACGTTGGTTGCAAGAGGAGAAGGCTGTGTAAGAATAAATGAAATTAATTAATAAACCCCATCAAATTTCAGAAAGCAGAATGAAGTAAGCATGTTTCTGTCAAATCGCAGGTATTACCTTTTGGAATTTCCAGAAGCTATAAATTTCAACTTTACAAAAGGGTATTCCAATAAGAAGAATCAGAATGAAAAAGAGGTGAAAGCATCTGCGGTAAGTCCCTTGTTTTGAAGACCCCAATTCCAATGTTTACAAAATTTGAAGAGGAGATGGTCCGGATCCTAAACAACTCCAGATCTGAAAGCAACCCGAGCTCCTCCGGCAAGTACCCGACAATATCACCGTGGTTGAGGTCGATGCCGGCCAGATCTGAAAGCAACCCGAGCTCCTCCGGCTAGTACCCGACACTATCACTGTGGTTGAGGTCGATGTCGGCCAGATCTGAAAGCAACTCGAGCTCCTGTGAGATGGAGGCATCTGAGAAAAGAGAAGAGAGAAATGAGAACCGGTGTTTTACCAAAAAAAATGAGAAGCGGTGCGATGGAGAGAAGAGAACTGTGAGAAGAGAGAACAAAGGAGAGGACGGTTTTAATCCGGTTATAAAATAACCTGTTCGTTAGAAAACCGGTCGGTTTTTATACTCAAGGGTTATTACCTTAAATCGAACCAGACACATGGCCGGTTCAGACTCTTTCCGGTCGGACCGGCCGGTCCGGTCCGATTTTCTCAACATTGGTTAAGCATTTTCTTTGAGGTACAAAGTTCTTTAAGAAATTTAGCATGACGAGAAATTTGTCTAATATCATCAAGTAAAGGAATATTAACTTGTATCTTGCGAAAAGTTTCCAAAATTTCTTTCTCTTGCTCCTTCTTTTACTTGGCAAAAAGATTAGTAAAAGGAGGTTGGACACTGAACTTAAGCGTGAAAATGCAAGAATCACCCTCCTTTTTCTCTTGTGACTACTTTGGAACTTCTTTCTCTACTTCTTCTTCAACCTCTCACTTAGAAATCTTTGGGGTAGGTTTCTTTAACTCTTTACCACTTCAAAGTGTGATAGCACAAGCACTCTTCTTTGGATTCACTTTAGGTTGAGAAGGGAACTTTCTAGGATTTTATGCCTCCAACTTACTAATGGCAATCGCCATTTAACTCAGTTGAGTCTTAAGATTCTATATGCTAGCTTGAGTATCTTGCTGAAATTTCATGGTA
>JANKOD010000193.1:27389843-27418064 GCA_026284645.1 Erythroxylum acuminatum | reverse complement strand
GCAAGAATTGATAGGCTGAAACATTGGTATATCTTTTGGTAGGGCTAGCTAACCATTCCAGGCAATCGGGTAAGGAGTTATTAGGGGCATACCCCAGTGGATCAAGGTGCCGTATGAGGTCCATGGAAACCTCCTACAATCTCCAATTATCATTAAGTATGACTTCAGAAACTCAAGCTGTGAGCGGAAGCTCCGATCCATTGATCGCTATCGGTGTCAACAAGGTCCTCAGTATACCTCGCAGGTGCCAAGGATCTTGCCAGAAAAGAGTAGATATACCGTTTCCAATCCTAAATCTGAATTGATGACACTTTTTGTCCCTCACTGATAAGATCTTTCTCCAACTCTAAGAACTATTATAAGTAGGTTGAGCACTCCAAAAATTTTGCCTTTACAGTATGATTGTATGTACCCATTTAACCCATAAAGCTTCCCTATCCTCAAACAAATTCCAAATCCGTTTTCCTAACAAAACTTGATTCCAAGTAGTCAAATGTTTAACTCCTAAACCCCCCTCCCTCCTAGGGCGACAGATGTCACTCTACTTAACCTTAGCCTGCATATTAGAAACAGCCTTACCAGCCCATAAAAAAGTCCTAAGCTTAGCTTCTATGTCCTTCAGGATGGAAGAGGGAAGAATAAAATGTGAGGACCAATAGACATGGAAGGATGAAAGGACAGAAATAACCAACTGAAGTCTACCCGCATAAGAAAGGCTCTTATGAGTCCAACGATTGATCCTATTGTCAATCCTATTTATAAGAGAAGCACAATCTCGCCTAGTTAGGTGACTTGTAATGAGAGGAACCCCTAGATACCGAAAAGGGAGAGAACCTTACTGAAGACCATAAATAAGTTTCATCCTATGGCTTAAATAGCTAGCATCCGGAGATAAGAAGAATTGACTTTTAGAGGTATTCATTTCCATGCGAGAAAACATAGAGAAGATGTACAAGGAGCCAAGCAAAAGCTGAGTTGAAAATAAGTCCGCATGACAAAACATTAAGAGATTGTCCGCAAAAAGAAGATGATTGAGCTTAAGCCCTTGACATCTCCAAAGGAGTATTGTCTGTATTAGCTCTCAAATTCCTAGAAAAAACTTCCATACAAATAATGAATAGGAAAGGTGATAACGGATCCCCCTGTCGTAACCCAAATTTACCTTTGAAAAATTGTGTGAGAGACCCATTTACCAAAATAGAATACGAAGTGGTGGAGATACATTCTTTGACCCACTTAATGAACCTCAACGAAAGGCCTACAGCTTCAAAGGTATTAAGGAGAAAGTCCCAATGGATAGAGTCATAGGCTTTTTGGAAATCCACTTTGAAAGCACACCGCTTATGATTATTGGAAATGTGATAGTTCTTAAAGATCTCTTGTGCTAAAAGAATGTTGTCCCTTATTCGACGATGCTTGATAAAGGCACTCTAATTATGGCTAACTATGAGAGGGATAATTTTGCTAAGCTTGTTTGCTAAGATTTTTGCAATAACCTTATAGAGCATATTGCAACAGGAGATAGGTCTAAAGTCTAGGACAGGGGAGGGTTGAGCTGTTTTAGGGATAAGGGAGATGAAAGTGGAATTGAGCTCCTTGAGTAATTTTCCATAGAGGAAAAAATTTTGGATAGCGCTAGTAACCCCGTCCCCTATAATAAGCCAGGCTTGCTTATAAAAGAACCCATTAAACCCATCTGGGCCAAGGGCCTTATTGGGATTAATAAAGTGAAAAGCCTCCCTAATTTCTTGAGGTGATACTTCCGTAATAGCTGCATTAAAATGGATGTCCGCTAGTGGATTGGGAAAAAGATGAGCAACAAAATCCTTGGAGGGGTGAAGATTCTTAACAGTCCCTATAGTGCCTTTGAAATAAGCTAGAAATTGAGCCTGAATTTCGGGAAGCCCCACAACCCTAATGCCATTTCCCACTTCTAGAGAGTGAATGGAATTTATATTCCTGTTGGCAAGGAGAGAATTATGAAAGAATTTGGTATTTCGGTCTCCTTCTCTAAACCAACGAATCCTAGAGGATTGTCTATAAAATGATTCCTGATTCGCAAGAGAGCTATATAGTTCTTGAATAGCCTCTGTCTCCCTAGCTAGTAGAAGGGGAGATCTCGGAGATAATATCAGTTGGTCCTGAATGTGATTAAGGTTGGCATGATTATTCTCTACTCTAGCATTGATATCACCAATCTGACTCAAGTTCATGATTTTGAGAGCTCACTTGACTAGCTTCAGTTTAACCACCACCCTATACAAAGGAGTACCTGTAACTGGGGAAGCCCAAGCTTCCTCAACAATCCGCAGGAAATTGGGCTAAGCAGTAAGGAAATTGAAGAATCTGAAGGGGGAAGAACATTTCTGCAGGGACCCTATCGACTTAACCACTAAAGGAGAATGATCTGATATATGAGGATTAAGGATAACACAGTGAGAAGTAGGGAACCAAAAACTCCAAGCAGAGTTGATAAGAGTCCTATCTAGCTTCTGAGCTGTGAAGGAATCACCTAATTATTTATTAGACCAAGTAAACTTAGGACCACTAGAATTGAAGTCAAATAACCTATTATCCCTAACAAACTGTCTAAAATCACTCTGACTACTCATGACAGAGGCACTAGGAGGATCTGCTTCTCGAGAATAGAGGATGGCAGTAAAATCCCCTACCAGGATCCAAGGGGTTTGACCTATGGAAGAGGAAATGTGGGATAGATCATTCCAAAGGAGCTTCCTAAGGTAAGGATTATTGGCACCATACACGCAAGAAACTAGGAAGGCTTCTGTACAATGTCTAGGGTGTAATTCCACATGGATAAACTGATCAGTTAAGTATAGTACACAAAAGGACATCCGGATTCTAAGCAATCATAATCCTAGCGTTAGACGACTGATCTAAATTGCTAAAGCTATCCCATCTAGGAAACAAAGACTTGTAAACTTTATTCAGATAGACCGAAGACCTAATCCTAGATTCAACTAAACAAACAAAAGAAGCAAAATGTTTTGTAAGCCATGCACTAACTGCCTGTTATTTATCAGGGTTATTAAGACCCCTCACATTCCAAAACACAAACTCCATAACCAACAACTAGTTAAGCCGCAACCTACTACTTATTTTTCTTCCTAACTTTCCTAGTCTTCCTAACAGAGAAAGCCCCCTCTTCCCCTCCCACAACCCCTGGACTAGAAGGTCTCAATTCAGAGATAGGAGAGGGAGGTATACCTTCCTGATTTCCCGCAGGAGCATTGGACTCCCCACTATCACCATAGAGTTCTTCTGTTGGAAAGAGGGGTTGGAGAAGTGGTGAAGAACACCCTGCTAAACTTGCCTCCTTACCAGCTGGTTCTCTATTATCCACGGTGATGCCCTGCTGGAGTGGGTCTGCCACCTTGGATGACTTAGTTGAGCTCTCCGAATTGGGAGCAGCCTCTGGATAGTGCTTGGGACTCACAGTTGATTGATCAGGGGGCAAATGTGGCCCAAGAAGGTTGGTCTGTGGTGGCTCCCTGCTGTGCTCCAGTTCATGGTGGAGACCTGTGGCAAAAGTTTTCCCTGTAGGAGCCCAAACTTGCCTTTGTTCCCTCGCTTTAGGCTGCCATTTATACTCTATAGTTATTTCCCTAAAGAAGAGTTGACCATCCTCACCATACGTAGCCATTTGGAACGAAGATGGCCATTTCTTATTCAGCTCCAGCTCCACACATAAGCGGGCATAATGGATCCTGGTCATTCGAGCTGTTAGAGTGTCCATTAGCAGTGGAAGCTCCACCGCACTGGCTATCCTGCCTAAACCTTTGGTGTTCCAATACTCAACGGGGATGTTGAAGAATCGTGCCCACATCGAGGCCTTATGGACCTCTTCCAATTCTCCACCATGTAAGCTCCACCGACGTAGAAACAATGGCTTTCCTTGGATGTGTCATGGTCCTCTTTCAACAACAACTTTCATACCCTGTTCTGAAGCAAAGCGAAAGAGAAAGTTATTAGAGCTGGTAATCAGCATCTCCTGTAACCCAAATTCTGCCCATGCTTTTGCCAGAACCCGCTGCACCACTGGGTAAGCTGGCCGCTTCTCCAGAAAAATCCCGATCAGCACTGTTTGAAATTTAGAAGCTCCCTTCTGTGCCAACTCCGGGGGAGGAATCACGAAGACCTGGTCCTCTCGAACTTCTAAAGGATAAAAAGTAAGCTCCGAGGACTCCAAAAAAGTCGCACTGCTTACCTCCACTACGGCCTTCTAGGATTTGAAGGGTGCTGGGTTCTGAGGTGGAGATGGGGGGCATCTGCAGAAGGTAAAAGGGAGTCTTTGGAAGCGGAAGGTGGAGGGACTGAAGGGGGAATCAATTTAAGAAGAGGACGGGGAGTTGGGGACGGAGCGAGAGTGTTTGGGTCAGAGTTTTGGTTAGGGATTGGGGATCTAAGGGGACATTTCTGGATAGGTTTGGGAGCGAGGGGAGAGGAAGGTAGAAGGGACAGGGGGTGCGAGGAAATGGAGAAGAAGAAGTCGAAGCCATAGCAGAGGTGTGATACGCCAGAATCTCTCATCGGAACCTCGCGCTCTCTCTCATTTAATGCAACTTTAGCTGTTTGCAAGATTCAAAAAGGGTTTTCCTTTAGGAAAAATCGGTTTTTCTTTGTAACCTAAACCACCACATTAGGCTGTGAGAGGTATAAAAGAAATCAGTGTAGGCCAACTATAGGCAATTTTAAGACAGTTGACAGGTATTCAATGTCTACAAGGTGTTTTAAAGTGTATTTGTTGCTTGAACGTATCAAATAAAATTTTATGGAAAACTAAAGAAAGTTATTTCTAAGAAGAATATCAGCACCGGTATCATAGAAATGAAAAGGTGGACATCTAACCAAAAATGATACTAAAAGAATGTGGGGTTGTTGAATTCCAGATGATAAATGTATCTAATGATTAGGAACATCTAATCCTATGATAGGTTTTAGGGTTTCATGATATTGCGGACGGAAAACAAGTTACTTTACATAAGCGAGATCTTGCACCATTAGCTATGTACGCTACAAAATATTTAGCTCTATATTCTTTATAGGTAATTCCGACAGGAATATATATACTAGTTAGGCTAGTCATTATCTAGGGATGTAAATGATATTATTATTATAAGTTAACTGTATCCCATATTGAGTTATCCTATGTGGTTAAACTTGTTCAAGAAAACTAGTTCCTAACATTATCTCTTAATTAAATCCTTCATTTTCAACTAATAATCTAATAGGTACTTTAGTATCGTTAACTTTAACAGTTGTTTCTACAGTTGTATCAATTTGAAGTATATCTCCATTAAAATTTATGTTCCAATAAGGTCTACTTAGATGAAATTTTATCAAATTATTTATTCGGTTAGATGAAATTTTGTCAAATTATTTATTAAGTTATTATTAATATAACTTCCACTTGTACCTGTATCTATTAAATTATTACAAGGAATATAATTTTTTCTGTCAAAATATTCTCCTTTAATCTGATAATTAGAACTTATCTTTTTATCAACTCTTATTATATTATTATTATTATTATTATATCTAGTACTGCTAGACACACTAGTATCTGAATAAGATAATCTAGGTAAAAATCTATTGTAAGAAGTTAGCAAAGGTTTTTACTGCAAATCTAGAGAAAAATCATTTTTAAGACCTTCTATAGTAGCCATATAAGGTGAATATATCCTTTCTACTTCTAAGAGTAATTTTGGAAAATCCATAATATCTTTATCTGCAAAACATTCTGTATGGTGTGTATTGGAAAGGAGGTAAGATATCATATAAGTTATAGAATAGGGTCTATTCCCATCTTTTATTAAATATTTTCTTTTAAAATCTTGTATTAAAAAAAGAGCTCTATCAAAATCTTTGTCTTGTATATTATATGATATCTTAGGATAAATATTGAATAAAAGTTTTTAATATCCAAGATTTCCTCTAAGAATTCCTAAGCAAGCTTCTTTTCTATTCTGTATGTTATCATCTAGTATAGCAAGATTAATAGGGCTATCTATTCCTTCTCTTAAAGTTGCTCTTATTATCATTTAAATTGATCTAATACGAATCCATCTTATTTTGTGCCGAATATCTTTTGGCAATTGATCAAGTTTTCGAGAAATATCTCATTTGGACAATAAGGGTATTATTATCTTATTAGAAGTAAAACTAATATCTAAAGCTTTTTCTCTTAAATTTATTCCATAAAACATATAATGTTTTTGAAATTTTAATCCAAGTTTATCTAAAAGAGTAGTATTAAATCCAATGAAGGAATTTGTAGAAAAAAACATAATAATTTGAATCATTTTAAGCATTTTTCTATCGATCAAAGTTTCTTGGCTATATTTGCCATGTTGTTCAAATGTTTCTACTATATTATCTATGATTTGATTATCAGTTTGAGTATTAGAAGATTCTCCTATTTCACTCATCTATATCATAGTTAGAGTTATTTTCATACTCTGTTTATGTTAATATAAATATACTTTTTTTAGAAGAACAATCTTGAAAACATTAATTGGATAAAGTCTTCATTTTTTATCATCATATCTATTTCATAATCTATTTCAATTTTCTTTTTATTAAATCTTTTAGGGCATTCGTTAGCAAAATGTCATTTTCCTTTACAATAGTAGCACTAACATTCAATTATATTTCTATTTTTTTCTTTTATTTCTCCTAAACATGGGTTTTTTTGGGTATATATCCATCTTTTCTTTTATAATATCTAGCTTTACATTTTTTAAAATATCTCTTTTTCAAATACATTCTTTTCTTATAGTTTTTCTTTATCTTTGAATAATAATAAGGACTATCACAACCAATCATAATAGGCATCTTTATCTCATAACAACATAAAGAAGATTTTTTCATCTCTTTACTTTGATTTAATATTATAGCTTCATTACACCATTCACTTAGCTTATCTTTTAAAAAAGAAATTCTTTTGCCCAAAGTATCCACTAATCCTGGTTTATAACTTGCCTCTAGTTTGCTTCCCCATGGATCAAGTATCTTAGAATAAAACATTTTTAGATAAAGATTTATATTATTTACTTTATTATAAATATGATAATAGTAATCAATGAAGATGCAAATATATCTATTGATTTCACACATATCACATAATTGAAGTCTTTGTAGTACACATATCAAAGACAGTACTCGAAAAGCAGTTTCCTATTTATCTATTACATCTTCTATATTTTGAATACAATCAATATCTAAGTATATTCCAAAAGGGTTTATAGATTATGTCCTCATTTTTTCTATTGGAGTAAATCCATCTTTATCATGCATAACCATATATGTTCCAGCATAATCACTAATTGGTTTATTAAAACTTTGTGAAGGAAATGTAGGAGGATTTCGAGAAGTGTAAGGGATATCACTTATATTAGGGTTTGAATGTACTTCTTGTTCATAAGTGTCAGGTTAAATATGTACTAAAATTTCTATATTTAGTCCTTCCATCTATTTGTTTAGTTCTTCCATCTCTGAATCAGATCCTGGTTAAAAACTATCCATTTATCTATGATTAGGAGGTTTTTTCATTTGAAGAATTAAATCAAATATGTATTTTTATAGAATTCCAATCTATTTGTCTCCTTGATTTGTTGATGAATATCTTCACAAGTTTCACACCAAATGATTTATCATGGCTCTCAAAGATAACAGTCCTCGTTCCAATACCTCTTCAATAATAGATATCAGTTTTATTGAAACAAGAAAATTCTTCTCTCAACTTTGCATCCATTGTAATAGGAAAATTTTCCAATCATGATGAAGTGATAGGCATCGTATCTTTCTTCTTCGTAGATAAATATTTATCTAAGAAGTATATTTGTCTCTGTATCTGGTCTAAGAGAGATATCAGTCAAACAATTTGTTAAGAAGCAATGTATAGACCGTATGGGTATCTCTAGTTGGCTATGCTACATAGAAAGAAACAATCGTTATGGGTCAATTGGTCCAAGTGTTTGATGCCAAAGTATGCAAGTGTCTATCAACAATCATAAGGTGGTAAACAATGATAGCTCCAAAATGCACCACTATATCTGTATGCACGCCATTTTCCACTTAACCATGCAACTTCACCATAAAAAGAAGTTTATGAAATCGATGAACTTTTGGTTGAAATTATCATGGGTCTAGCTTACGAATGAATCAATCAGAATGAAGTAACTCCTAAAATCAAATCTCTTTGTCCATGAGGCAATTACCATTAATAAATAACTTCCAAATTATTTACAATGGAAAATCGCAAATGATCCTTTCGTACAATTACATTCCAAAATCTACTGGATTAATTGTTTTCTCCTCTATATAATATACACACACATATATATATATATACACAACACTCCAGCTATACAATAATAATGCATGTTACAACCTCAAAAATAATGCATATAAATACTACAATACGATCATAGAAGGATGACCATGTGAACACTGCAATTCTGATATGTACACTGCTATTTACGCGGCACAAACTGTCTTGGTTTCACCAGAAAGGGCACCACCTGATACAAATAGAGGAAGTTAGACACTCGAATCCTCACTGAGCCATAAAGGCTGGCACTAAAAAGAAACAAAGGACCAGCTTATCAGTCACATTTACTGTAGCAAGTCTACTGTACCACATTATTCAAGATGAGGAGCACTACTAAGAAGTACAGAAGGAAGTGGCCGCGGTAACAACGATAGACAGTTTTGGAGTATTCAAGAATAATCATGAAAAATGTCACAAAACAACGTGCTATCTTCATATGTGATCCTTAAATGCATTGAAAACAGCCTCTCTATCAGTTAAGGATAAGATTGCATATTACTAGACTTCTCCAGAGCCCACATCACTAGGTTATTTTATATGTGATCCCTAAATGCAGCATCTTACCATGGATGCTTGAGACACCTGCTTGAAAAGAAAATGAGCAGAAAAAAAAAAAAAAAGCATAGAGATTGCAATGCCATACCCAACATAATTCTGGCACAAATTTTCAAGCGATCTAGCTTGGATAATTAACTTCTGAACTTGCAATTTAACAGATAATCCATGGTCCACCTCACATGTATCTCCAGATATTAAGGAGCTGTGCTCCATTGCGTATTGTACAGGATTGGCAGACATCGAAGAGGGGGAAAAATCACGCCCAGTCAATTTGTTACTCATACGAGCCATGACAACAACTGCACGCTCATTCAAAACTTCATTGGCATCGCCAAGCTGATTAACAGCCTGCATATATCAACAAAACTGTGAGCAAAATGCACATCATTCCAAGACAAAAGAAGATTGAAATATTGCAGAACCTGCAGAAGTTCTCTTTCACGAGCACCTCGCTGAGGATGAGCAAGATCTCTGCTTGGTCCCAATTCTTCAGTATTCACAACAGCAGGAGCATGACTATTACCAAACACCGACATTTGTGGGACTTCGTTGAAGTTGAAAAGACGCCAGTTAATGAGAGGATCATGAACAAATGCCTGAAATGGGTTAAACCAAAATATCACATTTGTACTCAACTTTTAATCACTAGCAATGAAAATAACATCAACCACAAGCCATTCTTTCGTGGGCCACATCTATTTTGCTGATGGTGGCATGTATTTTCAACTATCATCTACAAAAGCCTAGTTATACTATTGGAAATTCTAAACATGTATGCTTATTGCAAGTCCCACTGCATTGTGCCGTAAATATGGGATCCTTACAGTTGCAAGTAACTTATCCTGAGTTGTAGTGATGAAACTCGAAGGCCAAAAAACATGTGGGACATTTGATTCCATACCTCCATCATAGCCATGACACTATCCTTGTTAGTTCGAAGAACTTGCATCACATTTTCACAAGTTGATCTGAAATTTCCCTCTATACCACTAACCTCCATGGCCTTCACAAGCATTCTTGTCAAGCGAAAGGGAACCTAATACATCAGAGTTCAACATTATCCTTAACTGAAAATTGTAAAAGACAAGAAATATTATGCAATGATGCATTCATTTTACAACAGACCTTCTCAGGGAATTTCTCTCTGTTCATTGAGGCCTCAAAGCAATCTCCAAAATCAATGTGCAATATCTTCCCACTGCAAAGCATAATACAGGTCAGGAAAGATTCCAAGTACTAATCTAACTCCGTATCTTAAGATTCCAAGTACCAATCTAATTCCGTATCTTACTCCCAAACGTCCTACCTGTAGCGGTTCAACATAAGGTTGCTCGGGTGTCGATCACCTAAACCAAGAAGGTAACCAACCTGAACAGAAGCAATAGACACTTGAGCAACGCAGTTCAAAAAGTAATGTAGTGATGAGCATACAGCCAAGAAAAGACAAATTGTATAGTAAGAAAAAATATACCAGATAATACAAGGTAAACACATACCATGCTCATTACTGCTAAACTTCTTGTATAATTTGTTCTCCTCTCCAACCAAACCTCTGAAGTGCGACTTTTCAGCCAAAGAACCTAGCAGAAGCAAGACTTCAGTAACATCAATGTGCTTGCTGGCCAAGAAAAGACGTATATAAAGAGACTAGTCATTGTCTATACCCTAGCCAAGTCATTTCCTTCAGTATTGTCCAAAGCATACTTAAATACTTCCACTTTGGCTATAAGAGGCAAATGATCATAATCTGGTGCAAAACTGAGCATATATTTGTGCTCCTGATTTAGTGTTATCTGCAATTATGAATATATAAATGAAAAATCAATTGCATATGTCTAAAAAAAATAGCATGCAATATACACTTGTACACACACCCACAAAAAATTGTCCAAGCCACCAAATTGTAAATCCTGATATACCTTTCTGGCTTCCCTGAACTCTTTAATGAGTTGGTGCAAGGTATCACAATGTGGAACCCATTCAATTAATCCACTGTTTGGAGAGAGTGGAATGACAGAATATCGGTGTATGGACAGATCCTTCTCAGCAGTTTTTCTTGCATTCTCCAGCAGAGTATTTACCAGACCAAAAAGCTGATCAAAATGTAAATGCAAAGAAATTTAACTCCTTTGCAGTGTAAAGGTCCAGGAAAACAGTTCATGTTAATAAATAGCTTTTCCAGTTTGCCAAAAACTTCAGAAGACATGCAATTAAGACCCTTCCGTGATAACTGAATAACTTAATTCACTAGTACGGTAACCGAAAGAAAAGTTACCTGCATGACACGCTCATCTTGGCGAAGATCTTCATGTCCCTTCAGCAAGAAGGTATAATCTTCACCATCACTCCCATGAATTGTCAATTTCCTAGGACGCTGTTTAGATGTGATTATATCAAGCTGAGGTGCAAAGGAAGCAATTGTCACCACAGGTGAATCTGAAAGCATGAAGAAAAAGTCAACATTCAGTTAGGAAACCAGGTGTATAAAATTGAAGAATCCTGTCATGCATTAAAATGGACTTTACCCGCACGATATGTCCCAGGGACAGCAAGCTCCAAATTACGGCATTCTAATAACTCTGGGGAAACCGACTACAGTTGCAAAACCATATTAAAGTTAGCCACATTTAATAATAAGGCTAGAATCCAACTATAAGAAAAATTTTCTTACCTGCAAATCAAGTGTAGTTAGGCCTTGAAGCTGTTTGTCTATCCGCCGAAAAACATGGTAATATAGATCCCATGCCTGATAGAGACATAATCCACATCATTACCAATTGGCTTGAGAATGCGTTCACACATATATAATTCAAGATTTCACAACACTATATAAGTGTCAAACATATCGTTTTATTACCAAAGTTAATTAATGATGCAAAATACATTCTTCAATCCTATAATACTACTCAGGGTAGCTAGGAAAAGTATTATAAAATAGCTTGCTCAATTTGGACTATTAAAGCCTTTGTCAAATTGCATGACATATTTGAGAAACAGGACATGCAAGCCTTGTGGTATATTAGTATTTTGCAAATGAAAAACGAATCTTTGCACACTTAATTCAGTCAGTAACAAATTAAGCATAAGTAAAACATTACATAATTTGATTTATCAGACAATAAAATGCTATATAGTTTAGCCAGTAATATCCATTTCACAGAAGTATTAAGGTCAATAAAGGGCCTTTTAAAACCAATCTTATAAGAAACAATAACCGGTGCAGATGCAGTGGAAGAAAACAAGGATCTTGCAACTATAAATTATGTTACTGTGTGTCAGAGATAGAGACTGGTGGATTCGAGAGCATGAAGTATGGATAGAATGTGTGAAATGGGATTGGGTTTTTTCCGTCAAAAACGCACCTAATTTAGGGCAAGCCATCATCAGAAGAGATGATGATACATGCAATTATGCGAAGTTGGTTATGCTGGACAAGTAGCAAGCAAAATGTATGAATGTGGATTAGTCACCACCATGCACATAACATGCAGTGAAGCAGACAAAAGACGAGGTTACTCATCAATAAACCAAAACTCAATCAAGGAATTTTGAATTTTAGTTTCGAACCTGAGTGAGTTCAGCCTCTTTCACAGTTCTCTTGTACTTCATGCAACATTCCCAAGCCTCTAACAGTTCATGTCGATATGCCTGCAATGGTAAGATAAACGGAGTTGGTCAACACATAGCAGCAGGATCCTTAAATGAATGATTGGACCAAAAATTTTAGAAAATACAGAATTCCTGAATTGGAGTTCCACAAAACTTAAGGTAGTTTACTTCCATAGGAAAGAACAGAAATACCATTGGTGCACAATACCTAATGAGATTGAAAATAGAATCCACAGTCAACGCAGAACCTTAACCATTATAACTATTAACATAGAATTTTGGGGGAATACCTCAATGAATGCTCTTTCCTTTATGGTGGTATTTTCATTCATAGCACCTTCCTCTAGCATTTCATGCAAAGGCTCCAATGCTTTCAGCATCCCTTCAATGTTATGTTCACCAAAGAACAAACGACTAGCTTCCTCCAAAGCCTCATGCCACATCTCATGCCAAAGTATGGCAACCCGGATCAGTTCGTTTGATACAAGTTGGGCCTTCAAGTAAGAGAACTCATGATAAGTAATGGCATATATAGTGAAAAAGATAGTAGTATTGAGGTGTCAAACAAACTAACCTGATCCACAAGCACACCACTATGTTGCCGAACCTTTTCTACAACTTCTTCAGCTGCTACTCTACGTAAGTTGCTTACAGATTTACATGCCACCAGAAGTGGGTACATAAGAGCCTGAAAAGAATCAACAAAATGATTAGACAAACTGTGTATTTGTAGGCCCAAGTTGGCCATGAAGTTGATATGGAAACATGTATCAATAGCAGACCTGGGGATGGCTTTGCCCAATTCGCACCAGAAGTGATGGAACTAGTTCTCTCACTGCATGGTTGTTCTTAGAATGGATCCTGGCAATTATTTGAGGTAACACAACCAGCCAGGTGTTAATGTTGACAAGTGCAAATCCTTTCTGAAGTGCCATTTGAACTTCTGCACTAGCTCCATGATTGAACCATAAAGTAAGGAGTCGAAGTATATCCTGGGCAGATAGCATTGTTCAAGAAAAAGGTCACTAGAAAAATAGTGTCCAAATGGAGAAAACAAAACCAAAATCCAGTGACATATGAGAAAACTAGCAGATAGCAGTAATTAGTCAATTAGATCAATGGAGTATCAATATGATGCCAATAATGTAAAATCAAAGAGAAGAAGATGGAATTAAGACACCGTGTACTAAACTTGAATAAAAATGTGCTCTTATAAAATAGCAGGAATATCACATGACATTTGCACCACAAATGTTTAGGCACATTCTTGTACATCTTCATAGACATTAGCGTAGTGTTATTTCATCACCTTTAGCTGTTCCATGTACTACTTTTAACCCAAGTGTAAGTTTTTCCAGGTGACAATGGTTCACAAAAGAAAAAACGAAGAGGAACTTATGTGATGTTACATGTCCCTTTTGGCTTGAAAGTGGTGGAATGATTCCTTAAAGGTGTTCTAGTTGTGTTACAACCAAAGCTTGATGTTTTAGTAAGCTCTTCGATGTCAATCATTGATACGAAAATAGATGGAAATAAGGTATTTTATTTATATTTAGCTATAGCGTCGTAGTATCGTCTACAAGAACCAAGCTAACCAGCCACTAATGGCCCTTCAGCATTCAGCCGAATACAAAGCAAATATTCCCGATACCCTTAGCCTTGCACTACCCCATCCCTTACATAGTCCTTTGCTCTCTCTCCTCTAACTAACTTCTCTAACCGTTTGGTGACTCACCCCTCCCTACCTTAGTGAATCTCCTAACATATGTCAACATGGGTTTGTGGCCCATGTTCAGTCCCTGCTCCCTCTTCCTCCTAGCATATGTCAATATGGGTTTAGGACCCATATTGCTATCAATATTGCTATCAATCATCTTTTGAGGCATGTTTATTGGAATTTCACTCACAAGGAACTCCCATAATAGGGAAATAGAAGACTCTTCAACTTCTCTTCAAATATTGTATATATTATGGACGCTTGACCAATAGTCGATGTTATCAGGAACAATGGTAGGGGGATTTTGGGTTAATAAGTTGACAGGATTAAAGCTAATTCTCCTTGAGAGTGGATTTTGAAGTCCTAAGCTCCATGTCTAAGCTGTCTTTGCATTTTAGGTAATGACACTAAATAAAGTTAAGAAAGGAGAGAATACTTGGGTGTTGGATATCATTATTGTAAGGATAGTAATCCTATTCTAAGAAACCATGCTTGGAGTAGAAAGTTATGGGAGAGTGCTATTCTAAGGGATTGGAGCAGGTCAAATCTAGTTCAAATATCACAAGTTATTCATTCATAGAGATATATATGACGCGTTCCGATCTGGAAAACTGAAGATTGGAGATTTATGTTCAACTTTGAAAATCTATAAAGTATTTGCAAGCTTTTTTTTTTAATTTGTAAAACATTTGTAAAACACTCACAATGTAGTCCAACTATTCCTTTCTATAGTCTTAGCTAGTTTTCCAATTGGATAACATAAAAATTATAATTTTCAAATATGATACTTTTCATTTTTCTCTTAAAAAATTTATATCGTAAGTAATTGTTGTAACATTATTATATATTTCAATGTTTCAAAAGCAAAGTAGTTTCTATTTTTTAAAAATAAGCATTTTTTTCCTTTTTAAATTTTTCTAAAGAAAAAACATAGAAAAAATAATAGAGAGCAAAAAATAATTTACACAACAGAACTTCCTATAATTGCATAGGAAAGCAGTTAAAGAGAAACCCTGAAGATTTCACGAGGGAAAAGCTCATGGTAAGTTGCATACTTCTAGATCTCCTTAAACCCTGTGTTTATCAGCAGGACTTCTGCTGGGATGTTGATAATAATAAAAGGGAAAAGCTCATGTGTGCTCTAGTAGAACTCTCATTTTTTCTAGCTTAGCATAAAAGGCTTGAAAAATAGGTAAATTTTGTCAATTATCATGTAAATGATTTGCTTATATTGTACTCCTCGATGATAATTACACAGCATAAGAGTATTAAACAATGTATGGGGATACTGCAGCATCAGTGGTTTTACCATGTATATGTCATACCAAGAAATCTTACCTGTAAGCTATCATCGACCCCTTTGGAATTTGCTGCACATGCTATGGAATGGAAATATCCAGTAACAGCTGCAACAACGAACTGTGAGGCAACAATGGGGAACCCTCTTACTGTATAATGTGACATAACTGCAGTGTTGAACAAAGCCCATGTATGCCATGCTTTTGCCCATTTGTTTGCACAATGGGTGGCATTCCTGAATGCAGTAAGTATTTCTACAGGGAAGAAAAAAAAAATTAACTAAAGCACTTTTCCCTAAAGTGGAAAACTAGTTTTGGAGAGGGAACAGCCACCTTGTATAGAATCATCATCCAGCACAGGAGATAGCGCCCATTGCCAACTTCCAAGTATTTGATATACACGAGCAATGAGGGGTACATTAGAACTTGTACTACCAATGAAGCCAGTCGGTGCAACTGGTTCAATATTTGAAGCACTTGAGAGCTCCAAAGCTAAATTCTGTAACAGCATTCACCAGCCACAAAAAATGTGTATAGGAGTCAAGTACATAAAATAACAAATACATCACTACTTGTACAGCAAACAACAAATATTCGCACATACCTGCAGCCTAATAAATGCATCTTTTCTCTTGTGATCCTCCCCAAGTGACCATTGATACTTCAGGTATGCTAGCATTACTTGAGGAGGCCCATGGTACCTCACATTTTCAGGACATGTCTCAGGATCATACTGACAAAAAAAGAGACTAAGGTTACATCGCAAAGTCAAAGGAGAATGGAGTACAAACTTAGCATAGCTGTTAATTAAAAGATAACTAAACCTGCAATAGTTTCACCAAAGTGGATTTAGCCTGACTAATCCGGTTGTTTTGCCGACAAATAGATGCAAATTTTAGCCAGTTGTCTACGTCCTCCGTAGGAGGCAGTACAAGAGCTCTAACAGCCAGAAGTACTTGCCAAACCTGATTGAATGAGGACAACAGAGGCCAAGAAGAAAGCTTAAAAAGGTAATGAAGGGAAAAAATGAGACAAAATATATAAATATCTACAGCAATCATGCCGAAGAAAACAGCAAATATAACTTAGTAATAATAGTGAAGGGTTGAATCGATTGGTCTTCTAAATGCAAACAGGGATACCAGTAATTGAAACCAGAGCCTCTTGTATATTTGGCAGTTTAAGGCTTGCAGAATCTAGTTTCCATTTGGTGACAAGGAATCATTAGCAGAAATGGTGACAAGGAATCATTAGTAGGACTAGGTGTAAAAAGTCTGAAAGGGAAATTAAACTTCAGAAAAGAAACTCAGAATGGGAATCGAGTGGCATATTGATAGCAATTTTTAGAACTATATTATTTCAATAGTCAAATATAGTTGTAAAAAGATTCGGAAGATACAAATAATTTAAAGAATATTGTTGTAAAATTTCCTATGCTACTTCACAATTTGCTCAGACACTATTCTTCAAACCTTATACAGCCTTGTTATCACGTGTAAAGACTTGCTAAGAGAAAAGTACATCAATTTCAGTTACCTCAACATTACTTTTTGCCCCTTGTATCCTTTGAGTCCACATATTGCGAATTAGGGCTCGTCGTCCTTCGGCAACAGCATTTCCCACAGGAAGAGTACAATAGTCAATGACCTATGGATAAACAAATTGTTGTGCAATTTACTCAGAAGTAGTATTGTATAAAGAAACTAAAGCCAAAAAAAAAAATTGAAATGAGCCATCAAACAATGGAGCACACCTCCTCCAGCTCTGACAGCTGCTGAACACGGACCATATTGCTATAAGCTCGCTCATAGCTCTCCAGAACCTAAACATAAAATTATCTCATGATATCAATCATATAAATTTAGAGATACTAAGAACAAGAAAGTAATTTATCAGCCATGAAATTTGCCTATCCTCCTATGATTATGAATCAAAAGGATTCTCTTAAAAATCAAAAATTAAATAGAAAACCAATATTAAAACATTAAAATATGAATATCATCATCATCATCAACACCCAGTTGAAATCCTACTAAGGCGCGGGGTCTTGGGAGTTCTGATAGTACGCAACCTTACCCTTATCTAATAGAGAGGCTGTTTCCGATAGACCCACATGCAATGTGGCATGAAGATAAAGTATGAATAATAAAACTTAATTATAAGAAACTTTCTTTGGTCATATGTATGAATCCCTACAAAATAAAATAGGAAAATTGTGTCTATTCGGATCCGTTCTTTTACTTATTTTTTTTTATTTTAGTTTAATCATCTCCCAAAGCATCAGAATTGACAATACGCGGTGAGAGACTCAAATATTTATGAAAGACATGAAAGTACAGAAATTGGGAATAAATGAAAACCAACCAAAGCAGCAAGCTCTGTTGCCAAGCATTTCCTAGCTCTTTCAACATACTCACGAGCTTCGTCATACTTGCAAAAACAATAAAAGTTAGGAAATTATGACAGATTAACAGAAAAGAAAGTGGAAAAGACTTGCAGTAAGAAGAAAAGTTAGCATGATAAGTACCTTTCCTCTACGAACAAATAAGACAGCCCTGAAGAATGTGCCATTACTACTTCCATCCCCACTAGCAGCAGTATTTCCTAAACCCCGTAGCTTAGATTCATCCCCATCATCTAATCGTGACACATATTCAGCCATCTGATCCCACTCACCCATGTTCCAAGCAGCATTAGCAGCCTAAGATAAACACATTGCACTATAAGAAGCAACCAAGATTATTAATTACTACTCCATAAAAACAGAAAACCACCATTGGTGCCATTTCCAATCGAGCAGATGGTTCAGCTGGAGTCCAATACTCCTTGCATAAATTGTTTAGTTCTTCCCAGCGAGCTAATGCCGCAAGGCATCTCATCCTTCCTACAGATGAAACATTAAGATATTGAATCAACACAGGGAACAACCAATATGAAAGATGTCAGAATTCTAGTAACAAAATGGAAAAGAAGAAAACAAAAGCATTTACATCATAAATCCTTGAGGGTGACAAAGAAGAGAAAAAGGGGGGAAAAGGTTGAAGTTCTATTCAAGTGCTTGGATAAAGAATGGGAATTTCCTATGTAAATGAGAAGGAATAGCCAGTAACTTATATCACAACACAACATATAAGTTCCAAAGATGGCCCAAATGAAACTATTTCAAGAGGTCAAGTAAGCTATTCATTGTAAAGAAATCACTGAAAATACTTAATAAGGCCTAAAACTAGATCATATATTAAGTCTAACACAGCCTCTCAAGCAGAAATCCATTAGGTCAAAATGTGAATAAAGAACAGGCTCACAACCTCATGCAAAACTGAAACATAAACGTACATAACATGAAATATCTAACTTGAAATGTTTGTCATGAAGACTTCAATAGTGTGTTACTAAGGCAAGTGAAAATGGTGGGTATGGAGATTAAGCAAGACAAGAAACTGTGTGCTGGACTCCTGCATTTACAAGTAGTAGATACAGAAATTGGAAGTACCACCATACTAATGTGATATATGCCTTTGCACATGCTATGCTCTTGACTAACACTAAATAAATAAAGCTTCAGGATAACTCTCTACCAGCTAACTTCTTAAGCATTTCCTTATCATTTGAGTAACATAGTGTTATGAAACTGCTGCTTGTAAGATCGAGTGACTCGTCGGTCCGGGTTAAACACCTGGAAATCAGATTCGAGAATCTGATTCTTTCTTTCCCTTGCCCCGCTTCTTAGACTTTCCTATGTTGTTGGTAGACTCGTTAAAGGGAGCCTTAGACCTTAGACTCGTTAAAGGGAGCCTTAGACCTTAGACTCTTCAAAGGGAGCCTTAGACCTTGAATCCGTTTGAGAGAAGGACTCAAATCTCGTGAATATGTGACAGAAAAGGCTTTTCTTTTATTTCAACTTGGTCCTCTTAAATAGGACTCAACATTACATGAAATAGAGTTCTATTCTAACAAGGAAACCTATCTTGATAGGAAGGAAACAAGATAACTACCAGAAGAGATAAAAGATAATTGCTATCCTAAGTTAAAGATAATACTAAACCAATGCTATCCTTAATCTGTAGATGAGATAAGATTATTACGCCTTGAATAAGACTGATCTATGAAGGAGTCTGTAACACATAGGGTTCGACAATTGGTCTGGTCAAGGTTTACTCAATTCACCTCCGAGGTATACCTAAAAACTCTCTCACCTTTCCCCTCCACACTAAACTAAACTCTTTCTTCAATGGAAACACCTAGCAGTTTCCTGATAGCCTCAGCCATAATATTCTCCAAATCCATCCAGACCTGATTTTTTTACTGGAAGAATCAACCAACTTACAAACTATCGAATAAGCTTACTAAGGATCTGCTTAGAATGAAGATTCCAGTGGTTGATTGGTAAAGAATCATTTGGCATAAAGTACTACCCCCTAAGGTTTCTTTTCTTCCTGGCTCACCATCAAGAATAGGCTCAATACTGCTGACAGACATAATTATCTCGATGTCAATAGATCCTGCCCATTATGTTCAGCACATGAAGAATCAAGGGATCACCTGTTCTTCATGTGCACAGCAGCAAATGTCATTTGGGAACAAGTGAAGCAGAAATGTCTCTGGACTGTTCCAGGAAGCGCTCTCTCCAGCATCATTCACTGGTTATCAAAACAAACTTCTCTTCCTAAGGCCGAAAAACAGATCTACATAATAGCTATGGGTCTTTGTGTGCAGCTCATTTGGAAAGAAAGAAATTCCAGAAGATTTGAGTCCAACTTTAAATCAACCGCATCACTTATCACAGAAGTTATCAATGGAACCAGAGAGCTAATCATTCTGAAGAATTTAGCACCAAATTGCAGATCCAGTCTACTACTTTCTATAAATATTTAACCAATGTATTGCATTGTAATCTCTGACTCTTGGTAGGCATTTCCAATGTGTTTTATCATATGTGGAATTCCCTTGAACCTCATTTTGAGTTGCAATTTCATTCTTTATTAATGTTATTTTTTTCCTTTTTCAAAAAAAAAACATATAGAAAGTAAAATAATAGATCCAATATTAAAAACAGTCACTAATGTGAAATTACAACCTTAAAACTCAACAAAAATAAAGGAAGCATTGCAAATATCAGGTATGTGAAGTATGTAATACAAACCTAAAGTAGCCTCCAAGACGAGATGTGGACTTGATGCTTGAGAGGCTTTGGCAGTATAGGCTTTGAGAGCATCATCCCATCTCTGTAATTTTTCATACCTAAACAAAAGTAAAAAAGAATCAACAGCAATATCATGGTGAAGTTTTTATGTATGGAGTAGAGAATTAGTATTCCTTTCATAAGATCGGTTATTACCAAGATTCCTTAAGCTGAACACCCAGATTTTGCTGTGCATAAGTCAATATTCCAACAGCAGCCTAAATATTATCAACAGATACAGTGTAAGAATGATAGAAAACTAAGCTAAAATCAGAAAGCAGGTAATAATAATCTAAAAGCATGACATAAAGGAAAAAGACCTCATGCTGGTGTAACTGATTATTTATGTGAATTAAAGCTTCAACTACAGCAACAGGATTGGCATCCATCTTCTTAGAGCAAGCACCTTCGAATTCCATTTCTTTGTAGTGCAGTGCCTTCGCAAATGCACGACACTTGAAAGAAGCAGACATACAAAATCTGAATAAACTTATCATATGATAAAATTTTCATCAATGTAGAACTGTGAAAGCCAAAAGAACACCTTTTCCGCAAGGGCACCTAGAAGCCTGATGTCTATTGGCAGAGGTTTCTCATCATGTTCCATGAACTCTGCCTGCAAAGTAGCATCTCAGTTGTATAAGCAACACAACACTCGAGTACCAAAACAGACGAAACCTCATATAATACTAATGAATAAAAAGTTCAGCTATGTGCATAAGGAGCTTTCAAATTCTCTTCTCCCATCTTTATCCTACCCTGAAAACAAACCAATGACCCACCTTATTATGCATATACTGAAACTCAAGGAACATTTAGAGCCATAAGAGTATCAACACCATAAGAATATCAATACCAAATAGAGTCCTGATACACTTACCTATTAAACCCTAATAGTATGCAATTCAAGTTCGACTCTAGTTTCCCAACATGTTACAGAATATTATCCTTCACCATTAATTATCTCAACTAAGATAACATATACGGAGGAACTATGAGATATGAAGTGTGAGTCCAAATCAGAAATGGTCAAATTACAGGAAAGTTGCACTTCCACAATCTCATCTTATTCATCCAGATAGCAATTGCTCTATCACAAGCAAGCAATTAATTTCCACACCTGAAGTCTGGACACAAATGCATCGAACCATGTTTTCATATATGGACCAGTGACAAAAAGACGTTGATTTATACAATAGCAGATTTGTTATCATAGTGAGTACCAAAAAATCTAGAAGAAAAGAACCAATTATGGCATAAACAAATCAGTCAATGATTTTAGTTACTATCAAATAATTGACCAGTCAAAAACACGCAATGCTAATTTCAAAGGATGCTTAGCCAAAGTAAATAAGTGCATTAACATAACAACTTATATGCGCATAGAAGTCCTCAGTCCACAACTGCTGCAACTGTATAAAACCTATTTTTATAGTACATTGTTGCATAACTAAGCCATACACAAATCAGCCAATAATTTTAATTACTATCAAATAATTGGCCAGTAAAAAACAAGCAATGCTAATTTTAAAGTATGCTTAGCCAAAGTAAACAAGTGCATTAACATAACAACTTATATGTGTATAGAATCCTGGACCAAAATAACGCCACATGCTGTTGCAACTGTATAAAACTTATTTTTCTAGTACATTTTTGCATAACCAACAGACATATAGATGACAACAAAAAGTCACATCACAAAAAAGATATACCAAATTCAGAAGAGTGGCCAGAATCTCAGGAGGAATATTCGGTGACGAAAATGCCATCTCCAGATGTCGAACTAATTGTTTCTGACTAGCCTCATTCAGTTGTGCCCAACAGCTAACAAAACCAGCAGCAAACAACTCCCGTCCAACAGAAGGCTGCAAAAATTATGGATTAGTACCTGGAGAGATGCAATATCAAACAATATGAGGCACACCTGAAACTGAGCTAGCCTTGCACAAGTTCGTAATGCTGGAGATGGAGACTCCTTCAGAAGTTCAATGCTGAAATGCCTCATCCACTCCGCCCAGTCTTCCTTGGTGCTACGCTGAGAAGCCTCTCCAGCGGTGCGTAATCGAATATCATTGACCTATTCAGAACTTTTCTTAGAAAAGAACTTGAAAGTTGCTAGTTATGAGTTCAACAGACAAAGAAAAAGTGTTGCATGAAACACCAACATAAATCTAGTGGTGATATGAGATAAAAAATATATATATGTCAAATTGTGGCACTTCCATGGAACTATTAAATGTAACAGGCTATGCTCCAAGAGTTAGTTGTGTTTCCAACAAGGAGCATCAGTTAAAAGATACCGTACTGTCATTCCTACCACAAGGCTAAAATTTGTTTCTTGTAGTATCCTTTTAATCCGTAACTTTGCATCTTCTTTCTTTTAATCCTACAACAAAGAGTTAAATCCTCTGTTGCTTCTGTATTCTTCCCCAAGAGCAAGGGTATCCATGCACAATCCTCACGCTCAGGAATGAACATCTGTTGGATTAGAAAATATTCTTTTAGAATTTCTGGAATTATTCTAGGCTGATATAGGAATTTAAGGTTTTAATCAAGGAGGAGTTTAGGAAGATTTATAGCGGTAATTTCCTAGTCTAGATGCCTTATGTGGCCATATATATGTAAAGTAGAATACCTGTGCATACAGCAACAATACATCAAATTTTCTTATTATCAGTTTTCATGGTATCATAGCAGGTTTTTTTTTTTTTTTTGAACAAGAAATCTTTGTTCTTTTTTTCCTTCCTTACCACCATGTCTGAAGTTACATTAGATGCTACATCCTCGTTCATCCATCAACCTCTCCTGAAACTAAGGATTTTGTCAATAACAAAAAGAATCCTCATGACTTGATCTTCAGATTTCACATTCAATTCAAATTACTACTATCAAGGGAGAGAATTTTTTGCACTGGTCCCAATCTATAATCTATGCACATGCACATCCGATGCAGAGGAAAGAAAAGTTATTTAACGGGTGATAGGAAGGAGCCAAACTTGGATTACCTAACCTATCCGATTTGGGATGCGGAAAACTCCATGGTTATGACATGGTTAGTAAATACTATGGAAGAGGATATCCGTTTAAATTATATGTGTTATCACACAGCAAAGGAATTGGGGGATAATGTTAATGTAACGTATTCCGACTTTGAAAACCAGTCCCAAGTGTATGAAATAAAGATGAAACTTGGAGAGATTAGCCGAGGTGGGGACAATGTCACAAAGTATCTTAATTCTCGAAAATGTCTATGGCAAGACCTGGACTTATTCAATTGTTATGAATGGAAATCTTCTGAGGGTTGAAACCATTACAAGAAGATAGAGGATGACCGGATTTTCAAATTCCTCATAGGACTCAATGTGCAGTTTGATGAGGTTAGGGGTCAAATAATTGGAAGACAGCCCCTTCCATATATTGTAGAAGTTTTTGTTGGGGTCATCATGACGAGAGTCATTGACTAGTGATGTTGGGTAAACAGGCTTCGGGCAGCATAACAGAAAACCTGCACCAGCAGCCATAAACACCCTACAGACAGATTGGCTACAAAGAAACATGATAACAGAAACCATGTTCGCTGTGACCATTGCAACAAGCCAAGGTATACCATGGAAACCCCACAGGAAACCAAAAAATTGGAAGGGTAAAAAAAAAGGAAAAAGAAAATCATAAGATATCCTACTGCTAGTGAAGTTGAGACAGTCCCTTTCATTCCACAGCAGATGGATCAAATCCTAAAACTGCTCAATCTAATTATGGATTATTTATTAATCTTAATGCTTCTTTGGCACAAAAATGTAGTGATTTAAATGCTTCATTGTGTTACTCTTTATCTCAACGTGCTCCATGAATCATTGATTCTGGAGCATTTAACCACATGACAAGCTTTTCAAATTTATTTCACATTAATGTTCCTTGTTTGGGTCATCAAAAGGGCATATAGCAGATGGGTCTTTCTCACCTATTGATAACAAAGGTTTGGTTATTTTTTCATATAATCTATCCCTTAAGTATGTTCTGCACGTATCCAAACTTGCATGCAACCTTCTATCTGTTAGCAAACTATTTAAAGTTTCCAATTGTAGTGTCACTTTCTTTGATTCCTATTATGTATTTCAGGACATGAATTGGAAGATGAAAATTGGCAGTGCTAAAATGATCAATGGTCTTTACCATTTTGAAGAAATCTCCAACGATAAATGACCTCCAGAGGTAAGTAGTATTAGTTCTATCCCTATTAAAAATAAAATAAATTGTCATTATAGACTAGGACCCTAGTTTTTTAAGTCTTAAAAAATTATCCTACCTTACTGAAAGGAACAGATTGATCTATTTTTCACTGTGAACATTGCACTTTATTAAAGAGCTGTAAAAAATATGTATCCTTCAAAACCTTATCAACGTTCACAACCATTTTATTTAATTCACAAGAATGATTGGGTCCTTCATGAATTCCTTCTTATTCAAGAAAAAAATGGTTTGCAACTTTCATTGTTGATCACACTCAGGTCGTGTTGGGTATATTTAATGGCTGATAGATTTGAAGTCAAGAGAGTATTTCAAAATCTTTATACCATGA
This sequence comes from Erythroxylum acuminatum, assembly GCA_026284645.1. Lineage (NCBI taxonomy): Eukaryota > Viridiplantae > Streptophyta > Magnoliopsida > Malpighiales > Erythroxylaceae > Erythroxylum > Erythroxylum acuminatum. The sequence goes on along the minus strand of JANKOD010000193.1, from coordinate 27,392,768 downwards.
TTGAAACACAATTTCAAACTAAAAATGATATTTTTCATACTGATAATGGTCCTAACTATTTTAATGAAATTCTTGAAATTTTTTGAGATACAAGGGCATTCAAATCAATCAACTTGTATTGATAAACCTCAACAAAATGGTAACACTTATTAGGAGTGGCCCAGTCTCTTATGTTTTATATGCATGCTCCTAAGTATCTCGAGGGGGGAGGAATGTTAACTACAGCTTATTTGATAAACAGAATGCCTACCCGTGTAATTAAATTCATCACATCTCTTGAGTGTTTCAAAAAAATTTTCCCTAAAAACCAAATTTCCTCCAATTAACCCCTAAAAATATTTGGGTGCAAATCTTATGTTCATTTATCAAATAAGGATCAATCCAAGCTTGATCCAAGGGCTGAAAATATGTTTTCATTGATTATGCATCAAACCAAATGGGGAATCAGTCTTATTTTCAAAAGAATTTTCTTCAAGGGGTGAGTTTCGAGAAAGAAAATAGATGAGACAACTACCTATCGTTTCTATGTTACCTCAAACAGTGGCCTCTACAACTAGTATTTCTAAAAGCAAATGAATTTCTAATAGTAAGAATACTATTCTGCCAAAAATTGTTGAAACTTTGAAAGAGGGAAAGATACTACAAAATAATCCCAAGGAACCTGAGGTTGTTGTTTATGCAAGAAGGAATCATCAAAAGGGTAACAAACCTACTATTCCTCTAGCATCTAGTTAGTCCTTTATCCAGAATCAGGTACTCAAGACAAATCTCAAAATACAAATCATTATGTTTCACCCCCTGTTTGACCCAATACAATATCTCATGAATTTTGTGATCTTGATGCTCCTATTACTTAGAAAAGGAAACTCGCTCCTGCACTAATCACAAACTCGCAAAATATTTTTGCTACTGACCGTCTCTCTCAAAAACATAACAAGTTTGCATCAAAAATCTCTAACTTGTTTGTTCCGAGACATATTCAGGAAGCAATTGATGATCCAAATTGGAGAACAGTTGCGATGAAGGAAATGAAGGTGCTTAAGAAAGATGGGATACGGGGAGATTGTAGAGCTGCCCAAAGGTTAGAAAACAGTTGGGTTTACATACTTATTCACTGTGAAATGCAAGGCAAATGGTAGTGTGGAGAGATATAATGCTAGACTTGCGGTTAAATGGTTTACTCAAAATTAATTTTGTTTGTGTTTTATTTTCTCTTGCAGTCAATTTCAATTCGGTCTTGTACCAACTAGATGTGGAAAATGCTTTCCCTAATGGTGATTTGGAAGAGGAAGTCTTTATGAGTCTGCCTCCTAGTTTTGAAAAGTTTGCTGGCCAGAATGAAGTGTGCATGCTTAAGAAGTCAATATATGGCCTCAAACAATCTCCAGATGCATGGTTTGAATGGTTTAAGAAAACTATAAAAGGATATAGGCATCATTACAGTTGGGCAGATCATACTCTTTTTTATCAAACACACTAATAAAGGGAAAAAAGAAATTCTCATTGTATATGTTGATGACATGACATTAATGAACAAGATTGAAGAAGAGGCAAGCTTGAACACTTTGAGATTAAAGACCTAGGAATTGAAATATTTTTTGAGCATAGAATTTGCAAGATCGTGGATCTTTGTAAATCAAAGGAAATATATCTTTGATTTACTAAATGAAACCAGTCTTCTAGGCGGCAAGGTTCTAGAGATTCCAATTGAGGTAAATCTTAATCTAAATAGTCCTAAAAGTGAAGATGTGATTGCAAAGGAGAAATTTCAGCATTTGTTGGGAAAACTTATACATTTGTCACATACTTGCCCTAATATAGCGTTTGTTGCAAGCATGATAAGTCAATTCATGCATATGCCAAGCGAAGAACACTTTGAAGCTGCCATTAGGATACCAGAGTAAATGAAAGGGACTCCTAGAAAGGGTTTGATGTTCAAAATAGCATGATAACTTTCTCGTGGAAGTCTATCCTGATGCTAACTGGGCTGGTAATGTGGCAAACAAGTGATCAAAATCTAGATATTACAGATTTGTTGGAGGAAATCTAGTTAGTTAGAGAAGGAAGAAGTAAAATGTTATGGCTCGAAGTTGTGCTGAATCAAAATTTAGATCCCTTACACATGAGGTTTGAGAAGCTATGTGGATTAACAAATTACTAGAAAATTTAAAGTTTCTTGTACCACTTCCTATGAGAGTCTATTGTGATAACAAAGAGACCAATTCAATTGCTCATAATTTGATGCTTCATGATCAGACTAAACATATTAAACTTGATAGGAGCCTTATCAAGGATAAACTTGAAAGTGGGCTAATCTATGTTCCTATCTCTCAACAAGAGGTTGATATACTCCCCAAGGTCTGCTAGGAAAACAATTCAATAAACAAGCTGGCAATGAAAGACATTACAGGCCAGCTTGAGGAGTCCTGGATTAGGAAATATTCTTTTAAAATTCTAGATCTATTCTAGGCTAATATAGGAATTTAAGGCTTTAATCAAGGAGGAGTTTAGGAAGATTTATAGTTGTAATTTCCTAGTCACCTAGTTTAGATGCCTTATGTAGCTATACATATGTAAAGTGGAATAAATGTACATATAGAAGCAATATGTTATGAAACTGCTTGTTGTAAGATCAAGTGACTCGTCGGTCCGGGTTAAACACCTGGAAATCATATTCGAGAATCTGATTCTTTCCCTTGCCCCGCTTCTTAGACTTTCCTATGTTGTTGGTAGACTCGTTAAAGGGAGCCTTAGACCTTAGACTCGTTAAAGGGAGCCTTAGACCTTAGACTCTTCAAAGGGAGCCTTAGACCTTGAATCCGTTTGAGAGAAGGACTCAAATCTCGTGAATATGTGACAGAAAAGGCTTTTCTTTTATTTCAACTTGGTCCTCTTAAATAGGACTCAACATTACATGAAATAGAG
>JANKOD010000193.1:27375841-27389743 GCA_026284645.1 Erythroxylum acuminatum | reverse complement strand
TAGAAGAAAAAAAAACCATACTTTACCCCCCCCCCCCCCCCCCCCCCATCCTATCGTAACCATTGTATATGTATGCCACATAACTTTGCAATAGACAACAGTGCAAAAAAGCCAATACTATAACTTGTTTCAAAAACTTAAAAACACATCTAGAACAATAATATAATGCCCAACAAAGATTGTAACCAGTCAGGCAAAGGAAACACAATCCGACCTAATTCCCTCCCCATCCCAAGCCCAATCTAACATGTTTATCTCAAGAATTAGTATTTGCAAAACAACCATGTATTAGCACACCATTCCAGCTTTAAGAAACAAGGTAGTTGATACTAAATGGTGAATACTTCCACTGATTCCACAACCTTCATGTTCTCTACTTCTCTGTTAGAGATTCTTCAATTTTGGTTGCAGGCATTGCAGCCTCTCACTGACTATAACTTAAACATCATGCAATTCAGTTACTAATGCATTTACATAAGACAAATTGAAGAAATGTTAACTAGTAGCTAGACTCACAAAATTTGAGAAAAATGTGATATTAGACTGCTGAAATATCAAGTTTCAATTCTAGGTTTCAGCTTGGAATGCTCAAATTTTAGATTTAATATAGCTGAGTTTTTAGGGTTTGATTGCTGAAAATTTAGGCTAGGATTTCAAGGTTTAATATAGCTGGAATTTATGTTTGATATGGCTAGAATTTAGGGTTTTGTTTGTTGAAATTTTGGGTTAAAATTGCTGGAATTTAGTGAAGAAAACAAAGATAGGAAATTAGGAATCACTTAGAAGAAAGCATTACACCGAGTTGAAAATTTAAGTGCGACGAAAAGGTTCAGGATATATTATTATTGAAGGGTACGTGATATTTATAGAAAAGTTCCTAAAACTCTTATTTTTAGTAGGATAGAGATCCTAAAAAATTTAAATCATATTCTGATAAAAGTTTTATAAGTTCAAGTCTTAAACAAATAGGATAACATATCTATAACTACAACAACATATTTATCTTACTAGTACTTCCTATCTAATAAAAAATCCTAACATAATCTAAATTTCAGCCCTTGTTGTCTTTTTTTTGGACTCAATTCCCACCCTTCATCCTACCAAATTAAAGCTTGCGGTTGACTAATTTTTTCTCTTTTATTTCTTTATAGACTTTAAACTATTTTGTATAATTCTCCACGGGTTGTCTGAATTCGTCCTTGACAAAAATTGTGATAAATACTAATCATATAAGTCTGGATTCAAACCCTAAAATTCAAATTCTAAAATCCAAGTACTATCAAAAATTGATCTTTCTTTCCACTTGACAAGAAACCGTCAATATCACCCACTTCTAGTGGCTACAATTTGTCCATCAAGAACATCCTCTATCTCCTATTAAGATGAGGAGTGGTTGAAATTCTTACAGTTGTAATAGAAGATTGCACATCATTATATCCATGATGAATAGTTAAGTCCACAACATTAAAGATACGACTAATTCCCATGTCACTTGGTAATCCCAAAACAAAAGCATTAACACTTATCTTCTTGAAGATCTTATAAGGTTCAGCATTCTATGAATGAAATTTCTTATATTTTCCTTTTGGAAAACGCTCTAGACAAATCTTTATCATCACCATATTCCCTTCAATGAATTCCACCCATCAACAATGTTGATCAGCATGTTTTTATAAGTCAAGTTGTTGGTGATTATCTTTCATCATACCACATCAAAGATATCTCTCATATGTTGCACAAAACCTTCCGCTTTAACACTAACTAGTGCTATTTGCGTAAAGGAGCCAATCAAAAGGCTTTCTTAGCTGAACTCCCAAAACTATCTTAACAAAGCTCTTACAAGTTGACCTATATGTAGAATTGTTGTATGCTAATTCTTCCATTACGTCCCAATTATTCATATTGTCTCTAACCAAACATCTTAACAAGGCCACCAAGGTTCTAGTCACCACCTTCATTTGTTCATTGCTTTGGGGATTGAAAGAGCTTGAAAATTGAAGCTTAGTGTTCAACATTTAAATTGAAGCTTATTGTTCAACGTTTTCCATAGAGTTCTCCAAAAATAATTCATAAACTTCACATCAAGGTCAGAGACAATGGTTAAAGGTAATCCATAGAGAAGTATACCTCTTTGAAAAATAGTTTAACAGTATGGACAATGTCCATAAGTCTTGACCATTATAATTGCAGATGATTTCATAACAAAAACACATTGCTTCACTATCACATTGGCATCAAGAACATACATATTGTCGCTTCTTGTAGTCAAACCCATTAACTGTCTATCATTACTAAATTTTGACTTTACAAGTGCACTCATAACTTCTCCTTTTTCCTATTTTATGTTAATTTCGCATCTTCATTCAAATCTACTTCTCCTTCATCACCCACTGAATATAATCTTCATTAAAAATACCAAGGATATCATCAAGTTTTGAGCCAACAAGCTCTGGAACCCCAAGTAGTTGCTGGTTAATCATTTCATCTCCCTATTATGTTATTTTAGCTTCTTGTCCTATTCTTTCATCCTACTGCCCTGTTGTTTCAATCTGCTGTTCCTGCATTTTGATTTGTTGTTCAAGGGTTTCAACCTTTTGTTCAAGTGTTTCAGCCTCTTGTTTAGGCATTCCAGCTTGTTGTTTAAGAGTTTCAACTTCTTGTTTAGTTGTTTCAGCTTTAGGGTTTGTAAAAGAATCCACTTGGTTATGTTTTCTTCATCTTTAAACAGAGCCTAGCCAAACATCTAGAGCACAAGGTCAAAAGAAAGAACAAGAAAATAAACTACTGAGCATGTTCATAACAAAAGATACCTGATGAACTCTAAGCTGTCTTTGAGAATCAGTTCCATCTTCATATGGGTCATTATCCATATCATTTAGTGGATCACTAATAACCTCCACTGGAAGCCGTCGGTTCAACCTTTGTGCAGCGGTGCCCAAAATTAGAGGTTCACGTCGGCGCAAGCGTCCTTCAATATCCTCAAATTCATTATGCTGAAAGCAGAATATGTTCATGTTTCAAAATTACACAGAGCAAATGATTACATAAAACCATTTACCAAAAGGAGAAAATATAAACAATACAAGAGAAGCCTCAATAATCAATCAGTGAAATGAATATATCAAAGGGTAAAGATTAGACCCGCAAACGATGCTTCAACATTAGTTTGTGAATTGACGGAATAAAAACGGTGAAGTCCTCTCCAAGAGCATGAGCCAAACAACAAAGTGTATCAACAGCATCTTTTCGGAGCTCATCACTTTTACTGTAAATCAACAATAAGATATTTAGTGGATTCTAAACACAAAAGAGAAAAATTCATACACACACAAATGAAAACAGTTAAACATACTAAGAAAACCATTCATTATATACCCATATGGCTGGAATTGACCTACCCATCCAAGACTATCTTCAAGTGATGCACAAGTGCAGAAATATGACCAGTGACCTGGTGAAACAAAGAAACACAAAAGCATTGTCAATATACAAGCTAAAATAGATTTGAGCAAATAAGCAAAAGCAAGAGATTACATCCATCAATATAATCAAATCCTTAAGGAGTTTTTGACATAGAAGCTATAACCATGGTTAGCAGAGAATTTATATAGCCCCCATCAGCTAAAAGCAAACGACTCCAATCTCTCATACACATCTTCCTTCAAGTACACACAAAAATTCCAGACAGATATTGCATTGTGTTGTTAGTTAAAAAGTGAGGAGCCTACCTGGACACGAGGAATCAATCTTGTCAATGTTTTGATAACAGCACGTCTTATCTCAACTGAAGCCTCTACTTTCAGTAGTCGAATAAGTGCAGGAAGAAGTAAATGCATATGTTCATCCAATGTTCCTACATCATTTGACAGCAGTTTGATATTCTTTAAGGTTTAGCAAGAAACAAAATCTAAAATGTACCATAAATAAAGCAAAATCTAAAATTATGAATCTCTTATTGCAATATGAATTTATACTAAAAGCTAAAACCTAACGACTCCACTCAATTTCGTGATAACGGTCATGGAGCACCACTAGTACATTTCAAAGGTAGAAACTTAGACAGTAGATTTACGTCTTATGCAGAAAATATGAATACTTCCCACCACCTAGATCTAATTAAACAATTTATTATCATTCATACCACAAGTCAACAGAAATTACTACTGTTTCTTCCTTTCACCACTTACTGAAAGGTAGAATACGAATTGCAGCTAATTCCTTATCAACACATTTAAAGACTACAAGCATCCTATAATCCTTAAGAGCTATGTCAACGGTTTTTGTTAGTACAACAAAGTTTCCAATAAACTATCAGCATAATCGATATTAATGCACGTATCATAGGAGGAAAGAGCACCAACCACCAAACACTTCAAGCGTGTGAAGTATGTCAAGAACATAGGTATAGTCATTACATCGTTCAGCTTCACTCAGAACTTGAATACAACTTGGCAAAATTGCAGGAAGATATTTTCTAAATTCATCATTAAGAGCCAAGCAAAGCTGTTCCACCAAATGCAGAACCTGAGACAAAAATTGCACTTACAATAAGCCTAAGAAAAACTAAGGGGGTAGAAAAGAGTATAATATTTAGAAAACTAATTGATATGTCTCATTCAAGTAAATGTTGCCAACAAAAGAATAACCAAGAGGAAGAATCAACCTACCGGGAAGCCACAAGCAGGACGACTGGTAGCTGGCAGACTTAAGGAGGACCACAGTTCAGATATTAAAGTAAGCAAGTCTTGAAGATATTTACGAATGTGCTGCACAAGTACAGTAAAAACTCAAATTGAATCAAAAACATTCTGCAGTACTGTGACATGTTTGTCTATGAACTCCTATTTACCTGGCGCACAATTGAGACAAGAGTTCCAAGTTTCCATGTGATAAAATCCTTAAGATAATCATCACATGTGCGAACAGTGTGAAATAGATCAGGCAAAACCTACAGATATAGGAGGCAAAAACAAGTTACATTTCCTTCGAATACAAACAACTATGTCTGACACAAATGACCAGTAAACAAGCATCCAGTGATCATGCAGTGTAATACAAGAAATTACTGAGAATCTTGTATGGTCACAATAATGAGTAATAATATTATACAACAGATTGCCATCTCCAACTTCTTGATGAGCATTTATCTTATCAAAACGAGGTACCTTTCTACATTTCAGTAAAGTAGAACAATTAAATCATCTAAGCATGTCCATTATTAACTTTTATTCATTTTGTTACCACCAATGCCCAAAGAGGTGTTATAGGGCGGCTGAGAAATACAACATACAACTGGAAGATGGGCACCAACCTTTTGTAAATATGGAACACAACCAAGGCCCATAGACTGATCTTGCAAAACACATTTACCAATAAGCGGCATCAGACATCCAACAATAAGAGCAAATAAATCCTAAAAAATAGGGAAAAGTAACAAGGAAATAACAAACTAACATTAAATATACCTTGAATATGAACATAAGAGAACCTACCACCCTTTGATGGTAACTAGCAAGTGAAGGATCCCTAAGAATTCGCATGAGAGAATTAATAGCCACCTGAGTTTATTGAATAAAAAAAGCTTTTAAACAAGCTTGAGACAAGAAATATGTACTGAAAAAGAAAAGAAATAGGTAGAATGACAAATGCATTGCCAGAAGTACCATTGAATAATAATCTTCAGAAGTGGCAAAAGATGGCCAAAGGTCAATGGGTAATTCATCCATCAATGGAATGTGCTGACCAGAATCACTTGCTGCACGGGAAACCTCTCCATGTGGCCCAGGCAGTATTTGCTGGTTTCTCTTGTGCACATGAGGATCCAGGGCTCCCATAATTCCTAGAACCTGATGAAGCCAATGGATATGTAGTGCATCAAAAACAACCACATGACACACTAATTATTTGAGTAGACCTAAGTGACGCACTAATTATTTGAGTAGACCTAAGGTTACCTTTAGTACTTCACGTCTGGTAGACCACACCAACTCACCATTCAACAATTTTAGGAGTAAGCCAAGTAATTGTGGATACTCAATATAAGGAGTTATCACATACCTATCAATAGAAAAAAGGAAACAATTGCTTCAAATATCACAGACTTGCCATCATACTACATAAAGATTATCTAGATACAAGTAAACATTCACTAAAACCTAAAAGCAGAAGACATCATTTTATTATTTAGCTGGCAACATTAAAACTAGTTTCTACTGCAACCTTGTCAATTGATGAAGCTGTCTACCATTAGAAGTGGAGCAAATGGTTTGAAGTCCATACCAATCAAATATGCTAACAATACAAGAGTACTTCCTAGTTTTAAATAATGGTTTGAACAAATCTAAACAGGATTCTCCAAGTCCTCAGTTCATTTGTATATGCATCAAGGCGCCTTCATACAAATGAAATGGCAACTTAAGGCAACCTTATAACCTTGAGATCAAACAATAAAGAAACTGAAAACATGTACAACTGGGGATTTTATACTATCTCAGGTATGTTCATCAACTACCACCTTGACACTCAATAGCAGTTCTCAACAGCATTTGTTAGAAATGCTTGGAACCATTTCCGAAATTTGATTGGCATTTCCAATTTTGTAACGCACCACCATATTAAAGGTTTGGCTCAAACTTGGCCTGGCGTGGGACCAATATTGGGCCAAGTTTGCCCTATTTACATGAATAAATACTTACCAGTAAACAATTTTGAAGAAATTCCAAATGATCCAACACCACTCAATGGTCAATGCCACTACATATAGAAGAATCATATTGATCTCAAAGTAGAATAAGAGCATTTCACCTACCCAGTGCTCTGAACAACTTGACCAAGTGTTGAAACAGCTACTTCACGTTTTGTAGCTGTCGCTCCATCCAACAGTGCTTCAAGAATCAAAGGCATCAATTCCGAAAGATATTGCCTCATAGCAAAACCACCCTAAACAAACATCAGAAAAAAGGGAACAAAATGATTTAGTTATGAGCAATCAGGCTAAGATATTCGACAGAGTTGATGGAAAATAAACATAGATCAAGTACCATCAATGAAGTGCACAGAAAAAAAAATTAAGGAAAAGAGCTATAAGAAACAACTTGACAAAGCACTAGCCTATTTAGGTCGCATGTATATAGAGTAAGTAGCGCGCAAGCAAATGGAAAATTGTAAAATAACCATAACAATGTATCCAACACACCACAAAAGTATGAGAGTGAAAGAAAGAGGAAGAAACAAAGATGCCAGGCAAAAGCATAAGATCATGGACACAGAGATAAAAGAATATCACAAAGCACAGTCTACTTCAACAGTCTCAAACAAGTATCACTGAAAATAATTTACTACAAGTTGCTAGCCAATAGAATCTAACAATTGTTGTTCTCTCACCGGAGTTATATTGAAGACAGCCTCTGGAAAACAGGCTAATCAATTGGAAATTTATGTTTTTTTTGAGTTTTTTTTTTCTTTGTTATGGAGATTGCCTCCAATTCTTCTTGCTTTCTTTGTTTCATATTCTGTGAACTTAATGTTTTGCCTTGTAAGCCCCCGTGAGGAATTATTTAACACAATTCCTTTATCTTCCCAAAAAACACAAACAAACACATTCACATTAAAAGCATTGCAAATGTAGAGAAAATTAGTAATTTTTTTTCTATAAAAAGATCATGTTAATGAACTAGAATCAAAAGAAGTTTAAGACACTCAGCTGCTAACCAAATAAGGTATCCTTCTCAGCTAATATTACTCCAAAAGACATGTGTACATAAACTATGCAAACAACCATGAAATGACACATTAGAATGCAGAACGTAAAATTCATGAAACGGGGTTCACCCACCACTCTAGCAAGATCCCCAACAGTTAAAAGGACTCCACTAATAATCCCATTATTCGCATTTACTCCAGTTCCCTCAAGTAGTCTAGCCACAAGTGCCTGTAAAAGTACCATTCAGTTAATTGACAGGAAAATAAATGAAAATCAATAGACAGTTTCCAACTAAAAGACAAAAGAACCTTGTGTATAGGGGCAATGTATGGAAGTATAAGCCGTTCACAGTTGCGTATTAAACAGCCTAATAACTTCGCACTTTCTTCCCTGCATTTGTTATCTGCGCTGTTGATAAGCATAAGAATTTTTATCAACATACAAATGTGAAACAATGTTAAAACCCATGAGCAAAAGTACGCAGTGTTTATCATAGATGCCTAGCAAGTAAGCTCTTTTCATATCACCTTTGGTCTAGATAAGTCAACAACTGTATCAAATGTCGACGTAATGCTGGAAGAACATATGCAGGATTTTTTTCCGATAATCTGCCCGTCACTGAGATCGCAAATTCTCTAACTTCAAAATCCTATTACATAACAACCCCATAGTTTATTGGCAGAAAACAGCATTAAATGGTTTCAAGCAAGGGACAATCTTCTAAGAATATCCACCGTTATCAAGTAAATGCACTTTTCAGCAGAAATTTAACAAAATACAACATAAACTGAGCATCCAAAAAGCTGTTTATACATACCACATGTCACTAAATCTACAAAGTTTCTGAGGGGTCAGAGATATCAAACAGGCCAAGACAATTATATTTATCCAGAGGAAAGGAAGAATATGCTCAAATACAACAAGAGAAAGAGAGGGGAGGAGGGACTTAGAGAGCTTTCACAATATTGAGGAAAAGGTATAACACAACAAAATATATGGAGGAAAATATAGATCCAAAGAGCTTGCTTATACAGATAATACTAACAAATGAAACCCCAAATCACATTAGATCTCTGTTTTTTCCTACTGCAAATACCTCTGATGTGCAAGAAACAGTGCTTTTCACTAGGTACCTTTAACAAGCATATAGAATAGGAAAACAACATGAATCAACCCAAAATAATTCCCACAAGGTTCACATCCATACCTCATCATTGAGAGCAGCAAAAACTGCACTGAGACTATCAGCCTGCGCTAGAAAATCATCAAAGCCTCTGTTTTCATGCAGGGAGGAAAAAATTGAATGGCGAACAGTGACATCAGCATCAGCTACTGCCACAATGAGAAGCTTCTCCACAAGCTGTAGGATGAAAAGAAAGAGAGAAAATTGGTGTGGAGAGAAACAATATAGACTGAGCGCTTGATATACCAACAAAGAAGAAAGGAAGAAACAAACCTCCTCAACAAGGCGACGTCGCTTTCCTCCTGTTCGATTGGATCGACTAGGACCAAATTGTGTAGATGCTATACAGAAAAGAGAGTTTGCAACTAATCGACAACAACAAAGGGCAGCATCTTTTCGTGTGGTTCCATCTTCATCATCCAAATATACAACCACAGATTCTCTAGCAAATTCAAGAAGCTCATGACCCTGGACCATGAATTACCATCAGCAGAGAGTAGATTTTTACACATTCTCAACCAAGAGATACATGTTAACAAACCTTGAAATTAAAACGAGCCAGAGTTTGTAAAGCAAGTTGAACTAGAGATGAACCACTGAAGTCTGACATTTGCTGAGGTGCATTAGCCGCTACACTACGACCGAGCGGAACAGCTGGCCTTGTATGAGAATAGTGAGACTTCGAAAGAACAAGTGAAATGCAATCAAGCAACCGGTCTTGAATGGTCGATAGCAGCGATGGAATACTGAAACAAAGACAAATGGCACAAATGAATATTATGTCTCCAAAAACAAAGAAAAGAAATGTACTTCTACAGATTAGAAATGAATGCTAGAGTATACCTAACAGTTATTTGCTCAAGGGCTTCAACAAGCATGGGGGAGAGACCAGCAGCGAACATTATGTCTAAAAGATTGCGAACATAAGGTTCCATCGCTGGCCCCATGGCTTTTGAAATATTTCCAACACAAGATAAAGCCTCAAGTGACGGTCTACCCCTTCGTGGTGCAATCTAAGAAGGAAAGAGGACTTTGAGTCAATGATACTGTTCCACATGATAAAGTATAGGAAAAAAAACAATAAATGAACATTTTTGTTATATATGGGGGGCAAATCAGTCAAGAAGAATAATACATGTCACAAATCAATTACATACCGCATCCTGTAAGTGAGACATTATTGTCGGCAAATAATTAACAAGTTCTCCATCCAAAGCACCAGCCATTTCCCCTAGAGCAATGAACCCACTGCCACGTTCAGCAGGTATACTCAGAACTGTAAGAATATGATTCATGCATATCTGCAAGATACAAGAATATTGTATTCAACAAACTTGAGAAAATACAGATTATAAAATGTGGTCCAAAGTGCTTGTGAAAAGTAGTCACTTTTGAAAGAGGAAAAGAAGTTCACAAACCCCTAAGTAGTTTGTAACAAATCGGTCCCGCAGAAAGTGAGCAATGCGAGGTAGCAATGACGTTATGCTAAGGCGAACAAGTCGATCACGATGCTCTAGGTATCTGAGAACAATTTCAGCAACTTCTTTGTACCTTGACATCATGAACTCACCAGTATTCCTGCGATATAATGCAATTAAACCAAACTTTTTAAACACTAACAAGCAACTAAACAATGCATGCAAAGGATACATGTTTCCAAAAAAGAAAGCAGTTCCATGGTCGACATAATCTCATCCCTTGCAACTTTCAATTGCAAAGGATAAGCAAGAAATAGGATATTGCATATAGAATAAGGAAAGAGACATGTTAAGGGCCTTATGTGAATTTATTTAAGAATGTTAATAACAACTACCATCATTAAATCAATTAAATCTATTCACAAATTTTCAATCATGGATTTACCTAGGTCATGCTTCTATTGGCCCTACATTGGGCAGCAATAGTTGGTCATCTGACACAGAAAGCATTTACAGCTCTTAACACCATCTAATAAAAGAAGATGATTGATCATAGACAAAAAAAAAAGGAAAAGAAAATAGACTTTGGCTGGAAATAAGAACATGCAATCAGTTATCAAAAATCAAATTTACTCAAGGCAGATCATTTGTGAGATTTACATCAAGAACAAATTCTGTTGATCTCACCATTGGTGGATAGGAAACAGATTTTTGTAAGTGGATTTGTTACTAACCTCAGAAGCTCTCCAACAGCAAGTAAAGACCCATGAATGCTGTGAATAGGAGCATTTTTACCTAAACCATCTTGCGTAGCCTCAAACATGCGATAATACCTGCAAAAATCAAATCCAACAGAGGATATGAACTAAACAAATATAAGACTTTATCATTCAATATGAGCAGATAAGATACATGAAATGTTTAAATATGCAAAATGGATGTAAGAGCAGGTATGTATATTCACAGGTTTTTCAATTGCAACATTATTTTATGTCAGATATTTCCACAATTACAGCTTCCAACAATATATCACTAACCACTGTACACGCCAGCGAGTCTCACGCTTTTCAATAACTTTAAGGCAAGCACGCAAAGCCTCCACAGCCCGCTCCCTTACTGCCAGGGTTGGATGCCTCAGTGCAACCCAGATAGCATCAACAAATTCAGCAACATGAACATTGAATATAGTGGAAGCATTTTCTGCCACTTCCTGCAATAATAAGAACATAAAGTAAAGAGAAGCAACTTAATAAAATTACCAATTCAATGCATCTAAAACAAAAGGTGGCGAAAAAAGTTTACTTTCAGTATTAAGACAGCTGCAAAAAGCCTGTGCTCTGCTCTATCATTTCGAAGCCAATCTACAGCCATTTTCACCTAAAACAACAAATAGACATATATAATGCTACCTGCAAAGAATTAAATAATGTCAACATCATCATGAACAACAACCAAAAAAGCTTAGTATACCTGAATCTCCACTTCCTCAGCAGTCACTGCACCACCGGCCCTAGCCAAGTGGCCAAGAACTCGACTAGCAAGAGCCAATAAATCAGGATCCCGTTTATTTTCAAACACGTTTCTCATGTAAATTGAGGACTTGGACACCTTAGAAGCATTCTCACCGAGTGCCACATCAATCAACTCATCAATTGCTCTTAAAGCTCCCAAATTCTCAGCCACGTCACTACTCTCCAAAAGACTAGAAATTCTCTCATACAACTGATCCATAAACCGCGACAGCGCCTCTCCGCTAAGATCACGCGCTTCTTCCTCCGCATGTCTTCTGAATGCTAAAGCAGCCCCCTCCTGTTTAGTTATATTAAAAAAAGCTTACTTTTTTTGGACCCCAAATTCAATCAATTAAGCGAAAGGAAGAATCTTGAGAGTACCTTGGGGTTGCCCCGCGTGCAGAGATCAGCGAGTATGCGATTAAGAGTGTCGGCGCCGGAGACGGGTCCCAGAAATCGGAAGGCCTGCGACGCAGAAGCCATTCTAGTGGTCTCACCACCAAATCCCGAAACCCTAAAGGACTCTCTCTTGAATTATATGGTTCAAACTAAATTAGGGTATTTTCTTGGTTTAAGACATGGAGTTGAGCATTGTTGTGCAGGAGAGAGGTGATTTCCAGAGCCTAACGAGAGACTAAAGCCTAACGCGGGACTGAGAGACACATGTACTCCACCGCGTTCTGTGAAAACTTAAAAGTAAGGAGCCGTTTGGTTTGGGCACAAGGTTGGGTATAATAGTAAAAGGGAATGAGAATGAGAATGGATATGAAAAATAAAAAATGATGTTTGGTTTGTAACTTCAATTTCTGTATTAATACCAATAATATTGTTTGGTTTGTTGCATTAATAGAAATGAAAGATAATAAAATACCATTTTTCCATATCATATTTAAAATAGAATATAAAGTATAAAACAATATCAAAATATGAGTGCTCCCAGAATTAATGTTCTACATTGAAATTAAAGATAGCTATTACGTTAACGAATATGAGTGCTCATAAAATGAGCAATAATATTATAAACATGGATTTATTTTAAAAAAATAAAAAGAAAAAAATTATTTTATAATCATGTACAATTTCACGTTATGATGATTATTGTGGAAAAATAAATTGGGAAATTTTCTCATTCTCTTCATTCAGCGAGAGAGCAACGTATTTATATACAAGTGAGGAAGAAGAATACTAAAGAACAAAACGGCAAAAGAACTAACGGCTATTGACTAACAATTGACTAACGTTTGTTGACTAAGAGATGAAATAAGTTAAGCAAAAGTTAAGATGCTGACAGCCGCCCGCAAGCTAGAGAATGGAGATCGATCATTCCTAGCTTGAACAAATTAGATCGGAAAGGAGCAGCGGCAAGGGGCTTGGTGAACATGTCAGCCAGCTGATCGCGGGAAGAACAAGACATCAAATGAATCAACCCAGCAGCAACTTTCTCCCAAACAAGATGGCAATCAATTTCGATATGCTTAGTGCGCTCGTGAAATGTAGGATTGGCTGCAATCTGGAGAGTAGAGTTGTTGTCGCAAAAGAGAGGAGTCGGGTGAGAAACTGGGACGTGAAGATCCTTAAGCAAATAGTGCAACCACTGAATTTCACAAACAGTGGAAGCCAAAGCACGATACTCTGCTTCAGAGGAAGAGCGAGAGACCATCGACTGCTTCTTGGCCTTCCAACTGATGAGGGAGCCACCAAGAAATATGCAATAACCACTAACAGAGCGCTGGGTCTCGGGGCAACCGGCCCAATCAGAATCACTAAAACCCTTAAGCTCAGCCGGACCAGAAGCAGAGAAGAAAAGACCAGAACCAGGGGAATTCTTTAAGTAGCGGAGGACCCGATGAGCAGCCTGAAGATGAAAAGCAGTCGGCTTATCAAGAAACTGGCTGAGTTGCTGGACGGCAAAAGTAATGTCGGGTCGGGTGGATGTGAGATACAAAAGACGACCAACAAGCTGCCGGTACAGAGTGTTATCAGCGAGAAGCTCACTATCATCACTGCGCAGCTGAGACGAAGACTTGATCGCGAGTGGAGTTTTGGCAGGTTTACAGTCCAAGAAACCACAATCAGTAAGAATCTCAA
>JANKOD010000193.1:27347974-27358017 GCA_026284645.1 Erythroxylum acuminatum | reverse complement strand
TCTTCAGTTCTTGTCCTGTTCCGTCCAACTCTGTCCCGTCTCGTCCTGTCTCTGCCTGCTGAAGACGCTAACCATACGCAGGGTAAGAGACTGACGGAGAGGTGGACACATTAGGGTTGCAAGTGAACCCACTTGGAAACTGGTGAGAAATGTGATCAATGGCCTGGTGAGGGAGAGTCTCAATCCTACAAAATGATTGCTTCCAAGAATCGGTGCAAATTTAGAGCCAGAACAAGAATCTCTCATCGGGAGATTGAGAGAAGATGGAGCCAGAATGAGATTTTCAGTAGCTTCCTTGGATAAGTGTGTATTTTTCCCCTTAGGACATGTGATGGCAAGTGGGTGGGTCTGTGTTATTGTCTTATTTATTTTAATTTAACTAACACATGCTTAGACTTTAACAGACATAGCGAAGAAAAAGCAAAAAGACTGCTAAAACAGATGAAGTGAAGAGAGGATGAAACGTGCTTTGATAGAATGTACTTCGACTAAAATGAACGTCAAACTAAAATGAAGACTCACAAATAAATATTAAAAAATCAAATTAAAAATTTAACATATTTTTAATAAATTAAGGTTTAAATTAAATGCTTTCAAAGTAGTCTGTCTTGTTCATTCAAGCAAAGATCACACATTTTAAGTTGTCGAATTCTTCTCATGAAACTGGCAAATGTCTCTGTTTAGGCCAATTACAACTATGGCCTACTCCTCCCATCTTTCTGCGTCACGGAGAAGTGACTTGGCTTCTGATTCTGCTGGAGCGCCTAACTGGGGTGAACTCTTCTTCTTCTTTGTTTCCCTTCAGAAGCAGGACGGACAAGAATCGAACGTAAGAAACACAAATTCTAGCCAATGATGAAATGCACTAACAATCATAATTGTTATGCTTACATTTTTTAACGGGATTTTCTCGTATGTGGTGAAACTGCCGTAAGATGATCCCATGGAGTAATCCATTGAAGCTAACGATTCTCTGCTGCTAGTAGTCCTAGGCCTCCTTTCGTAGCTCTGAGTTTCACTTGTTCCAGCCCAACTGCTCCTTTTGGAAGGGCTTGATTCTCCGAAAATATCGAATTCTGAACCTGACATGATACAATGGTTCAGCTTCTTACTAAGTGGCGGCAATAGAGGTGCAGAAGCTGCTGTTGTTACAGATATTCGATTCTTCATAAAAATGAAAGCTAAGAGGCTCAAAGCAAGCAAGGAAACCCCTGCCACGATGTGTGCCCAAGAAATGTCTCGGTTCAGTACCAAGTTCACTGGTTCCGAACCTATTTGATTCTCATGCGTAGTGCTGGAGTGCGAGGTTTCAAGACTTTGTTCTGCCAAAATGGTTTCAGCTTCAGCAGAATTGACGGCGTTTTCAAGCATTTCAAATTGGCTTTGAGGAATTATATCATCTATGAAAACATTACTAACATCAACCCTGTAAGCAGCTTCAGTTGTGTCCTCAATAACGTCTGGTGCTGAATTGATGTCCCCAAGAACTGTACTGCTGAGATCAACATCGTACATATATTCGCTTCTGCCTTCTGTCAGGTCAACTTTCGCTATACTATCCACTTCTTGTTCTTCAAAGCCTACAAAGTTTTTTTGTTCTTCAAATTCATGGAGATCATCTCCTGAAACTTCTTCAATGTCATTACCCGCTTCTTCTGATTCACAACCTTCTTGTTCTTCAGATCCCTGGTGGTCATCTCCTACAATCTTTTCTATGTCCTTCTCCAATGATTTAATATCACTTTCTTCCTCATTTTTTATCTGCGCTCCTAAAGAACCATGATCAAAGATCATGTAACCATCACTTGAGCTATCCTTCAGCAAAGAAGTCAAGTTAGCATACTGCAAGGATCCCATTTTGTGACGTTCTCTGAAGCTAGCAATCATCTTGAGGCCATAAGAAAGCAAATTGGACAACTGTAGCGGGAACTGCTGAACTATATCCTCCAGACTTTTTCTAGTGAACTCTGAGATTTCATTTGGAACGTAATAGAGCTCAGAGCAGTCTAAATTATTAAGCAAATAAGAATCTATGAACTGTGAATTCATCGTCAGTGACAGCATAATGCAAGCAATGGTCAGGAATAGTAAAGCAAAGAACTTTCTTGTTTTAAAGAATCGTGGCTTTGGCGGCCTCTTTGCTACAGAAGCACCAACGGAGCTGATTTCAGACACGGCTGACCCTTTCTCCTTTTCTTCTTTCAAAGTTTCACCTGAACATGAATCTTCAGATTCTTTATTTGAACCACCAGAATGAGTTTCATCTTCAGTTGTTTCAGTATCTGACAAACTGACAAAAAGAAAATTCTGGTCAAGTCGCTTGCCATCTATTTGCTTGTTAAGGTACAGCTCGATTCGAGGGTATGGCTTATAATGAGGAAACTGAGGCCTGGGCGAGGGGTAATTAGTCTTGGGATCATAAAGAGGCACTGATGGATCAGCATCAAGAGGTGGCAAAGCAGGAATTGGCAAAGAACATGAAGCTCTGGGACTAAACTCAAAACTTGGATCAAGATTCACACAATCATTTTCCAGTGGTACATCCTCCGAAGTCAAGTTGAAATCATCACGAGTAATTGTATGCAACTTGGAACCACTTTCTTCACTTTTTGGAGCCTGCATGTCATTACTTGCCTCTTCTTCCCCAAAGTATGTGACTGTTGAATCAAATGACACCTCTTTCTTCTGATTAGTAACTTTTTCAGGCTTTGAATCCAATTCTTCTGTTGAAGGAACTTGTCTATCTACGGATGGCATAGAGCTGCGAATAAGCTCATTTCTGTCAGTCAATACTTTCTTTCTTGGGGATGGACTGATTTTTGAGGCTGCAGAGATTGTTGGAGACATGAAGTTCTTGGAACACTTCACAGAAGCTGGTGAGCGACCTCTAGCCGATTTCCAACTATGGTCTTTACCATTTTCTTTGTCCTCGTGGTCTCGCAAAGAAACAATTATATTCTCTCTGCCAATGGAATTCTTCAGTGGACAATCTGATATTCACAATGCTAGTCAAAAGACAGAAATTCATGTATAAAATAAAGTCTAAACTTTGCAGTTGCTAATAATGTCAGTAAACACTTCATTTGAAAAGTTTATCCACAGGAAAGGACATAGCATTTCTTGTTTAGCTAGAAAATAAATAAACCATATTTCAGCAGAAAAGGACGTTACTAGTTGACTTAATGCATACTAAGACGAGACAAAATGTACCATCGTTTATTTAGGAAAAGCCATTTTCACGAGACTTTTCCTGGGGAAACTTATTTTACTAACTAGTTTGCAGCGAAACGATATTTAAACAAACCCATTACAGAATCCAAATCGGTTAAAGCAGTCATTTTTTCGCTTCCTTCCGTTAACTTCCTCTCCTTTCTCAGCAACCTAAGCAACAGGACGCAATCCTAAAACTGATGCATATCTGTAAATTTTCCCCCTGAGTCTATTTTACATCTACTGAATCAAACAGTTAAAACACCTCAAGTTCAAGCCAAGTAATAATAGGAGAAATTGACACGAAGTTAGCATGGCAAAGTAATCACTTGACTTGACTCAAAAGTTTCAGAGAATCCCAGAACAAATTCTATGAGAGTTGTCTCATTTTCTCTAACCTAACATTAT
The DNA here is from genome assembly GCA_026284645.1 of Erythroxylum acuminatum. Classification (NCBI taxonomy): domain Eukaryota; kingdom Viridiplantae; phylum Streptophyta; class Magnoliopsida; order Malpighiales; family Erythroxylaceae; genus Erythroxylum; species Erythroxylum acuminatum. The sequence goes on along the minus strand of JANKOD010000193.1, from coordinate 27,354,399 downwards.
CTCACCAAACCAAACCAGCCACTGTCATGAATAGAAAACTCGAAGTTAAAGAAAGAAGAAAAGAATCAGGAATTAAAAGGTCTCAAACCTGAAGGGCTATTAGCAGGAGTGTTGGGGTTAAAGCCGCCACCTTTTTGACAGACAATAGCGGATGGTTTAGGAAATGGGGTCCCAGTAAAACTCCTTCTCATGGGGTTACTAGCCTCGGAATTTCTTGCATTGGGGTTCGTCGGCCTGCCTAAAAGTGAAGAGCAACAAGAAGAAGAAGAAAGGTTCTTGCTTGAAGGTGAAGCCGCAGCCATTGAATGCTTCTGCGAGAGAAACTGCTTGGTCGGTTAGCTCCTGTGAACGAATTCCTTCGGAAAGAATCAAATCTTCGAATTTTCTAAACAGGGCTTGCTTGCGATCTTTGCTGATATGCTTAGAGAGAGAGAGGCAGGGAGGGAGTGTTTGTAATTGTAACGGCTTGTTTATTTGCAATGACTTTCTTTTGAGTTTTGACCGTTGGGGAATGGGAATTTGAATTGAATTAGTGAAAAAAGGAGGGGCAAGACTCAAGAACCGTTGGAAGGGGCGATTGCTTTCTGGAAGCGTCTTGATTTGGAAGGTTGGGATTTAGCTTGTCATAAAAGGACTTAAGAATGTCGAATTGAAGTTCAATGCGGTTCATTAGTACTTCAAACTTCTTTACATTAATTGAATATTGCGCTTGGTAAGGACAAGAAGGACATTTGCTCAAGGTCTAGAGTTATAAGGGGTTCATTAATTAAAAGAGTTAAACATTAAAAAATTAATTTATTAAAAGAGTTAAAATTTGAAAGTTAATAAATTTATTCATTAAAAAGAGCATAAACTAAAACGTCAATAAATCTGCTCCAAAATGTTTATATATACTAATAGATTTTTTTGGTTGAAAAGAAGAAATTTGTTGTTAAATTTCTTATCTTGAATTTAAAAATTTATTGAATAGAGCTAAATAGGAATTCAGTTCTAACTATTAATTAGGAAATTTAACGAAACATAACCTTGTTAAGGAGAAGAAAAGAACAGATGGACATTTATCCGGAAGTATACACTAAAATTTTGAAAAAAGGAAATTACTGTGTCATTTTCATAATAAAAATTGAAAAAAGATAATATTGAGTCATTTTCGTAATATTTGATATTTCTTTAAAAGAAATATATTCATTGGCATATCATATCTTTGTCGTCTCTCTTTTAGCTCTTAATTATGTAATAACTAATAATTTATATATTAATTAAATTAATTTAAAATAATTTGAGAAATATTTGTTATAGAAAATAATAAACATTTTGCATAAGATAAATGATGTATATAATTTAGAATTGAATATTAATTATATAACATGTAGTTATTTTAATGACACATGCACGTAAGCTTAAGCCTAGTACATACAAAAAAGAGAAGAAGATCTGAATAATTATAATTTAAAATTTCATAAACTTTATAAAATTTATTTATTTCAATTAAATCTTATCAAACTTATGTAAAATTTTATTTTAGCATAATATGACTTCTTAACCTAATATTACAACAAAATAAGTGAAAAATTCATTTTAAACATCAAATTTTAAATTATCATTATTATTATGACAACTTAATTATATTGATTAAGGCTATTACATGGATGTTATAAGACATGTTATATTAATGCAATCCAATGTATACAAGGTTAATCATCTCATTATTACCCAATTTGAATCTTCATGTTTTATTCTTCAAATATCATTTTTTATATTTGTAATAAGTTTCCAAATTTTAAAAAATTTCAACTAATTTTTGTTGGTATCTTTTTAACATAAATCACAAGACCTCATAATTTATCTTTCTTTCATTTCACAGATATAGTAATAAATTACTTTTTTTCATTTTAATATAGGATGTTAAAGTTTTCTCTTTATATAGGATATTATTTTTTACTCTTTGTTTTTATCTAGAACTTGTGAGGATGCCAAGTCAAAGAGTAAAGCGAAAAGTTTTGTTAGTATACTTGAGAGTTTTGACTGTTTACTTAGTATGTTTATTTGGTATGATATTTTATTCGCTGTTAACATGGTAAGTAAAAAGTTACAGTATAAATTTATGTGCGCTGATAATACCATAAAGTAATTAGAACGTGTAATGATATTTTTTGATAAATATAGAAACGAATGATTTGCCTCTAGAATGAATATGGCCAAAAGCCTTAAACATAAGATGAATGTAGAACCTACATTTTCAACTAAAAGAAAAGACAATTTGATGAAAATGATAATCATAGAGAAATATAATTAGCTGAGGAATCCTTTAGAGTTAGTTACTTCCTTTAGAGTTAGTTACTTTCTAGTTATTATGGATATAACAATTGTTTAGTTAAAGAATGGATTTGAACAATTAATGACATTTGAAAGTATTGTTGGATTCTTATTTGATTCAAAAACGTTGAGGTCGTTAGATGATAATTAGTTAAGAGAATGTTACACTAATTTTAGAATAACTATTTCTTATTATAATGTGTAGAATGTGGATTTAGATAATCTTTTTCTTTTAATTAAGAGTGTTGCGAATGACTTTGTAAATGAGTTAATGTCATCAGTTGAAATTCTTGAATTTGTTAAAGCTACAAATCATTATCTAAATGTTTCAATTGCTCGTCGAGTTATGTTGACTGTACATGTGACTGTAGCATCAATTGAGAGAAGTTTTTCAAAGTTAACATTATTAAAAAACCACCCATTTGAAGTCATCAATACCACAAGAAACGTTGAACGATTTAGCTATTTTATTTATCGAGAATGATATGTTGGACAATATTGATCTTGATACTATTATTAATGATTTTGTATCTAGAAATGCGTAGAGAAGTTGTTTTTCATAAACATCTATGTGCCTGTTAGTGCAATTCTCTTAGTGTTTTGAAATATGATATTGTTGTTCGGTTGTTGGTACTGCTACTATTTTTAGTGATTTTATTGTTGCTGACATTTGTAGGATATTATTGCTGACATGAGTATTTTATTAAGTACGTCGACTTATGAATTGAGTCACTGATGTACGGATATTAAATTTTAGTAATAAAAATATGCTTTTAAAGTTTATATATTGGTATATTGTTGATTTATTGAAGCCTTTCTTTTTTACTTTGTCTTGGGTCTATAAAATGTAAGGAACAACCCTAGTTTTGATTTATATTATATGTTTTATTTACGAAATAAAATATATATTAGTAATCATCATTTTAGCATGTTTTATCATGGTTTTCTCCAAGCTTAAAAACATAACTAATTTTAACTTAAAAATAAAATTTAATATTAACATATTTATGTAAAATTGATCCTTTATGAAAATTTATATATAAAAGGCCAAAAGGATATTTTAAAAACAATTTAGATTTTAATGTTTAATGCATTCAATTTGAATTATAATGTTTTTTTAAATTTCCAAAATGAACCCTAAATAAACAAAAAATTAAATGAGATCAAAATTTTGTCTGTTAAATATCGCACCATCATTAACGTGATATATATTTACCCTTTTTAAATTGTTAAGTAGAACCCAATATCGCGTGTATGTTACGTGACAATGTGAATTTAGTGTTTGAATTGAAAAACTTAAATTAGTTTTAATTTAAATTATGTGATAAATTAAAGATTAATTACAAAAATTCTAAATTTGTCTCAAAATTTTAATTATAGCCTGAATCTTAAAAAGTGACAATTAAATACACAAAATTTCAAATTTTCTCAAATATAGTCCAACGTTTGTGTCTCCGTTAACGATACTGATGTGTCAAGCCACGTCAAACATTTTTAGTGACACGTAAGATACCAGGTGTCATGGATTTATGTTTCACAATTTTGTGCAAAAATAAATAAATAGTTACAAAACCCTAAGTCCTTTTTCCTCTACTCTCTTTGTCTACACCACTTCACTTGAAAATTAACTGATCCTGTCGTTGGTTTCACCTTTGGTGATCTATCTCTCCATCTCAAAGCATTAGTTACTAGAGGTGTAACACCCACTGTCTTAGTTTTGTTTGGTGGTCGTCTATGGGCCCTCCTCATCCCACATGGACTGGAACTTTTATGGCAGTTAATTAAAATATTACTTATGAAATACCTTAGAACAGGGAGGCAAAATAACGATTTGTTATTGTTGATGTGGTGATTTTAGCACCATCTATTCCTCTATTGGTTGTAGAGGGATTTGGAAATTTTGGTGATCACCATGGGTTGAGAACTTTTTAGAGAGACAAAATAAGTTATTAAAAGAAAAAAAACGGAAAATTTTCAAACGAAAAAGAATTGAGACTATATTTGGAGTGAGTGAGTGAAGAAGAAGTGGAACTTTAACTACACCATCAAAGTCACCCTCAGCAAGATAAATATCAATTAAATTAAGGTTTTAGGTGGGTGGCAGAAGGGTAAGTTAGGGTTTTGGTAGGTCGATCTGATTTTGGCCCAGGTTAGTCGGGCCACAAGTCAAAATTATTCGGCCCGACTGGGTCACAGGCCACGGGTCAATCGTCGGATCGAGCACGGGTTGACCCGTGGCCCGACCAGAATTACAAAAATGACTGTTTTTAATGTTTTAAAAAGATATTAAGGATGGGTCGAGCCAGTCAGCAAGCTAGCTCCTGCCTGTTGGTCCACGGGCTGTCCAACCCAAGGGTCTGGCCTGGACCCGACCTATTGACATCCCTAGTTTTTCACACCCTTCTAAATTCAATCAAGCATCCAACAAGATCCCATAGTCATCCAAGTAAAGAGGTAAAGAAATTGGATTGGTAAGCTTACTAGTTTTGTTGAAAAAATTGGATTTGTTGTGTTATTTACCGCTTGATGAAGAAACAAGTCAGAAATGGTGAATCAATATAGTTTTGGATTGATAATTGGTGTGCAACGAATCCGCTAATCAACGTGAATGATCGTAGACATCTACTAAGTTGGATTCCTATTCAATCAATAATTAGCTTAATAATTTTTTATGGATGTTGTGATTGCAATTTTCGTGGGGCTGCTAGCCTGATTAACTTACTTCCTAACTCTACTCTAGTTGGAGAAGTAAAACTATTTGGATTGATACCAACTTCAAGGAATTTACTAACCAATCATGCTATAAGCTGCTCAAGGTGATGCAACCTAAAGTCATTTAGTTCAAACTTACTTGGCAAAATCCATCATCCCCTAAGGTAGCTTTTATATGTTGGCTCATGGTAAAAAATAGGCTCAAAATGAAAGCTAGATGGTATGACAATGCTATCAACCTTGATGCCACTTGCAGCTTATGTGGAACAGAACGTAAAACTCGAAATTATGTATTTTTCCAATGTAGATTCTCCCATGCTAATTGGAGCAAAATCCAGCACATCCTATAGGTATTTTGCTCCTAAGATGATTGGGAAAACTTAGTGTGATGGACTTCCAACATGATCAGTAATTTGCAGCAAGATGGAGTAGCTCTCCAAACGGCATTTTGCTGCTCGATCTATTCTATCTGGAAGGAGCGAAATAGACGTCTATTTATAGGCAAGGCAATGGAAATGCAACTGCTAGCTGGCGACATTTTGCTCTAGATTAGAAAACTCCTTTTAGCTAAAAAAAAACATCACAACCTCAGTCCAAGCTTGAGGTCAACTATTTCTTTAAAAATATGATTTTGATAACTTCAAATACTCAAAATCAATCTTTTTAATGCAATTATGATTTAAACAATGCCTAAAATATTTTTTAAAGAATGTGTGAAAAATTAATAGGCTTTTTTACTGAAGAAAAAGCTTTAATGTCTCTTGATGAATGGAAAGACTCGTGCAACGAAATAAGTGAAATGTTTATGTTCGGTAAGATTTTAAGATTATCAAATTAATAAAGAGAAATTATAATTAATAATACAAAATGTAAAATGACCTTAATATGCATTGATCTATTTTATTCTTAGTTTGATCTTCATTTCAACAGTTGTAAGCTTCAACTTCTCTTTATCAACTTCGTAAACTATCTTCTTAAGTTTATAATTTTATGTATTTTTCATCAAAGTATCGATTAGATTCTCCCTTAATTCAACACATCTCATTATTTATATATAAAGCATAAACAAATGTTCTTGTGGGAAATATTTATATTTTGTAAAATGTTTGGATTCAATCCATTCGTTAAATTTTATTATTAATTTTCATTGACCTTATTTTTCGGGACAAGTGACACTTTATGTTGACAGTTATCAACATTTAACAACAGATGCAGCTTGCCCTTTTTATGGCAATATTGAATCGGATCTTCATGTTGTCAGGGACTGTGAGAGAGCTAAAGCCTTTTGGTTGTCTTTCTCGCCTAATGTTATCAGTGCTGATTTCTTCACCTTCAACAAGCAGGATTGGCTCACGAAAAATTTGAAGGATAGCCAACAAATACAGGGCTTTCCTTGG
>JANKOD010000193.1:27330873-27347874 GCA_026284645.1 Erythroxylum acuminatum | reverse complement strand
GCATCTAATTCGCAAGCTCGGAGTTGTTCGTTTTGAACCACAACTCCGGCTTGACCGGGGTGTGTTGGAAAACCCTAATAAACTTTGACTGGGCCATTCGGTCGGGCTTCACAAAGCAGGCCAACCAAGCCCTATTTTATTTTGTCTTTTCCTCTTTTCTGTCCCTGTACATTTCCTCCCCTGTCTCTGTACATAATGTTTTTTGTTGCCTCTGCACATAGTGCACTCGGTACCATAGCCCAGCCAACATTTTTATTAGTGTCAGCTTTATTCTAGGTCAGTTAGCCAATAGCAGTAGGAGGTCTCTTGTATATATTTCGTTCCCATGCTTTTACACAGTATGAAAGAATCATCTTTCTTCACCTACAACTTCTATTTTCCTTCACATCCTACTTAACAGATAGTCGCGTTAGAATTTCCTGTAAGAACAGCTTCACCATCTCTTTTTTTTTTTTTTAATAACTCCATTGTTGTTTGATCTCTTTTTATCAGTAAGTTTCGAGCTAATTTTTACATTCCATGTATATGTATAGTTGATCGTAATGGTGAACCAATCGGTAGACAGGTGAGTACCAATTCTTTTTGTCACATTAACAGATCATTATGTTTCAGAATTTGGAGAACTTACTCTTTGTCTGTTTCAACTAAAACTTTCCAGGCAGGTTCGTTTTGGCTACACTATTATCCAACTGGGCTCAAGAATTTGCTGTTACATGCCAAGAAATATTACAACCCTTCAACCATTTACATAACAGAAAATGGTAATTGATTTTAGTTCACAGATTGATTAATCAATGAATGAACTGTTTGTTAATGAATAATAACAATAATGTTAAATCTTGTTCAGGTGTTGATGAAATCAATAACACCACCTTACCACTCGAGCAGCAGCTAGCTGATGAGTGGAGGATCGATTACCATTTCAGTCATCTCACATCCGTCCAAGAAGCTATCAAGTGAGTACTTTTATGTCACAATTTCACAAATAGAATTATCCTACATCAAAACAAAAGATTAAAATGAATTATATGTAAAAATAAATTATCATAATTTATTCGTGTAAAATTTTAAGCTAAAATATGATGTTTCAGATTATGTACAAATTCATTTTAACCTAATCTATTTTTTTTTATATAAAATTCTTTCAAAATCTTTCAATAATGTCGGAGTTAAAGTCTTAAAGATGACTAAATCGGATGAACAAAGATTAATGATTCTGGATCCAAATTACATTATCTCTAGAAAATAGAACTTATAATCCATTTCTTTGAAATTTTAAGTTATTAAGATATGATGTTCCTGATTATATATAAACTTTATGCCGGAATTTGTTCCTCCCGATCCCGGAAGTTTAAACCTAAAGGTTGTGGTGTTTTATTGCAGGGAAGGTGTGAATGTGAAGGGATACTTTGCATGGACATTGTTGGATGTCTTTGAATGGGCTTCAGGTTTTACAGTGAGGTTTGGCATTAACTACGTAGATTTTAACGGTGGATTCAAGAGAATCCCTAAACAGTCAGCCAAATGGTTCCAGACCATGTTAAAAGGATAGGCATACGATGACCTTGATTACAAGAATCTCTATTCCCATGTATATGTCCAAACAAAAATTTGCTTTCAGTGATAATGAAGAGACGACTTAATGAAGTTGATGTTTTGACGATGCTATGCTCATAGATGACATACATATGGAGTAATTAATTTTACATAACCGTTAATTAAATTTGGAAAGCAACTTCTGATTAAACTAATTTATTAAAATATTGCAATTAATAATATTATATAGAAGTAAACAATAGTTTTCGAAATATAAAGGTTAAAATTTGTCAGATCTCTAACATTTCAAGTTAATGTAACCTCGACTATTAAGTCACCATTTTACCGCAATAGTTTAAGCTGTTGTGTGAGGCCAACATAATTGATTATATATATTCACTAACACACCTCCTCAAGTGAAAGCTTTTTGAGCTTGAAAATTGCACAGGCTCACTTTACCTTGTGCTGAATAATAGGTAGGTGGTAGGATTTGAACTCACGATCACTTGGTCACAAAGGCTCTGATACCATATTAAGTGATCATTTTATCACAATAACTTAAGCTGTTGTGTGAGGCCACTAACATCGGCAATAATAGCCACAAAAAAATCATCGTGGAAAACTGTGACTTTTCAATTCCGTACAGACAGATATTAATAAGGCTCGATCACAAATTTCGCTTGAGTTGATAAGCATATGACATTGGCTAAAAACATGGTCCATATTTATTGTGAATGTGATGCACCTAACTTGAAGTTTTGTCAGCGTTAATGGTGGGCCAATGGATTCTTGTGAGGATTCCTTGTCGATGGTACGAATTCGCCATTATTAATTTCGCAGGAAAGGGGGAGCTACGATATAATTGTGACTGATTGGAAGTTTGTGTAATTTTTAGATTTGTCACTCTACCTACTTTGGACGTAATGCAAAGGTTTTGATTTAAACATATGAACAGTGTTCTGGTGCATATTGAGTAAATATCTGGATGCGCATAATAACTTGTAAACCATGTGTACCAAATAAATAACATGCACATAGGAAAACAACAATATCCACAACTTGGTTTCGATCTCAATAAATTAAATTTCAAGTTTTTAAATATTCAGATATTAATATGAAGCAAATAGTTGTCAAATCTGGAAATAAAAAAGGTTCCCATGGTTAATTTTTCTTTTTAGCTCTATTATTTTCTTCTATCTATTTACCAAGTATATTTTGGTTTGTTTATGGTCATAGGAAAAATAAAAATCAATAATAATTATATTATAAGGTGGCAAAATATCGTTATGCCTTTTGTATTATATTCACCTAGTATATCGTTGTATCGAAAAACAATTCACAATGAATAAAAACTTTAGCCGCCCGTGGACGTAGTCATACATTAATAAATCACGTAAATCTGTGTGTTCGTTTATTTTTTTGCATTGTTTTTTAATTATTGTGATTAATACAACAAATTATGCTATTTAATATAATTTACGGTTACTAATTCATCAATCGTGTCAATTAAATGATTCATCAATGCTGTCAAATTCAACAACTATTGTAATTTCATGATTAACACAAAACGCGTTTTTCACGCCAAAAGATAATGTGAACAGCCTAAGAAGATTTTCACGTGCTGCAAGTGAGTTAGCTTGGCCTCTACCTAGTACAACTACAGCTATATATATACATATATAAGAACAACACTCATCACCATAACCACAAACCTTCAACATATCTCATTTCAAAGCATAACCCAGAGACATAACAATAATACATCATGTTGAAGGTACAAGTTCAAGGCCAATCTCATTCTACAAGAATACACCACTTGCTGTTTCCAAAACCATTCCTCCATGGAGGAGAACAAGCTTTTCTCTTCATCACCAACTCAAGAACCTCTTCTTCTATTAAAGGGAACAAGCATGCCCAACTTAGCTCTAAACCTAGCACCATTAAAGCTGTTGCAAGTGTTCCAAAGAAGTGCATTAAAGTTAAAGCTGTTGTTACTGCGAAACAAACCATTGGTGGGATGATTACAAGCTTAGGGATCGAGAGAGGCTTGGATGATATCAAAGACTTGCTTGGTAAAACCCTCCTTTTAGAGCTTCTCAGCGTGGAGCTCGACGAAAGTAAGTACCCCTTTTAGATGATTGTTATTGTTAAAAATTTGTATAAAATAAAAATACTCTGAAAATTTTTTCTTTCTACTCTTTCTCAAATGTATATACATGTAAACACTTTGTTTCTTTTGTTGTTTAATTTTTCACTTTTCAGTTCTCATTTTTTTAAAACTATTAATTAATTTTTATAATATTGTTTAATTATTATTATTGATTGAAAAACATAACCGGTTCGACTGGTTCAATTATAAAAACCTTGAACTGTCTAATTTTTTGTTTGATTTTCAACTTTCTGGTTCGATTTACTTTAATAACTCTTATTGTTAAAAACATATTAATTTATTAATTAATTGGTCAATTTTTATTAATTAATACATTTTATAAAATAAAATAAATCAATTAATTTTGTTATTAAATATCAAATTCTTCGATTAATAAAGATAATCTCTTTTAATTATATTTCAAATTTTTAATCTTATTTAATCTTTAACAAGTTTTATAACAGTCTAATATCGATTTAACCTTTTAAACCTTAATCGTCTTGTTTTACCAATTTAACTTCCAGTTCGGTTTTTACAACATTGATTATCATACAACCTTATCCATCTTATTTTCTTAGATTTTTATACTATTTTTAATTAAAAATATTTAATATTAAAAATGTTAGGTTTCAATGCAACATTACTTTAAAATTATAAATAGATAGAAAGCAAATGATATGTAACAGCAAAACTTATAAGATAATTAAACAATATTATAGGAGCTAAATGATATTTTTTTCCACATATAAAAGATTAAAATGAAAAAAAAAACACATGAAGTCCATTGTAATTGACCCTTTCTTTTTTCATATGTATCACTTCTAAGGAATTATATTAAGGTTTGCTATATTAACTATAGCTTACACCCTTTTAATATTCAAAAGCTATATTTATATATATTTCCATTGCTTGATCTTTGCTCTTTGAAATATTATGAAAAACTTTTAAAAGAAAATAGCTCTTTTAATTTTACTCTAGGAGTGCTAATTTTATTTTAATTTTCAAGGTAAATGTTTTTGGAAAGGAAATTAGTATGACAAGTGAGCTACAACTTAGTGCCAATACAGTTCCAATTCACTAGAATTTACAGGATCTAGTGTATGTACCTAATAAGATGAAATTAAAAAGATATAGTAGAGTTACTGTCCAAAGAGATATAATGAGGAGGGAGGCAAACAATAAGGTCCACAAATGTCACAATCCTTTCACAAATCAAGTACTGTGCATAATCCAAAACATCAAACAGGAAAGTAATTGGTAGACATTGTTGTTTCATTTTCCATGGACCAACAAGTCTATTCAAACAAGATACCTCGAACCTCCTCCTCTCAAGATTGATTACTAGGACTTGATTTTCCTATTATTAATTTTTTGTGTGTGTATGATTGAAGAGAATTTCTTATATTGGTTCATATACTAATTTGTGTCCATGTCATACTATATTGTTAATAGTTCCCATTTCAATTTAGTCAGTACTAGATGGACATGAAGATTAATGATGTACAGTTAAGTGTAAACTATTTAGCCTAAAAGCTAATTATGTAGCATTAAGAAAATATTTAATATAAACCCTTTAATTATAGGTTAGACTCACAAAATAATTCAAATATCATTCTAAGTTCCCTTGTCCTAAAATGTTTGAACAGATATAATTAATGCACTATAAATCAATTAAAAATGAGGACAAAGCCACTAATTATATGAACTTAATACCTTTATATTGTTTGAGGCTTTGATAGTTTTTGAAGAACTAATTTAATTAATAAAATTTAAGCTATTGCATGATCCTAATAATCTTTCTTTTTTATTCAATATTTGAAAACAACCTCTCTATTAATTAAGGATAAGGCTGCGTATTATTAAACTTTTTTAGACCTCGCTTATTAGCGAGATTTTTATTCGATTGTTTATGTTGTTCAATACATGACAGTTTTTCGGTATTTTTGGGCTATTTTGAATCATTTCTTTTTATTTGAAGATTAAGATTTTATTTTATTTTCAAATAAAATATACTAATATTTTTTCGTTTCATTGTAGAAACTGGACTAGAGAAGCCTACGGTCAAAGGGTATGCACATAGGGTCGGCAAAGCAGAAGGAGATGTGAAGTACGAAGCTGAATTTGAGGTTCCAACTGATTTTGGAGAGATTGGAGCCATTTTTGTAGAGAATGAGCATCACAAGGAGATGTTTCTTGAAGATGTAGTCCTTGATGGCTTCTCTTCTGGTCCAATCAATATTAGTTGTTGCTCATGGATTCATTCCAAATACGATAATAAGCAAAAAAGAGTCTTCTTCACCAACAAGGTCAGTAATTACTTAACTGGCATTATGTTGATTAAATTACTGGGTTTCTAAGAACTATAATTCCAAAAAAATTAATTAAAAATTAGGGTTATAAACTTTTTCACCTCCTATTTTCTTGACTCTTAAAAATATCTTTAGTAAAAATAATAAATTAGTTTAAATTTGACCTTTTTGATCTAAACTGAACAGATCAAACTCAATTTAATCGAATTTCATTATGAATTTGATAAAATGTTTTAACTCAATCAATTATGACTTTTTTTTAATTTGAATTGGTTAAAAAGTCAGCTGACCAATTAAGTTTGACTAATTCAAATATAAAAATTTGGTTAAATTCGAATTTAAACTTAATTTCTTTTTTTAATATTTAAGATTTACTCATTGTCAACCCCTAATCTCAGGTCTATATATATATATATATATATATTGCAAGTTAGAAAAAAAAAGTTATATATTTAGAGATTAATGAATTTTAGTTACTATTATTAAAATAAAATTTTTTATTTGATAACCATAATCACTAAAAAAATCACCAAATAATAGTTTCGTATATTTGTATTGCATACAGTATGCATACTTACCATCACAGACACCAGAGGGGTTGACGAGGCTAAGAGAAGAAGAGCTTGTACTTCTGAGAGGGAATGGGCAAGGAGAACGCAAAGTAGGCGATAGAATATATGACTACGATGTGTACAATGACATTGGAGATCCTGATTCTTCTCCGGAGCTCTCCAGACCTGTTCTTGGCGGCAAAGAACATCCTTATCCTCGACGCTGTCGAACTGGTCGACCTCGATGCCAGACAGGTAACCCGAAAATCCTAGCTTGTTATTACTACTACTAATACATGCTACCTAAAAATATGACACACGGGAAGTGGAAATTATATGTATCAGAACCATCCAAAAAGATTGGAAAGCTAGTTTGATAAGTTCATTGTCAGGACAAGAATCTTCAGAAAGTTTTAACAGACATCGTCTATCCAAAGTGGTCTCACCCTCAGAGGCCAGAGCCTTTTGTTTTCGGGACCATTTATGGAAAATGTCTACCTTTTTGGACAAAACAACTAGTGGCTCCTACCAAATTGTCAGTACCAGGGGATGTGATCCTCTGTGCCAGCTATTCTGGCCCAACTCTGTGCCACTCTCTTAGGTTTCTAAAATAAAATGGGCAAACAAAGATTATATGGCATGATTAGGTGTTACCTGGCATAACTGTCATATTATTCCCACGTAACACACCGTATCTAGTGGTTAATCCATCAAAATTTTTTGTTAATCCATCAATTAATATCTTTTCTTTATTATACTTAGAAGAGGGTAGTATATCTTTTCTTTATTATACTTGGAAGAGGGTGTAAGGATGGTAACGGGCTAACCATGTCATTTTGTTTAGAAGAGTTAAGTTTGGGAAAGATTGGGCTACCCAAGCCTAAGATTCAATTAAAATAAAAAATTATTTTATGTTTTAAATTATTTAAAAAATTAGCGAAGGTGTTGGTACTATTTGATAAAATGATAGAAAGATTTGAATTTTGAGTACTTTATTACTATAAAAATAATGTGTAATCTTGTGTTATATACATATATATATATTTCTCTTTGTAGATCCACTTTCTGAGAAGAGGATGAGTAACTTCTATGTACCAAGAGATGAAGCATTCTCAGAAGTGAAGCAACTAACCTTCTCAGCGAAGACCATGTACTCGTTGTTTCATGCATTAATACCATCACTAGGGAATGTGATATCTGATGCAGAACGTGGATTCTCATACTTCACATCTATAGATTCCTTGTTCTGTGAAGGGATTAATATGCCTCCACTTTCCAAGCAAGGTTTTTGGAAGACGATGATGCCAAGACTTTTCAAAGCAATCACTGATGGACCTGATGTCTTGCGATTTGAGACCCCTCCAACTATGGAGAGTAAGAAACTAATCTCAACAACCATCATTTGGACAAGGTTCAATAGTTCCAAGCGTGATTATATTGTTAATAATATTATCTTTTGACATTTCTTATTTGCAAGTTTACTTGAAATTGACAAATAAGGCTTGAATTAACCCGATTCAAAGTCAAAAGGTTAGATTTGATTTGATCAATTTTGGATTTGATTCAAGATTCAGACAAATGAATGCTCAATCTAATATCTGATCAAAATACCCATTGTCATCTAGAATTATTTGATCTCTCCTTTTCCTGACAGTCTTTTGCATGGCAGGGGATAAATTCTTCTGGATGAGGGATGAGGAATTTGCTAGACAAACTCTTGCTGGTCTTAATCCATACAGCATTAGATTGGTTACGGTATGATATATTTATATTTAATGTTTGCAACGTCAGGTTTCAGATCCTGTTAACATTAATGTTGGAAGCTGATGAAAGTAACATACCTGCATATATATTTTTAGCTTAACATGCCTGGAATCATACAGGAATGGCCATTGACGAGCAAACTCAACCCAGCAATTTACGGTCCGGCCGAATCAGCCATCACAAAGGAGATAATAGAAGCTGAAATTGGAGGAGTCATTAGAGTTGAAGAGGTAAAAAAGATTCATTTTCTTGGATATTATACATAATATATACCTTTTTAGGGTATGAACATTAACTTCTATCGAATGTTTCAGGCCATAAAGAGAAGGAAATTGTTCATTTTGGATTATCATGATCTGCTGTTGCCATTTGTGAGCAGAGTTAGGGAAATTAAAGGAACAACGTTGTACGGTTCTCGTACATTGTTCTTCCTGACACCTGAAGGCACTTTGAGACCTCTAGCTATCGAGCTGACTCGACCTCCAATGCACGGAAAGCCTCAGTGGAAGCAAGTTTATACACCTTGTTGGAATTCCACAGGTTGCTGGTTATGGAGGCTAGCCAAAGCACATGTTCTTGCTCATGACGCTGGTTATCACCAACTTGTTAGCCACTGGTATGCAATAATGGTAAGCATATGGAGAAGATTTAAATGGTTTCTTGATTTTCATTCCTTTTTATATTTTTTTTGGCAGGTTACAAACACATTGTGTCACAGAACCTTTCATAATCGCAACCAAGAGGCAGCTCAGTGTGATGCATCCAATTTACAGACTGTTGCATCCCCATTTTCGGTACACAATGGAGATCAATGCACTAGCTAGAGAGTCCCTGGTCAACGCTGGTGGTATCATCGAGTCCGCATTCACACCTGGGAAGTATGCAATGGAGATCTGCTCTTCTGCTTATGATCAGCTATGGCGGTTCGACCATCAGTCACTTCCCGATGATCTTATCAGCAGGTTAAAGCTTAGATTTGTGACGCCATCCTTTGAAGAATTCATTAATGAAATGATAACGAAAAGGCATACCTGATGAATTTAGATTGTGACTTTAACAGTTGATAAATTTAACGTTATCCATATATAGGAGATAATAACATACATGTTTTGTTTTTCTGTCCAGGGGAATGGCCATTGAAGACTTAACTGAACCCCATGGCATAAAACTTACAATTGAAGACTACCCTTTTGCTTGCGATGGACTAGTTCTGTGGGGCATCATCAAACAATGGGTTACAGACTATGTACAACACTATTACACCAATCCAAGCCTTGTTGCATCCGATCAAGAGCTCCAAGCATGGTGGACGGAAATCCGAACGGTTGGTCATGGCGACAAGAAGGACGAGCCATGGTGGCCGCAACTCAAGACGCCACGGGACCTAATAGACATCATCACGACCATTGTATGGGTGGCCTCAGGTCACCATGCAGCAGTAAACTTTGGACAGTATTCGTATGGAGGTTACTTCCCTAACAGACCAACAATTGCTAGAAGAAAGATGCCAAATGAAGATCCTACAGATGAAGAGTGGGAAATTTTCCTGGAAAAACCTGAATCAGTACTATTGGCAACATTCCCTTCAAAGCTTCAGGCAACTAAAGTGATGGCAGTGTTGAATGTACTGTCGAATCATTCACCTGATGAGGAATACATTGGACAGGATATGGAGCCTGCTTGGGCAGAAGATCCGATCATCAAAGCAGCTTTTGAGAAATTCAGTGGCAGGTTGAAAGAATTGGAAGGGATTATTGATGAAAGAAATGCTAATAAGGATTTGAAGAATAGATGTGGAGCTGGGATTGTGCCATACCAGTTCCTGAAGCCTTTTTCTAATCCAGGCGTTACAGGACAGGGTGTGCCTTACAGTATCTCTATATAGAATCTATCTGCACAACTTGATCATAGGTTTTTAGATAGAAACATGGTTTAAAAACCATGAACACTCCAATACATGAAGTAATGATGATGGTGAACTGTTCCCCTTTGTTGTGTGTGTTGAAGAATCGAACAGATAAAATCGAGGATGACAATAAATTGGACCCATAAGACTAAATGCAGAGCTTGAATTTAATTTATGGACTCAATTCTAACTTCAATTCTGATCTAGGCCGAACTTTAAAATTCGAGTTTATGTCATATTCAAGTATCTCAATCCTTAACTAAATCAAATTTTGAATGTTGTATACGAGTAATATCGATCCAGACATATTTGCCAATTCTTGAAAATTAGGCTACACAATAAGTATTTCTTCCTAATTATGAGAAGATTGTATGTTAGAGAAGGAATTAATAATTCATGCTAAATGGCTAAGGCCTTGGAGCTACTTCTCTCTCTTTTTCTTCTTATTCTTCCTGCTATTTGCATTGACTTCTGAATTCTGTGTTGGCATCAAGTTACAGCTTTCGCATCTGACGTCTGAATTCTGCTCTAGACATGAAGTTAAACTTTTCCCTGTAATAGGAGGCAGTATGTTAACTTGTCGAGTTAAAAGTAATTACTTCTTGGTTGGATGTTTGGATACCAAATACTGGTCCCCTCATTGCTCTTACAACAACCATCGTTCCTGAAGCTTTGATTAATACAATGGTACAGTATTTTGCTGCTGATCAGGGTGGTTGGAATTGGGACAGCTTCCAGGAGTATCTTCCAGCATCGGTGCGTCTTCATATCGCTGGAATCCTTCCCCCAAATTCAACATTGGGACATGACAGGTTAGTTTGGGGAGCTTCTGATAATGACATTTTCTCTACTGCTTCTGCTTATTCTCTTATTAACATGACACCTCCTTCAATCACCAATGGATTCTGGAATCTCATTTGGAAATAGATTGGTCTCCAACGAATTAGAACCTTTCTTTGGTTGCTTGCTAGGGGTTCTCTTTTAACAAATCAACAGAGATGTTATCGACGTTTAACAACAGATGCAGCTTGCCCTTTTTGTGGTGATATTGAATCGGATCTTCATGTTGTCAGGGACTGTGAGAGAGCTAAAGCCTTTTGGTTGTCTTTCTCACCTTATGTTATCAGTGCTTATTTCTTCACCTTCAACAAGCAGGATTGGCTCACGAAAAATTTGAAGGATAGCCAACAAATACAGGGCTTTCCTTGGATGGTTATTTTTGGGACTGGATGTTGGTTCCTTTGGTTTTGGCGCAATAAATGTTTATTTGATATCCAATTTTCTTGGCCCATAAACCCGCATGAGATAGTTGTTGCTTATGTTAGTTGGATTCTTAAATCTCGTGAGCTAGTTGGTCAGGTTTTGTTGTCTCCTAAGACTCGGTCAGAGCAGCTGATTGGCTGGTCTAATCCTCCTCCAAATTGGGTTAGATTGAACACAGATGGTGCCTTCAAAGCTTCTTCTTTGTCCGCGTCAGCAGGAGGTGTGCTTCGGGATTGTACTGGGACATGGCTAGGGGGTTTTGTCCATAATATTGGTAGGTGCACATCTATGTGTGCTGAGTTATGGGGTGTGTTTTTTGGCTTACATCTTGCTTGGGACCTGGGGTATAGAAGAGTGGAGTTAGAAGTGGACTCTCTAGTTGTCATTAACATTCTTTCCTCTTCTTCGCATATCCAACCGTTTCATAACTCCTTGGTCTGGGGGATTCGAAACTTGCTTTCTAGAGATTGGATCGTCAGAACTCGGCATGTGTATAGAGAAGGAAATAGGCTTGTGGATTGGCTGGCAAACTATGCCTATTCTTTTAAGATTGGCTACACTGCTTTTCACTCCCCTCCGTTGGGATGTTTTCATATCCTCATGGAGGATATTGCTGGACTTTCGTTTCCTCGTTTAGTTGCCTAATTTGTGTTTGTGTTTGTGTGTTTCTCCTTTGTAATAAAAAAAAGGTGATTGTGAATAAACAAATCGGATGAACGGTACATATAAAACAAATTAAATTGATCTTTTATCTATCATATTTAATCATTATTTTCATTAAAATAAAGTAATATTTAATATTAATTTATTTACTAATAATTAATAATATTAATTTAATATAAAAAAGTATAAACAAATTTTCCTACTATATACTCAGGTTAATATAATTAACATTTCTTATTTTATTATTTTGATTGACTTAATATTACTGCTTATAAATTTCTCATATTCTATTTGGCCTACTAAATCAATTTTTTCTTATCATACTAGTCCGTTGCACTTAATGCAAGTTTTCTGTCTCATTAGTCTGTAGACTCAATGTTAGTGTTGAATAATAATAATAATTAATAGATTACTTATTAAATCATATTTCACAATATATAAATAAATATTTATGAATTGTTATAAACAATAAATAAATATTATTACATAAATATAAATTCTTCTAACATATTAATCACTTATTTTATTAGTATTATTATATAATTAAAAAATAAAATTATATCATTTGTAGAATATGTGTTTATATTTTCATATAAGTGATAACATGTAAATATTTAAATTAATAAAATAATATTAACTTTTTACAAATTTCATATATATTAATAGTAAAATCAATTTATTAATTATTTATAAAATATAGATTATAAATAAAATAAGAAAATCACTACTTTTTTTATTAGTATTTGACATAATAAATAAAATCGATCGACTAGTAATTAGTTTTTAGGATTGAAATGAATTGAACTATTAAATAGTTCTGAGTTAAATTTTATTAGAGGGTTCAGTCCCACCCTATTATCTTTTTTATCTAAGAGTGAAAGATTGCAGAGATGAGTACAGCTAGAGATTCCTAAGGAACTGATCGTCTTATGGAGAGAGCAGAACCATACACATCTACACTTTGGAGCTCTCATTTTGTATGGCATCGAAGGATTAAACATACCAGGCCTCAGGCCTCGGAATAATATCATCTTTCACCAAAACTTTGGGTCCAAGTTGAAGGCAAGGTGACGTGACAGAGTTAGATTCTTGGACAAGAGTGTGTTAGTCTTCTAGCTGATTATATATGATGGATAAATAATTGCGTGTATTATTTATTGTCTGCCTACTCATTGAATCATAGACAATCTCACAAGGGATGAGACATCGTTAAAACTTGCACCGGAACTACCGACAAGGTATAAGTCTAGATGAAGCACGTCAGAGAAATGAGTTTCCTCGGAGAATATAACGGTAATGAGTATATGAATATGTTATAGATAGAAACTAAGAATCAAACTCTCAGAAGAAACCAAAAACGATAACTTACAGTACGTACCCAATTGGCAAGAAACCCGACCATTTATTTACTTGCCTGATAACAATTCTAAACATTTGATTTGCATTTGCTGTTATTGCCTTGGATTTTAACTTGGAAAGGATTCTACAACCTCCAAACCAAGAAAATCATTCAATTCAAGCACTGTCATGGTTGATTCGCCACCAGGAGACAGCTATATCTGTACCACAGACAAGTTGCTACGAAAACCAAACCCCATTTCTCCTGAAATAGTCCTAGCTAGTCCTTGTATGAAAATCGAGCAGTACTGAGATAAAATCGTAATCAATTATCTTCTTGTTTTTGGTCTTCAATGGCGTCACCCGTATTGAAGAGAAAGAGTATCGGTCGACAGAAGGTGGAGATGGAGAAAATGATGAAAAACAGCAATCTGCAAGTGACGTACTCAAAGAGACGTTCAGGGCTTTTCAAGAAGGCAAGTGAACTCTGCACACTCTGTGGTGCTGAGATTGTGATCATCGTGTTTTCACCTGGGAAAAAGGTTTTCTCCTTTGGCCACCCTGGTGTTAAAACTCTCATCGATCGTTACCTCAGCCGCAGCACTCCACCCCTTTCTGCCACCATGCAACTTATTGAGGCTCACCGCAATGCTAGTGTTCGTCAACTCAATATGCAGCTCACTCAGGTATTAGTTCAATCAAAGTCGACGAATATATACCACCTAATTTCATGGTTGGAGCAGGACATTTTTCTACTATACCGTATGTCTTCTCTGATCTAAGCAATAGAAGTTTAGTTACAATCAAGAAACCAATAACCTTCTCACTTTTAATTGTTTTGATGTCAACTAGGGATTAATCAGTCTAACAGAAAGGATGCAAAATACTAACGGTTATATTTATGAATTACTAAAGTTGTGAGCAAATAATATTCAATGAATAAGGTCGTGTATGCATGGTCAAACAAAAATCTTTGATAGATGTGAGCATGTTTTCTAGTAAAATTGTTGTTTGAGATATTGTAAATTTGTTTTTGGAGTGATGTTAGGGACATACATGTTTTCTAATGTTATTAATAGCCAGTTAAAGTTTGTTATGTATATTAACTAGTATAGATAGACTTTATAACGTTAAAATTAGTGATATTGGAGTTCCATATAATTTTTAAAAGATGAACATTACTATCTTATTTTTACGAAAAGCGTATTGGTTTTAAATTTTAAATTACAAATTGGAAATTGCGTACTCTTGTATTTAACATAACATATAACAAAGTTACTAAAAGTTATTTATAAAAATAAATAGTAATAGTTTTAATAATTAAGTGCAATAATTTTATAGTCTTTTTATTAATTAAAAGGTAAAAAATTCATAAATATGATGTTTAATTACCAATTAAAGAATACAATGACACATGATTTAAGGAAATAAATGCTGGTCTAACTATATTTATGTAAAAATAAAACAAGAAAAGTAGAGATAAGAACAAGATATATATATATATATATATATGTAGTTGAAAAGAGGCACCAAGAAAATAGTTGAAAAGAATAATGGAAGATTATTATGCCAGGTTCTCCAGCAGTTGGAGATGGAAAAGAAGCATGGAGAAGAGCTTAGCCAAATGAGGAAGGCAAGCCAGAGTGAATGCTGGTGGGATGCGCCAATTGATGCACTAAACATTCCCCAGTTGGAGCAATTAACAGTGGCATTGGAGGAGTTGAAGAAGAATGTGGCAAAAGAAGTTGACAACCTTCTCATCCAACATTCTAACAATCCACCCAACCTTATGCATCATCAGCAACAACCTTTTGCAAGTGCTACTGCTGGGATGATTCATTTTGATCAAAATGATGCTTTGTTCAATGACTTCAATCCAAACACGATGACGCCTCATGGCCACGGATCATGTAACCTCGGATATGGACACAGTTTTTACTAGGTGTTTTTTCTTTAAGCAAAAACTCTTTTCTCAACACCACATACCATTTTTCTTCTCATGTCATTATGTTTAAGTGAACTCATTCATATTCAGTGTTGGTGTCTTATTGTTTGTTGTATGAATCAAAACTATTGTGAGCATTCTCTGCTTACTTATTTTTTCATTTTTCCACTTGAGATGGAACAATGGTTTCTTTCATTAATACAATACGGACTTCAGAAGTGTCCTAATTCCCAACAGCCAAACTGACGCAATTTTCTTATCATTATGATTTGTCTAACAAAATTTGTGGGCAGTTACTAGTAAGGTTTCAGTTTAAACACAATTTAGTTATATTACATCTAATTTTTAGGTTATAGTATGAGTGTTGAGATGTGATTCAAAGATTGACCAGGTCTTTTGGGATATTGGTTGTTAGTAGTTTCCAAAGATAATGAGTTTGTTTTGGTTAATAGCTTAGTGGGTTCTGTTGCTAAGGTAGAGTAGTGGTTTCTGATTTTGCTATGTTTCTATTTTCATGTAAGCCTATATATATAGGTACATCACAATCATATTAAATTATCAAGTCAACAAAAGGCAATAATATATTTGCAAATTTTATTGCTCTTTCAGTTTTCAACAAATTTCGTATCAGAGCCATATTTAGTCCTTTGGGCATTTTTGAATGAAACGTGAGGCTTAGGTCCATTGGGTATTGAGAGAAACACTTTAAGGTAGTTCAGGAAACACAGTTGTGAGTTACATTTTGGCAAAAGTTGTATGAGAATGGCAGCAGCAGTGTTGGAACCCATTATCGGATGCCGGATCCCAACCGGAAAACGGAAACGAAAGAACAAAAACAGAAGCAAATTGAAGGCTCGGAATCGAAAGCGAAACGAACCGAATCGAATCAAATTGGATAACAAAGTACGGAAACAAAACGAAAACGGAAGCAAAAGCAAATCAAATCGAAAGGCATAAAGCGGAAGCAAAGCGAACAAATGGTTCAAATAAACTTGAGGTCAAATTTCCGACAAAAGTCAACTCATCTGAAAATTGGACATTTTTGCAAGAGAAGGTAGAAAATTTGTTTAGAAAACCAATGGTTCGAAAATCGGGTGAATCGGAGGCCAATTGCAAAAGTTATAAGAGAAAAATCGGAAATGACCAAATGAATAGTAATTGACCAAATGAATAGTAATCGGCCAACTTCCGACCCTCATAACTTTTTACTCCTAACTCCGAACGAGACATATCATACCTCGTTGGAAAGATAAAAATACCATCTACATTTTTCGTGAAGGATGGAAAAACCGATTCCCGCTCTAAAGGGGTGAAAAATCCATCCGAAGGTTCAGCCCAAAATGCCCAGTGAATAGTAATCCGAGAACCCTAATCGCATAGTGGGCAGCAATTTTCAATTGTTCATAACTTTTTCATCCTAAGTCATCTAATGGCCCATTTTATACCATTCTAAAGATCTTAACACGCTCTACAATCGTCCAGAAGACCTCTTATTCAAATTCAACCGTTTAGGAGGTCTAAAACCTAAGCGAAGTTGCTGCCCAAATTTAGGAAAATTTGGACAGCACCTCCCCTAA
>JANKOD010000193.1:27274475-27291346 GCA_026284645.1 Erythroxylum acuminatum | reverse complement strand
TGTAAATCACATTACATAAACGAAATACATGCATATATGAAAGGAATACCTCATAATATATTATTAACAAATCATAACGTTAACACATGAATCACAAATGTTCATTGGCCTAGGGCACACTACTAACAATTTTCACTTTCTCCATGAGTTTCCCTCCAACCTAAAACAAAAAGAAAAATAAGGTAGTTTCTTCATATTCCCTCTTTCATTTCCTATTTGCTATATTTTTATTTTACTATTAAATATTATAACAATGCTTTGAATAAATGTGAGGGTGGGCATATTTTTCCTTGTTTGAAAGCTTTCTTATTTGTGCATAATGCTTTTAGGAATTGATGAAATAAGAAGTGCTAAAGAATTTTTTCTAAACTGTTTTGAATGAATTGGTCTCTCTCTCTCTTTGTGTGTGTGTGTGTGTGTGTGTGTGAATTTGGATTAAAACTAATTAATATGAAAGCTAAACACATTGATAAGTTGAAATAGCTACGGTATGCATTTGGACAAAGCAAGACAATTGATTGATAAAGTATTGCATGAGGATTAGGTGAATTTGGTTGAAACTTGTGAGCATTTGAACCTTAAAGGATAAAAACATCTTTTGTTTCTCCATTTCTCTTTGGTGTGTGATTCTTTGTCATTTAGATACCTCTAGAACTTGCATTGAACCTACTTGAATTACTAATTGGATGAGAACTTGAATATGACAAAGGCCTCCCTTGTATTTAACTTAAAAAATCACCTTACTTAATTATCTTTAGTTCGGCCCCATTGAGCCATTTGTAAAATCCCTTTTGTTGTTTTTTAAAACTCACATCATAAATCTAACCTTATATATTCTATCACTTAACTACATGTTCTAGGGAAGTATTTTTAAGCTATTTAGGGAACTAGAGTGACTTTGCTTTAAGTTGTGTTTTACAAGCTACTTATTTTGTACTTAGTTTAGGTTTGTGTCATGGTTGTAATTTTCAGGTTGATGATTTATTTTTTTCTCTAAAAAAGGAAAATAATTGCATCCATAGTATATTGAAAATTGAGTTCTTGTTTTTTTTTGTCAAAATCTTTTATATTTTTAATACCTTATTAAATATATTTGAGTTTAACCTATAATTCTCTCTTTCCAACCCTTAACCCAAGTCCCATTATAACCAATTATTAAAAAGTCCTTTTGATTCATGCCTTCATACGTTCATGATGACAGATATTTGGTGTATGTGTAAGTTTATAGTTGTGTATTCCTCGTGACAAGAGTTTTCAATTAACTAATCGTAAAGAAAGATAAATATTTAATATCACATCAAATATATGATTGATAAAATAATTATTTTGAATCATGATCAATTGTAGCTTAGAAATAAGCTAATAACATACATTACAAAAGAAGCTTAGAAATATTAAAAAGAGAAAGAAAAGCACCTCAAGATAAGTGCTTATAATTACACAGATAAAGCCATTAACATCGTAAACTGCCTAAAAAAAAGCCCAAAGTTACATAAACATATTCCCCCTTAGACACAGAAAATACTTGCATAGTCAGTGGAAGTAAATAAAATAAAAAAACAGTGTGAAAGGTTGGCCATAAGCAGGTAGCATATTTTGTCAGGCTTCTCATTCTGATGCAGAATCTCTACTATTGATCCCTTCAATACTATGATTTGGCAGGGTATCCAGATCTATACGATCGTCATTCCCATCTTCGTCAATAGAAGACTCAACGTGTTCATGTGCATCTGCTGTTCCAATGACATTGTTGGTAGAGGAGCCTGGGGATTTATCCTGTTCAGCCGATTCATTGTCACTGCCAGATTTCAGTTCTATACCAGCATGTGTAACCTTGTTTATTTGAATGGAAGATTCAGAATTGATGTCAGCATCAGCAGCTACATCAGGCTTGATCGTCTTATCAGATGAATCCAAATTACTGGAGGAATTTGATGAGTTCCCGCCATTTGCTTCTATATGCTCTGTTTTATCATAGACCACCAAATTATTTTGCAATTGACTGCTGTTTGAGACGGTGTTGTCGTTACTATGCTCTAATTCAATAATTTTTTGGCTAGCTACTTCCTCGGTAGTTGCACCATCAACTGTTCCATTTTGAGTTTCAATTGACTTTGATATTTTATTTAATGTTTCACTCCGCTGGGATGAACCAGAAGCACCTGTGCTCCCATCTTTGGAATTATCTCCACCACTTACTTCTACCAACTTATTGCTTGTTTGCTGCTGATTATTGGATGCAGATGCAACTTCAGGTGACTTGTTCTGAGGGTGAGGGTTGTGCAGGCTTAGATCACCCTCTTTATTTTCACCTGAAGGAACATATTCAGCTGTTACACCTTGTTTTGACTGTGATGTTGTGTTGGTCTGATCCCCTCTAACATCCTTGGCATTGTTTCCATCCAATTCATTCTCCTGTACCGAGTCATCAGTTGACAAGTTCTCATTTGATTTCTCAGAACTTGCCCCTTCAAGTTCTGAGCTATTAGCTGCAGTATCACGAGTCACCGCGCTGGAAGCATCATCTGCCTTGTAATGTTCCTCTTGAGCCTTACTAATATTAATAGATTTATTGTTCTGCTCTAAATCACTTCCTCCCGAGTTCTCATTTGAGGTATCAGCACCCAACTTCTCAGGTTCAGTGCTTGTATTTGAACCATCATGGGCCACCGCACTTGAAGCATCATCTGCCTTGTAATGCTCCTCTCGGGCCTCATGAGCATTATTCTCATGATCTCGATCCTCTAGAGAAGGGTCATGGTCTACTTGAAGCCCCTTATCTTTACCTTCATTATTCTCAGTTTTCTCCTCCTCACTGTCTTCCTCTCTTTCTGTCTCTTCTTCAATAAAATCCTCTTCACCATTAGCATCTCCTTCCATCTTTTCTTGATCATGTTTGTCTATTCCATCGTCGCCACCTTCTCCGCCCTCGTCTTCTGTCTCTTCATCCTTGGTTTCCTCTTCCTGCTCTTCTTCTTCATTCTTCTTATCATCTTCTTTGATTGCATCATCTTTCTTATCTTCTTCCTCATGCTTAGAACCTTCTTCATGTACAGTTTCTTCTTCTTCATCTTCTTCTTGATCTTGATCATGCCTGAGTTTTTCTTTCTTGTTTATTTCTTCCTGTTCTTCATTACCCTCTTCCTCATCTTCCTTGTGTTTCTCATTCTTCACAAACTCTGGATCGCGAGGATGGAGATCTTTCCTTCCAATTTTCACCATCTCATCACCACTTTGAGAGCTAGCAAAGATTCTTGCATCGTTCTCATTAAGCTCCTTCTTCTTATCATGGGAATGCTTAACTTGGTAGATTAACCAGAAGCTGATACCTAGCAACAAACAAATCTGTAAAACATGCTTTGATTTAATTCCTTTAGATCGACCATTTCTACTTGGTACTCGCTTGGTCATGATGAACTTTTTCCACCACAGAATTCTTATTCCTTCCTCTGTACAGTAAGTGTTAGTCCAACCTAGAGTCCAGTATATAACAAAGACAGCGAAAAGAGTTCAGCTGGCAATATAGAAAGAAATACCCATAAAAACCTTACTTTGAAGAAATAATTTTACTACCCTCCAATGAAACACAAAAATTCATGTCTTTCATGTAATTCATTTTCCACACACTCAATAGACAAGTGCAAGATTTTCATGTCAAGTTGGGTTCATTTCTAGTTAGTACGGCTATCAAACAATCAATTATTACTTCATCTTGTTTAACAGCCCTCATCATTTTTTTCGATCTTTGGCTATCGGTCAAATATAGAAGCACAACAAAGTTCTATCTTCCAAATGTGCATATTTTAGATCTGCATGACGCCATAGCATGAAATGTACCAATGAACAATTTGCAGGTTTCTGGAGGACTTTCCATTTTCAGGAACAAATTTTGCACTGGTGCTCAACTGCAATGATCAACTAATTTAAATCTTAAAGCGACCACTATAAACAGAAAAGACATCAAAGTTTATAATATTTTCACTAGTTATTCATCCTAATAAGACTAAGTAACATGCATCAAATCTTAACCTAATTCCAGAACAGATATGCACTAACAGAAGAGGATTACAGAAGGCAATAGCATTACCGTAGCTCTTTTACCACACTGAAACAAGAAATTACTTAAAAAAATGAAAAACAGAGGACCAAAGCAGAATCCCAGGAGGACGAGTGCAAAGATGAACTCAAAATCCTCACGAACCCCTAACAAGAAAAGTTGAATAAGCTAGAAAGTAAAAATGAAACGCTACGTCCAACTCAAGAAGAAAATACTAGAATTTTTAGTACGGGCATAATGTAGTTCACTAACAGAAACTGGGCTTGAATCAACAAATGTCAAAATGACCAGAACTTACTCTTGCCAGTTATAAACCCTTGTAACATTTTACTCTAACATGAAACACCCACATCAAACAGTTAACTCCATACCCAAAAATTCAACCTTTAGCATTCATATTCCAAACCCATCTAGCCAGATGGTCAACTAACAGTGTTCAATCATCAAATAACAGTCATCATACAAATTCACATTTCAGCTTCACAAGACATGAAGCTGAGAAACACCATAAATTGACATAAAAAACGAAGTGCCATTCAAGAAAAGCACAGTGCAGAGATCAAACTACCTGTAGATAGAGACTGGGGCAGCAGACATACACTCACTTCACCAAAAACAGAAGCAAGTTTTGGTAAAACAGAGATGGGATGTACTAAAGATCGGGTTGTTAGTAAGGTTCTAAGCGCGACCCATTTAATTTCTGTCTCTGTCACTTGAATGGGGAGCTTAGTACACTCAAACACTGAAGCAGAATGATGGGTGGGCGTCGAAACATCCAAAGAAGAAAGGCTAAGACTTCGATAGTAGTCCCCGTCAAAGCGCTAACAATGTCGTAAAATGGACGGCCATGGCTAAGTTCGGGTTACAGTAAATAGAGCTAAAAATAAGTGGCCATTTAATGTATCCAATAAAAAGAGAGGGAGTAGATTTAGTCTTTTTTTTAAAATTTATTTTGGCAGAAGAAATAGATATTATTTATATTAATGACTAATCTAGGCTAGCTCGCGTTTAATATTTATTTGATTTATGACTAAAAAAATAGTTGTAACTGAGTATTCTTAGTCCCCATTATCGTAAAGGATATATCATAACTATTACTGATGATTACCATTTACCAGCAATTCAAAGGATCTCCATTAGTCAAAGTTCAAGTTGCAGGGCCACGTGAAGAGCACATGAATGTAGGTCAACCATTGTGAGTATTACTAGCTTACCTTCTTCTTCTTCTTTTTTTTTTTTTTTGTGTACAAGAGAAAAACTAAAACATAATCATTCTAATAAGCGCAAAACTCTGCGGTACACTGCTCCAAGCTTGTCTTTGTGGATGAAATCCAGGATTGGCATTGGAGGCTCTTCAAGAATATGAATTTTCGGGCTTGCTCTGCTTGCAAGGGCGGCCAGGTTATCGGCGCACTGGTTCACTTCACGGTACACGTGCTGGAGTTGTATCTCCCAATTACGTTGGAGTAATCCATAGGTACCTGCCAACAAAAGATTATTTATATCAAACTCGGGAATGGGAGAGGAGAGTATGTTAATGACTTCTAATGAGTCCACTTTTAAGATGATTCGGCGGTACCCAAGTGACCAAGCCAGTGTGAGGCCCGAGTGGACCCCCCAGAGCTCGACCGTTAATGGCGAGCTGCTACCAATATGTTGAAAAAATCCACCACACCACTACCCATGATGGTCCCGAATTAATCCTCCAGCGGTAGCGATGCGCGACCCCGGTTTAAAAGCTCCATTCGTGTTAAGTTTTACCCATTCCTCTGGTGGTTTTGTCCAGCCCACTCTACTGCCCACCAAGAGGCCCTGATTCGAGAACATACAGCTTTTCACTGCTCTCGCCCTTACGATCCACGCCACGTACTCCATAACAGCCTTCGTACCATCTTCCGGCTAAACAAAACCTTTTTTTGACTTTTGTTTTGCCACGTCCAAAGCATCCAGCACGCGATTCCAAAAATAGTAGTTCATTCCCCTTGCATCACCTGGAGTGTTTCATTAGGTTGGAGTTCACCCAATCCTCCATGTCTTGATGGAAAATTTTCTATACCGACTACTTTCGCGGGAAATTTCCTCCAAAAAACTAGCACTCTCGGACAATCCCAAATGACATGTAAGGTGGATTCTTCCTATCTGCATATGTGATAGCTGCTATCGGTCGCAATGTGTCTCGCCACTCTTTGTTGGTTCATTAGGAGTTTCTCCTTGGTCATGAGCCCAAGGAAAGCTTTGATCTGTTAGGGACCCGCCCATTTCCAAATTAATGGCCAGAGACTATGATAATTGTCCGAGTTGTGCCCTTCGATCAATTCATAGGCTGACGCCACTGTGAATTTCCCATATTCAATGTAGCCCCATCTTATGGTATCTTCCGAAGGATTGGTTACATTGGGGGTTATCTCCGCTAAATCCATACAGGCTGAGGATGGCAGGTAATGTTGAAATAAATTCTACTTCCAGTTGCCATCCTCATATTGCATGTCCGCTACCTTAGCATACAGGTCGTCCTCTGGTATTGGAGAGGTCGCCACATTAAGTAGAAGTCCCAAGTCTTTCACCCAATTGTCCTGCCAGAAGTAGACGTGTCTACCGTTTCCCAGTTTCCATTTGATACCTTGGAGGACATATTGCCAAGTGGCCACAATTCCCCGCCAAAAGCTCGAAGCCCCCTGCCCTTTCTATTGAGTTAGGGATGTGGTACGAGTCTATACGATATTTTGCCCGTAAGATCCTGACCCATAAGGTCGCAGGTTGTGTAATCAGGGCCCAGTCCATTTTGGTTAAGAGGGCATCATTGGAAGATCTAATGCACTTAATGCCTAGCCCCCCCGCCATTTTGGGTTGACACACATCATCCTAATTGACAAGGGGCAATTTCCTTTGCTCTGCTGTGGAGCCCCAGATAAAGTTATGCATAATTTGTTCTAAGTCATCACAAAGACGTCTCGACAGGCGCACTGTTTGCATAGTGAATACCTGGAGGGCCAAAATCACTGACTGAGTTAATGTGACACGGCCCGCTAGCGACAGCTGTTTGGCTCGCCATCCTGTTAATTTCCTTTGGGCGTTATCTAGGATGTGTTGATAAGTGTTACGCGTGGTACACTCATGGAGTAAGGGGACTCCTACATATTTTCCTAGATTGTTCATACTCTGGATGTGAAGGGCTTGACTGATACGGCGCATCGTTTCCGGCTTAACGTTCTTGGAGAAGAAAATCTTCGTTTTGTCTGTGTTAACTTTCTACCCTGAAGCCTTACAAAACTCATCCAAAGTCTTAGCGATTACTTACGCCTGGGAATTTGTTGCTTCCGCGAACAACACTAGGTCGTCTGCAAAGAAAAGGTGGGATATAGGTGGCCTTGTAGGGCTCAAATGTATCGGTCTCCATCTTCCTTGTCCCGCCTCTCTTGAGATAAGATGTCCTAGACGCTCTATGCATAGCACAAAAAGGTACAATAAGATCGGATCACCTTGCCGTATCCCACGTGAGGGGAAGGATCAGAGATTGAGCCTTGCCAAACCACCTGCATAGTTACCGTCGTAACACACTGCATAATGACCCAGATAAGTTGAGCTGGAAAGCCAATCTCCTCTAAAGTGTTTTGTATAAAGTCCCAACGGAGGCGGTCATAAGCTTTTTCTTGGTGCACTTTGATCGCTAAAAATCCAGTCCTCCCTTTCTTCCTTCGCATCGAATGGATCATTTCCTAGGCGATGATGATATTATCAGTTATTTGACGACCTTAATTGCTTTTTAGAAATTTCCATCCTATTATCTATAAATAAATATGAATAATGCCAATATTGTGTCTTTGCCTCGAAAATTTGGTCAACATGCCAATTACGTCAATTACTATGTGTGCCAATTCATTATTGTTCGCAATCATAGTTAGCATTGTCAAGTTGAACATGCTTCCTTTGCTGCATTAAAAAAATGATTTTTGGTATAATTTACCAAATTAAATATGGTTATATTCGTGAAAATAAATTTACTTGTACTAAATCTTGACTAGGAAGTTACAGTAACAATGAATTAGTTTTCATGATCGGATAGGCTAACAAAAGGGCTTCGTATTAACAAACAGTTTGTGGTTGTATTGCAAAAAATGTATTTTAAGCTTAAAATTTATTTTAAAATATAAGTCAAAGTTTAATATTTTGCAGTATATAAAAAGAATTTACGAGTTTTTAAATTATTTCATTTTAATTTTGAATCAATGAAACTTAAATGTATAAATTAAAACTATAATATTCTAAACAATATTTCAAGTCTAGAATTTTCCCAAGATCATCTATAACACAATTGATTCAACATATTCAATTATGATTCATGTTATAAAAGGGAGAAAGAAATACTAATCTTAGTCCATATTTAATATGTGTCTATAATGATAGATCTTTAGTCCTTTTGGTTGCAAACACCTTCTCTACGCAAAGAAGTTTATCCACTTTCTCCTTCTACTTTTCTTCATTCTTTTTCCAATGGTGCTAGAATGTACATTTAGTTGTTTTGGTAACTGTTAACTTGTATAAAGGAAGAAGGAAGGGTTCTTATTAATTATAATAAAACCTTAGTGATTCTAATATTTACTACAAGCCTAATAATCATTATCTTGAGCCCATCTTATATTAGAATCATCCTAAATAATATGAGACATACCTTTATGATTATTAAATTAATCTAACAATCTTGCAATTGGCTCATATTATGACTTGATGGTCCAATAATATAAGTGTGCGCCATATATTAAATCTATCGAATCTATCAAGTAATCAAACTTGAATGAATTGAAATGATGGGATCATGACGATTACAAGTCATCTAACGACGTAATTCCTTTCATGTATCACACAACCAACTCAACTCAAAATAACTGTAATTAAGAAACACTGTAATTCTTAACTTTAATATTTTCTTAAAACATAATTTGTCATCACAATAAAAAATGTGTGTACACAACATAATGTGGCAAATAACAAATAAACAAAAACATAACTTTAATTGAATTTGTAAGTGTCAAAACAATAATAGCTAACAACCAAACATATGTATATACATAACATGATCTCATACTAAGGAGAACTTATCTATAATTCCCATCCTTTTGACATGGCTAGTAAATGTTTTAGGTGGTAATCCTTTAGTTAACGAATCCGCTACCATTAGATCAGTTCCAATATGCTCAATTGACACTTTATGTTTTTGCAATTCTTTTTTGACTAACAAGTATTTCAAATCTATGTGATTAGCACCCTTAGAATACTTTTCATTTGTAGAGAAGAAGACAGCTGCGAAATTATCACAATAAATTCTTAATGATCTAGCTATACTGTCGATAATACCTAGCCCTAAGACAAAGTTTCGCAACTCAATACTTGAATAGTGGACTCAAAGCATGCCACAAATTCAGCCTCTATAGTGAAAGTAGCAGTGACAAACTATTTTCCACTCTTCCAAGAAATTGCCCCCTGCTAGCTGGAATAGATAACCAAAAGTAGATTTCCATAAGTCTACACAATCAACATATTATGAATCTGAATAACCAATCACTTCTAAGTAATCTGATTTCCTGTATATAAGCATGTAATCCTTGGTGCCTTGTAAACACCTAAGTACTTTCTTTGCATCTTTCTACTGGTCTATTCCAGGATTACTTTGATATCGGCCTAACATTCCAATAGCAAAACTGATATTCGGTTGAGTACAAGTCTGAGTATATATTAGACTTTCAACTACAGATGTATAAGGAATATATTTCATTTCCTTTCGTTCCAAATCATTTTTGAGATATTGCATTCGATTAAATTTATCCCCTTTCTGAATTGAAACTAGCCCCACTAATCATTTTTCCATCCTAAATCTCTCTAATACTTCATTAATATATCATTTCTAACACAACCCTAATAATCCTTATGCCTTATCACGGAATATTTTTATCTCGATCATATAGCATACCTCAACCATATCTTTCATTTCAAAGTTATTAGAGAGAAATTTCTTTACATCATACAACAAGCCTAAATCATTAGCAGTCAAAAGAATATAGTCAACATACATAACCAAAATAATGAACTTGTTCCTACTGACCTTCATTTAGATACACCTATCAATAGTGTTCTTTTCAAAACCATAGGAGGTAATGGTATCATTGAACTTAAGATACCACTGTCAGAAAGCTTATTTAAACCATATATTAACTTCTTTAATTTACACACCATATTTTCATTTTCTACATTCACAAAACCTTCCTGTTGGTCTATATAAACTTCTTCTTCTAAGTCACCATTCAAAAAAGTGGTCTTTACATCCATTTGGTAAAGCTCTAAATCATAATGAACTACCAATGCCATAACAATTCTTAAATAGTCCTTTAAAACAAGAGAGAAGGTGCCATTCTTTTGAGTATAACCTTTGGCTACAAGCCTAGCTTTATACCTTTCAATATTACCTTTCGATTCCCTTTTGATCTTAAAGACCCATTTAGAACCCACTTTGGTTTGAGCCTTTAGGTAAACTAGTTCCTAGACTTGATTGTCATCCATAGATTTTAACTCTTCTTTCATAGCATTGAGCTATTTTTCAAAATTGTTACATTTTAAGGCTTCTTTAAATGAGACTGGATCCTTATCAATTTGCAAGTCACACTCGTGCTCAAGTGAAAACACCATATAATCATTTGATATAGCTGGTCTTTTTTTTCTTTATAAACCTTTGCAATATTATTTCTTGTGGTATCATTTGATCATTTATGTCTTGCACATTATTTACTAGTTCATTATTGACATTCTCTTATGGGTTTGGAATAAAAACTTGTTGCTCTAGTATATTGCGTGACTGTGATATAATAAGAGGAATAACAACTTAAGAAGAGACACTAGGTGAAGGTTTTTCCACCTGATTCTTTTGAATATCCACCTTTCATGGTTCCCCACTCCAATTGATTTTTTCATTTTTAATGAACTTAGCATTACCAAACTCAACTATTCTTATACCATGGTTAGGATAATAAAATATGTATCCATTGGATTTTTCTTGATAACCAAAGATGTAACCATTAATAGTTATTGCATCAAGCTTCCTTTCATGAGAATCATAAATCCTTATTTCTACTGGACAATCCTAAACATGCAGATGCCTCAACCTAGGTTTCCTACCTGTCAACAATTCATAAGGTGTCATAGGAACTGCTTTACTACGAACCCTATTAAGTATATATGCAGCTGTCTTTAATGCATACATCCATAAAAGTAAAGGTATGTTAATGTAACTTAACATATACCTAACTATATCCATAAGAGTACGATTATGCCTTTTAGCTACACCATTTTGTTGTGGTGTATCGGGCATTTGATACTGTGCACAAATGCCCCAACTTTGTTGAAGTTTTGCAAATGGACCTAGACACTATTCATTCTCATCATATTCACCACCTCTATTAGTCCTTACGACTTTCATTTTTCTATTTAACTGCCTTTTCATCTCATTAATGAACACATCCAGAATGTCCAATGATTGAGACTTTTCATGCAGTAAATAAAGATAACAATAGTGTAAATAGTCATCAATAAAGGTGATAAAATACTTTTCATAACCCTGAGATGGAATATGAAAATGACCACATATATCAATGTGTATTAATTCAAGTAACTTAGTACTTCTTACTAGTGAATTCTTAGATATGTGTTTGATTTTATTACCTTTAAGGCAGTCCACACACACATCCTAATCAGTAAAATCTAGTTGAGGTAAGATTTCACTTTTCACTAACCTCATCACCCTTTCTTTAGATATATGACCTAACCTTACATGGAAGTAGAGTGTTCATTATGTGCACTACATTTATTACCAATATTGTGGTCAACATGAAATATAGATTCCGAATTATTAACATCAATGTTAAAACGATATAAACCATCCATTAATGTACCATAATCATAATAGTATTGTCGTTTATATAAAGAAAAAACATTGTTTCCAACATTGCAATTAAAATCTATCTTATCCAACTTACTAACAAAAACTAAATTTCTAGCACATCTAGGAACATAAAGATACTTTTAAATATTTAGACTACAACCAGTGTCTAAGATTAATATGTACACCCTAATTCTTTCTATTTGTGCCTTCATTATGTTACCTATATATAGGAACTCTTCAGTTCTGTTTATAGTTTGGATTGAAAAGAATCCCTGCATAACATATGACACATGAGTAGTTGCACCTGAATCTAACCACCAGGTATTATTGGGCACCTCAATAAGGTTTGATTCAAAACATCATAGTACTTACCTTTCTTTTCGAGCTGAACCTTTCTCCTAGGACAATCTTTCTTGAGGTGACCAGCTTTCTTGCAGAAGAAACAACGCTGCTCTTTATGGGTCTGGCCCTTATTAACCTTCATTAGGGCTTTGTCCTTCTTGTTGTCCTTCTTTCTTGACTTTCTCTTTTTGATGCTAGACTTATTGTGTATTGTAAGATGAACCGAGTGTTCACTTTCTTTAATCTCCCTTCCTCCTGCACCGACACGGCTTTGATTTCTTGAAAGTTCCATTTCTCTCCTTAATATTGTTATAATTCACTTGGAACTGACCAAATTCAGGAGGAAGTGAGTTGCCGATGAGCTGTACTAGGAAGGATTCACTCACATCCATGCCAATTGTTTTCAGCTTTGCAGCCAGATTTGACATTCCTATTACATGATCATGGATAGGTCGAGACTAATCAAACTTCTTGGATGTCAATTCACTCATCAAGTTTCCTACAATAGACTTGTCAGCTCTGTTTGATTATGCGTACTCCTTGATTTTCATCATGAATTCCTTTGTATTGTCCATGTTAGGCATTGATGACTTAATATTTTTAGCATTGTCAACCACATCAAGTTTAAACTTAGCCCATTAGGCTTTTCCCAAGCCTCAAAGTATGTCTTTTCAACTTGTGTACTAATCTCAATAAGTGTTGTAGGCTTCCCAACAACTAATGCTACGTCTTTATCCATAATGGCCAACTAAAATTAGATTTGCTCAGACTAATCGACATAATTTAGCCCATTGAACTTGAGCAGACCATTGCCCACAGCTAACAATTTATTAGAAGTTTCAAATGTAAAACAAACTCACACATGAATGCTTTGAGTACAATTAATGGATTTAAACAATAATAGACTTTAATATATATATATATATATATAAGTTCACAGTTGGGTAATACTTAAATACATATCCTTATTCCATAATGATGCTAACAACATATATATACACACTTTAATAGACAATTAATCATAATCAAGTTAATATGCATGTTATCTTTGGATATACAAACATATTCACCAAGTATGTCAATAACTCTCTTTAATATTATTAATTATAAGTAATGATCCACCTTTAGGTGATCTCTTAGCATTATAATTAATAATCTCAATTGTTCAGTTCATCTTTTATGTCGTTTATTAGCATTATATAACATGAACAATTGAAAAAAATACATAATTGAATATCTAAATATCTTTTTAAGCAAGGTCACTTTGGTGACTAACAAGCTTTCTATATAGTAAACATTTAATTAAGTATAAATAAATATAAGAATTTAACTATAATGTTGAAAGATCACTATGTAAAGTCCAAAACTAACAAACTTTAACGTGCATATTCATTTATTACCGGATGCATACCCACACCTCACTTTTCTTTATATTCAAGTCCTTTCAAATCCATCCAATAAAACATAAGATGGATAAACTTAATTATCTTAAACTCAAGTTTCATCCTTATAGAATTTCACGAATCTCAAATGCAAATGTGATCTTTACTCCAAGAAGCTAACTTTACAGGTGAGAGTGAGGAATGAAGGTCGTGACTATGAAGGGCGGGCTGGTATTTATGTGCAAGGTAATAGAGAAGCAAAGGAGTGGAGGTCTGTGACTGTGACTAGAAGTTAAGGTTTTATAAAATTAATATATATTCAGGCTTCAAGTTAGGCCATAAGGTCTCAGGCGCGTCAGTTTTTGTGGTGGTGCATACAAGACACACGCCTATCGCATCCAAAGATGTGTCAGGCTTGGCGCGTGTGTTACACATGCCCTCCAACCATGCTCAGCCATGATC
Organism: Erythroxylum acuminatum; assembly: GCA_026284645.1. NCBI lineage: Eukaryota > Viridiplantae > Streptophyta > Magnoliopsida > Malpighiales > Erythroxylaceae > Erythroxylum > Erythroxylum acuminatum. Next base: position 27,277,176 of record JANKOD010000193.1, on the reverse strand, counting down.
ACCAATGACTTCAACGACTGATGCTATGCTGATGTCAACACCATAGTAACTACAAAACTCAAAAATTTTTAGAATTTATTAAATTGTCCCTCGGGTTATTTTAGGTCGATTTCGAGGTTTCATGAATTCATAAAGTGAGTTTTTAAAATTTTTCTTGATGTATTACATTAGCAATAAACAAGGTTTAATTACAAAAAAAACATATAGAGGTAATTAAAGCCATTTTTGAGTGAAATTTCATGCTTTGGACTAGAAATGAAAAAGGTACATATGGTTTTCGTATCTCATATGTTGTATTTATTGTTTGGTATTGCATGATTATCACTCCAATTGAGATTTTTCTCATAATAAAGTCTCAAATAAAGTTAATTGATGATGTTTTCAGCATTAGTATGTGATAATGAGAATCTGTATAAGGATTTGCATTTATTGATAGTACATTATCATACATTATATGCCCATACAGAATGTGAGGATAATATAAAGGCATATTCCTTGTGTTTGTGGATTTGTTTGAGTATTGATGAGAATGTAGTCACCACAGTAGCCTTTCAAGTTAGTATTTGAATTGTTTTTCTTGCATGTTTGGGGATGTCTCTGGTTTTGTGTTTAGCTATTATTCCCATAGGTGTTGGCCTTATATGAGATTTTGAGATGTGCATAAAGGCATTAGATGGAGGAGGCCATTGCTTGAGTGATCTATTCACCTACAGGTGGTAGTATCATAATAGTCAATGGTTTGTATTATGATCGTCTTTATGTGGAGATTTTATTTGCATATTTTATGTATTCAGCCTACAGATGTTTCATGATATGTGTGATAAGATTCTCGATAGTGATATTATTTATAGCTTTAAGTATCGTTGTTATCTTACGTTTATATTAATCAATAGATTATAAATTTTGCAGTCACCTTTTCTGTAAATAATAATAGTATCATTAATGAAACCCTAACTAGTTTCAATTTTAAGAAATGGAAGTAAGATATAGAGTTTACGTTAGAGATGGAAGACATTAACATGGACATGATTAAAGATAAGCCACTTAAGCCTACATCATACAGTTTAGATGATACTAAAGTAGCCTTTATAGCCTGGAAGAGGTCAAATAGGTTGTGCTATTTGACCACTAAGAGATCAATCCTAGATCATCTGCTAAGTGGACTACTATAAACAAACATAGCTAAGGACTTTCTGAACAATGTCTCCCACAGATACAACGTATCATCTAATGCTAAAATAAGCACCATAATGAAAGAATTATTTTCCATGAGGTACACGAGAGAAGGGGGAGTAAGGGAGTACATTATCAGAGTGGTCCACCTCTAGAGTAAGTTAAAGGCGTCAAACATTATCATTCTTGATGCCTGCATTGTACACCAAACTCTAATACACTTCCTTTAGAGTTTGGTATCCTAGTTACTATATACAATTCAGAGGATAAGGATTGGGACATCAATGCTTTAATTTCTCGATGTGTTGCTAAAGAGGAGAAGCTAAAGAACACTGCTCATACGACCCTACTAGCAACCAAGGGAAAAGAAAAGGTAAAGCCTTTGAGGAAAATTCTCTCCTCATGTTAGTATCGGTTAATCCAATATTGCCAAAGGTCCTATAGATGTTAAAAGTATAAGATGCTTGGACACAAAAAGCTCAATTGCTAGAAATATAAGTCATGGAAAGTAAAACAGGAACTATTAGGTAACTCCTTGGCTTGTATGGTCCATGAATGTAATCTTGTTATAGCCACATCAAGTTCTTGGTGGCTAGATAGTGGAGCCTCTAATCATGTTGCTTCCATAATGTTGGGGTTCATTCGCAAGAGAAAGATAAATAAAGAGGAGAAAAAACTGATGGTTGGCAATAATGATGAATTTTCTGTAATGTTTACAAGGGATGTATGTTTGAACCTTGATATAAGGTTTGTACTTGTTTTACATGACACATTTTATATATCATCTTTTAGGAGAAACCTGATCTCTATATTTTTGTCATTGACACTTCTATTGTACAGTTATCTTTCAATGAAAAACATATTGGTAATGCCTTCTTGGCATATGGATTGTATAGAACATGTTTTGCCCCTCATGAAATGTATGCTTCTTTTATGTATTGCTGAATAGGTTACTGGAAAGAGACCCCTAATAAAGGATAAGTCATACATATTGTTGCATAAAATGTTGTGCCACATTTTCAGAGATAGAGTTAAAGCTACGTATGGTTGTTGTCTCCCGTATGCGGAGATGGAACGGAATAAAAATTTGGAGACAGAATAGAACAAAAATTGGAGACAATGAGGTGTTTAGTTGTGATGAACATAATAGAAAAAACTATCTCCGTCTTGAGGACAGAAATGTGTTTGGTTGCAGTAAACAGAACATAAAATTATGTTAATGACAAAAATACCCCTGCAGTTTAATATGATTATAAATATGCAATTCATTGATAATTTTATTACGAATGATTTGTATTAGTAAAAAAGTTAACAAATAATAATAATACCAATAAAAAATTAATATCGAATAATAATAATAATAATAATGATGATGATAATGATGATGATGATGATGATGATGATGATGATGATGAGATAATTAATTTCGTATAATAAAAATAATAATAAAATGAAAAATAAAATAAAATAAATAATAATAATAAGTACAAAATGTATAATAATAATAATAATAATAAATACAAAATTT
>JANKOD010000193.1:27219786-27233972 GCA_026284645.1 Erythroxylum acuminatum | reverse complement strand
AGGAAACAAGGTGTTGAAGTCGTAAGGTGAAGGATGATCACACAAGCTCAACGTAAGGAGAGTGAGAGTGAGTGTGTCGTAGCTTGAGAGAATAAAGAAGAAGAGAGTATTTTGTTTAAGTGAAAAACAAAGGAGATGGTCATTTGGGTAAATCGTGGGAAGCAAGGAGGTTAAATACTTGGTGGATGTCATGACACTCCCCACTTAAATAAAAAATAAATGCTAATGCCATCTTGTTTACACTACTACATATTTCTTGGAAATCTGTTAATTTGTTTCCAATTTCTAATCCAATTGTCTCCCAATTTTCAATGACACTTGTGCCTTTGAACAGTTTCCACTTCTTATCCTCAAAAGTGTGCTGAAATCCTTCTTAATTTAACACATTCGCCAATAATAGATTTAGCCTTAAATCAAGGATGTGTCATACATCCCTCAACGCCAGTAAGTATCTGACATTTGTCTGAACTTGGATATCACCCATACCGATTACCTTGGCAGAACTTTGGTTTCATGTCTTGACACTCCCAAAATCTCCTCTCTTGTAGCTTGAGATGTACTCCTTCTTTGGAACACGGTGATAAGATGCTTCTATGTCAATCAGTCATTCCGAATCAACATTACTGACATGGAAGTATTCCCTAGTTGCACAAACTAGGGATACCTCATCATCCGTGCTTGAAATAGTTACAACTGTACTTTTATCTTCACTATCATTATGATGATCTTGCTTTTTCTTATCCCTCTTCCACTTGTAGCAGAATCTCTTAATGTGTCCTGGCTTGTCATAATAGCAACATGTCTTCACGACCTTGTCGCCTTTGAACCTTGAATGGTTCTTAGACTTACCACGACCTTTGGGATCCTTATCTTGTTCCTTCCCATACTTTCTATCACGAAAGCATTCACGTCATCAACTCCAATCTCCTTTCTTCTGATTTCTTGAGTAAATATACTCTCTTTGATTACATCCAAAGAGCACACCTTCAGGAGCTAAATTGCTAATCATCACCATCAGTGTTTCTTAACTATCCGGTAACGAACTCAACAGAAATAGAGCTTAAAGCTCGTCATCTAGAATGATCTTCGTTGTATTCAGCTTGTTAATTATGTCCTGGAATTCACTTAGATGCTTTGACACTGATTTTCTAACCTTAAACTTCAAATTCACAAGCCTCTTAATTACAAAGGCCTTGTTATGAGCAATCTTCCTTTCATACAGACCTTCTAGCTTCTTCCATAGCTTAAAACGATCTATTTCTTAAGATACATGGTTGAGTATGCTAATATCAATCCATTGTCTGATAATGTCCAAAGTTTTTCACTTTATCTTTTCCCATTATAAGTCTAACATCTTTTCAGGTTTTGAAGGAATATCATCCTTCACACCTATGTCCACAACAATAAGATCAAAGAAATCCTTACAATAGAGAAGGTCCTCCATCATGGGCCTCCATATCGATTAATTTAATGGCGTTAACTTAACCATAGAGTTATTTCCACCCTTTATTATGATAACAATGACACCAATTGTTGGGAGATAGATAACACAACTCTCTAAAAAGTAAACCGAATATCAATGATAAGAAATAACTCTTCAAGTTGCAGCAACAGAACAATACGAGAATAAGAAAATAACAATGAAAAAACACCAAGATTTAGCGTGGAAAACCCTCCAATATAAAGGGAAAAAACCATAGGACAAACTGATGAATAAATTCACTAAACTCAATAAGGAAATATATATACAAGAAAGGCTTTTTTTTTATATTAGACTTGATTACTTCCTTCGCCCTATCCATGGAATCATAAAAGTAACTCATTTTTGTCTTTTCATCACTATTAGTTAAACAAAGTACTATCACCAAAGGCTCGTAAGCTCATATTAAAAATTGATGTTGGAATCAAAATTCACGATCTTCAAGTACAATTTTAGAAACCTCCATTCTAACATTAAACTTGGCATTCTAAGATGCAATCCATTTATAACGTGTAAACATTTGTCTCAGCTCCTTCATTAGAATGATAAGAAATTAGTTATAAATTTGTAATAGTAGATAACACAAATTCATACTATTAATGGGACTCTTTTTCATCAAGTTCAAAAATGCATAATTATTGATGAACTTAGTCACTTTTCTTACTTTCTGCTTAGTTTCATCAATGATAAGAAAATATCTGGCATTTCCTAATTTTCCAATATTAGATCAATGCAATTTATAGCTTAAAGAGTCCAATAAAAATTCAATATTCAATTCTAAAAAGATTGATTATATACAAATACTTGAAAAAAATAAAATTCATAAAGCTAATGTATTGGAAATGTTATTACCATATTCATAACATATTATGAGTTATGATTATGGCATATCCAGGTAGATTCTTTACTAATATAGATGGTACAAATTGTTAAAAATTTAAATGAATATTATAAATGAAACTAAAAAAATTACACACACATAGACACATATATAGGTACATTAAAAATATACAATAATTTCTTATATCTTATTTCTTTTGTCCATGTACATTACAAAAATGGCTTTATTATGAAAAAATAAAAAGAAAAATGATTACTATACCATTCACAATTTCATATTATGTTGATTATATTCTCATAAATTGTTGTACTAAAAGGCATATCTTAAAAGCCCCATTTATATGCACATAATTGACAATGTAAATCATCAAGTATTCTTCAATGTATTCTTAATTTTTCAAACATATAAGATTTATAAAACTTCTTCCATAACAAACTTTAGTTTTGTCCATTTCTTTTATCCTTAATATTCAACTATATATCAAAAATGAAACTCAGTTACATTTTCTATGTGTAAGTAAAAGAAAACAAAATTGAGTAATATTATTAAATTTACTAGTTTTAAGTTAAAAAGTTATACTAGTAAGAGTGTCTCCAACCCTCCTTAGCTCGCTCTCAAATCACCTATCACCCAAATCTTACTTGATCAAGAAAAACCTCTAATTAAACTATCTCTTTCCTTTATTTTAGCCTTTTTAGAACAACATTTAAATTTAAAGATATTTTTTAGCCTATATAAGCCATCGAGTTTCAAAATCTCTTATAAATATGGTAATCCTCGCACATAAAATAAAATTCCCCTATAATAAATGGATAATCTTATCAGTGGGCATTTAAAACTAGAATAAAGTTCCCTATATTAAGTTAGTGTCATATATTTTGTAGCCAATACATAATCCTTGTATCAAACCACTATTACCCTTATATCATAAGACCTGGCGGAGGCAATGATCTGGAGGTAGCTAGCTAACAATGACAGTGAATTTAATGGCAGATGTTTGGAGAATCGCATCGAGCAAAGAAGAAAATAATAGAGAGGAGATGGCAAATTAATGGAGAGGAGATGGTAGATTGGCAAAAGGTCTAGTGATAGTGATGACCAGTAAAGGATAGACAGAAGGAATGGAGAGCAAACTTAAGAGTTAGTATTTAGGAGTGTTGGACTGGGCAGTAAGCTACAGTTTAGAAGATAAGCATACATTTTGTTTAATATAGTATTACACTTTATTAAATTTTTAATCTCAAAACGGTATTGATCAATATTTCAGGTATTGGTCAATTCCAAGATCCAAAATTGTACTTATACATTGAGTAACATTTTTTGACTAGCACAACATGTGATTGACATAAAGGGTAATAGTCAATATTAAATAACCACAAGTGAACGACGTAGTTGTAGCTAGTACTGACAAGTACGGGTCGATCTCATAAAGATTATGAATACTAGTAATCACCTTTCCCCTATTATGTAGCCTAAGGATTGATTTTAAATTTTTAATAAGAAGAAACTAAAAATAAAATAGGAAACAATAATGAACATAGAGATAGTGGAATTCATTTAGAAATTACCGTTATTAGAAATTAGTATCTAGTCTCGAATTCCTCTAAAACCTTAACATATTGATCTTTTATCATGAAATTGTTTGTTGATGTATTGGACCGGGGAGACACCTATAGTATGCTAGTAGCTGACATTGAGTTTACTAATAACTAATCCTAAAGTCTCTAGCCGAATTACTCAAGTTAAATCTTATAGGGTTGCGTTACCAATTTATGAGTCCCTCTATTAGGTTTGACCCTAATATGGAGGATTTATGTCATCCTATCTCTAGAGTTGAAATCATATCCTTCTGATTATAGTAGATCTATTCACACTAGAATTTTTCAATCTCTACGTATGAAATCAGATTATGATCTAATGTCTCAGGTTATTAGAACATAAATAAAATGAGTAATCAAATCAAAACATATCAAACAACCAATCACATTAATAAAAGAATCAAATCATGTTAAAGTACTAACATAAGGTTAATCTAACCTAAATACTAATTGGGTGTTTAGTTACACATGATCAGATACGAAATCAAACATACATTAAAGAAAAACAAATAGAAAACAACAGGTTCATAATTCTAGATCTCCCTGATTGTCTTCTATTGAATGTTCTTGTGATGTAAAGGCTTGATATTGTGTTTTGATGGATCTTTCGATGTTTCTTCATGTTTCCCACTTCTTTAAACCAAAATCGCACTTAGAGAACGACTCCATGTCTGGAAATCACCTTTCCAAAGTCTCCTCCTTTCTTCTGCCCACGAAACATCACTTTTATATTGAATTCTAGGTTTTTTGGGTTACGCATGATCATGTGCATGATCATGTGCATGGTCGTGCACATGAGCATTCATAATGGAGGTATGCCGAACATATTTCTTCCAAATTGTTGCTTTTTCAATTTTAACCGCGTTTTTGTCCGATTTCTTCTCCTTTAGGTCTATAGAGGCAATTATAACCTGTAAACACACTTAAAGCATATTAAGTACCAAATATATAATAAAAGTATCAAATATCAAGCAAAATACATCAAATATGGGTGTCTAAATATAGTCAAATATTCATCTATCAAACATTCCCACACTTAAGCTTTTGCTTGTCCTCAAGCAAACTATAATCAAAATTATAAATCTACAACATCAATCCATTGTGAGTTGTGGATATGGCAATGAATTGTAATTCCTACAATAAACCACAAACTCAAGATCAAATAGAGAAATTCAAAAGCTAATTAAATTAATAAGCCACAAATACAATAAGATACAATAAAATAAATAAATAAATAAATAAGTAAAATAAAATAAAATAAAAACAAACTAAAATGAAAATGGCTAAAGTAATAGCATTCAGGTTTTCTTATTATCAAGTTACCCAACAACGGTGCCAAAAACTAGATTGGCCTAAAGCAAAATAGTCAATATTAAATAACTGTAAGTGCATGGTGTAGTTGTAGCTAGTACCGACAAGTACGGGTTGATCCCACGAAGACTACGAATGTCAATAATCATCCTTCCCCTATTATATATCCTAAGGATTGATTTTAGATTTTTAATGGAAAGAAACTAAAACTAAAACTAAAACTAAAACAATTAAAATAAACTATGAAGCAATAATGAACACAGAGATTGTGGAACTCACTCAGAAAACTATCCTTGTCAGAAATTAGTATATAGGCTCGAATCCCCCTAAAACCTTAATAGATTGATCTTTTATTATGCAATTTTTTGTTGATGTATTGGACCGTGGAGACTCCTATGGTATGCTAGTAGCTGACCTTAAGTCTACTAATAACTAATCGTAAGGTCTCTAACCGAATTACTCATGTTAAATCTTATAGGGTTGCATTACCAATTTATGAGTCCCTCTATTAGGTTTGACCCTAATATAGAGGATTTATGTCATCATATCTCTATTGTTGCAATCAACTCCTTCTAATTATGGTAGATCTATTCACACTAGGATTTCTCGATTTCTTCATACGAAATCAAATTATGATCTAATATCTCAAGTTATTAAAACATAAATGAAATGCGTAATTAGATCACAATATATCAAATAATCAATTGTATTAATAAAAGAACCAAATCATGTCAAAGTATTAACATAAGGTTCATTTAACCTAAATACTAACTAGATGTTTAGTTACAGATTGTTCAAACATACATTGAAAGAAAAATAAATAGAAAACAACGGGTTCATAATTCTAAATCTCCATGATTATCTTTTGTCGAATGTTCTTGTGATGTAGAGGCTTGATCTTGTGTTCCAATGGATCTTTCGATGTTTTCTTTGTGTTTTCCACTTCTCTAAACCAAAATCACACCTAGAGAATGACTCCACGTCTAGAAATTGCCTCCTTAAAGTCTCCTCCTTTCTTCTACCCACAAAATGTGACTTTTATATTAATTTCTTGGTTTTTTAGGTTATGCACGGTCATGTGTACAGCCGTGTACATAAGCATGCATAATCAAGGTACGCTGGATGTCACAAAAGTGCATAGTTGTGCATTTCTTCCATATTGTTGTTTTTTCAATTTTAGCCACATTTTTGTCCAATTCTTCTCCTTTAAGTCCATAGGGGCAATTATAACGTATAAACACAGTTAAAGCATATTAAGTACCAAATATATAATAAAAGTATCAACTATCAAGCAAAATACATCAAATATGGGTGTCAAAATATAGTCAAATATTCATCTATTAGCACGTACCAATTAGTACTCATCAAAATAATACGATATTCTATATTTTGATTATAACTATTGATGAGGAGTTTTATAGAGCTTTCTTGGTGAAGTTACTTAAAATTGGTAAATTTAGGATTTGCCAAGTTTATTTGATCAATGATATAATCAATGTAGCAATTGAACATATTAGGCATTCCGAGTGATTAGTTGAAGATACATAGTCAAATCCTCAATTTGGTTTGAACTTTGGAGACTTTGGTAAAATGAAAATAAATCAACCTATCAAATTATAGAGTTTTCCTTTTTTACAAATAAATAACTTTAATATGAAGAAATGTTATTGATTAAAGAATAACTATCTATTCTTCTTATTGTCATGCTTTTGGCATTCTGAGTAAAGATGTCAGGAAAGTTAACCTGGATCAATTCAACATTAATGAGTTTGAACCAAGTTAATTGAATTTTATGTCAGATATAGACTTTTTTTAAATTCAAGTTTCAATGTTATCCTCAAACTTTGAGCTTTAAGGCTCGACTTCGACCCAAAACTTGAATTTTTGTAATATAAAACATGGTTATTAATATAAACAAAACAATATCATTTTGTGTGAACAAAAATCCAAAACTTTATCTATATTGCCTTAACTCTCTTATTGGGTGACTAGTGTTGTTTTTGTCACCCTAATAACTCTCGACTTTCATTTTCTTTATTGTTGTTTCTCCTATTGGTTGTTTATTGACTGGCTGGTGTCTTACTATTTCATACTTTTTGAATGAGTGCAAATCTGAGGAGAAATAAAAAAATTTACGTAAAAGCATTATTGTTATTCCCTCCATGCTCTCACATATCTCTTCATTTTTTTCTAAATTTTTCTCGTATTTCTCCCCTCTTTCCATTTAGATACACACTACATCCTCTTTACCTTTTTCTCCTATTTTCTATTTGTGCTTTATCTAACTGCAAACCACTTCATCGCCAAATCTTGAAAGTTATTGTTGTTGATTTTGACAAAAAAGCAGACTGAATAACCTTGCGCAACTTTTTTGTTAATTATTGTTTATTTTATCAAAAAGCAAACTGCAAGAAAGGCAACAAGGTGGCAGTGAGAAACAACTCGTCTATTCTTCCTCCATTATCTCTTTTCATGTTTATTTAGTTAGAACTTGAATTGATCAAACTTTAGGTTAAAGCTTTATCAAGTTCATGTTCTAACTAAATTATGTAAGCCAAATAAGGCAAACGTCAGGCCAAGCTTGAGATGTACTTTAAGAGGGTCAAATTGGGTCGATATAATAATAGGGTTTCCTAACCTAATTTGATTCCATCTATAGTCTTAAGTAAAAGAAGATGAATAGTAATTGTATAGCAAGAAATTTCTTAAAGTGAAGGTTTAGAATATGAAAACAAAAGTGTAGTTTCAATATTAATATTTTTACCAAAATGTATGTCAAATCTTGACCTTTCAAAGTATTCAAAACAAATCATGAAGTTTATAAGAGAAATATTGATAGAGTTATGTCTTTTTTGGTTATATGTCATGCCAATGGTGACATGATATATACGTATTTAGTGAATCTCACTAAATATATAGATATCTAGTCAAATGAATCTCACTATGCCACATATATGCCATATAGTATAGTGGAACCCATACATTTTAATTAAATTTTTGTTAATTTTAAACTAATTATCCTTAATTCTGATTTATAACCCTAATTAAAATTAATATCTCTAAGTTAACAAAAATAATCTAATTTATATCTAATTAACCTAATTTTCATCAATAAAACATTAATTTCAAAATTTTCAAATTAAATTCTTTGTTTCACACCATCTAAAAATAGATATGCCCAATTTTTCACTACCTCTACTTAACTTGATCTAAAAATCATTAGCCACCATATTTATTTAATGTGACTTATCCATTTCATATGGTTTCTCCTTCTCCTTATAATGTGTGCTGAGTTTATTAAAAATAATTTCCCTACCTTAGATACTAATAATAATTTGTAGCAATAGTGAATAAGGGTTGAATCTATAGGGAATGGTTTTAATCAAGGCTAAAACATGCTAATAAATAAGTAGGTTAGGAATTGTATGAATTAAACTAATCTAAACTAATAAAAATGGATACAATAGAATCAAGTAAATTATGATGAGAAAACAATCAGATTAATAGGCCTTCTTAGCTTAGTTTTTCCCTTCACTCAAATACCATAATCAAGTGTAAAGTTATTTTTACCCTCTTTTGACATTACTAACCATAGGAAACAACAAGCTCTGTTAACCTCAATTTTCCCTTAGATCGTATCTAACCTAAACAGGCTCTTCAATTAGATCTAACTATTGGATGACCTATAACAAGCTCTCTAGATTTAAAGTAATAGCAACACTAAGAACTACAAAAATAGATTAGGATAAGTAATAATCACACATGCTCGAATTTTTTAACTTAGGTTACATTACCTCTAATGATGCACGACTACTAGTTCGCAAACAATAACAATTACAAATTAAACCCCTAATTCTAGCAAGATTTTGCATATGAATGATCTAACATGCCTAAACTAAATCAAATAAACACAAATTATGAACACTAGTCTTATAATATCATAATCAATTCTATAGAAGAGTAAAAAGTAATTTCTAATTGATTAATGCATAAACAAGGTTTTAAGCTTCATATCCTCTTGAACTGGAAGAAATAGATTTAATTTTGCACAGTTTTTGAAATCACACATCCAAAAGAGAGGGAAGAAAGTTAAAATCTAATTATGTGTTGTCCTCTCAATAAGAAAATAAATGGTTTAAATAGCCTAAAATTTATAAGAAATTTAAAAATAAAAAATCTTACAATAATCATATCAAAATCGCATAAACTAAGGAAATAAATAAAATAAAATAAGACTCCTAAATAAGATAGACAATGATTACTTAGCTATGTATTTTATGTCTGAGGCACAAGAAGCATAAAAAATAAAACTCATCCATATTCGTTAAACCTCTTAATATGGAAACTTGTGACAATATTAGCTTCAAGTGAGATTTAAACCTTGATACCTTCTGATTCTGAAATAACTTTAAAAATAAAATTATAGCCTCTTTTTAAGGTTTCTATAACTTCTTAAATCTTCTCAATAAGAATTCGGATGAGAAAGTTATGGCTAGAAAATTAGATATTAGTTGAACAATCTAAAACTACAAAATTAAGCTCGTTTTGTTTTTCTTTTTTGCCTCCATTTGCTACCTAAATCAAAATATGAACTAAAATGAGTATTTTAGACACAAAATAATCATTAACCACTAAGAACTAAATAATAAATAAATATTTCATTAATCAATTATCAAATTCTCCCTCACTTAACTTTTGCTCGCCCTCAGGCAAAACTCAAAACTCATAATCACTATTCCTAAAAATCCATGGTTGCAATTAATGATATAAATAAAGAACAACCAACCCCTTAAAATTTATATCACCTCATAAAAAAATATTCTCAATAAATAAAATTTGATAAGCAAGAACTTTCACTCGAAATTAGACCAAAGTAAATAGGTAGACGCTCACAAATATAAACCCTCATGTGTTTCACTCAAAGTTTGTTCAAATGGAAGTGCCTTATCATAGGCTTGCATATCTGCTCATTCATCATCATTGGGATCACATACATGATATAAATTGTAAGGATTTTTTCCAAAGATTTTAATAAGGCTAAGGATCAAGGTGAAAATTTAATTTGGGATATGAAGCTCAAAAGCTAAGAAACTAGTGAAACAAATCAACATATAATTAAACATTGAATACAAAAACAAATACTCAATCAAATTTGTAGCCATTAAGTATAAAGAATGAAAAAAACTAAATCATACAACTTCTTGAATAGCTTCCAAACATTTAAATTACAAAATAATAACAACTTGCCACCTTAAGAATCATGAACAAACTGAACCCTTTCTTAGAAATCATAAGAGGAGTTAACAACTTTGAGAAATTGTAACATTAAGAACACTCTTCGTACTTCAACTACCTATCTTTTATTTTTTTTTCTTACTCCCTTTTATTAAGCCATAATGGAATCCATATGCTTGATAATTAAATTACATTTCAATGCATTATCCACAACCAATCCACACAATTGAATAATGAGTACCCCCATACTTAATTTGCTCCCATTTAGAAATAAGGATTAACAACACTCTGATGATTATAAGGCTTGGGTAGAATTCATCTTTTTTAAAGTAAAAGGCTTATATATGGGTTAAAAAAAATATATGGCCAAATAAGCTCATAGGGACTCATTAAAGAGAAAATATATCATATAGGAAGATTATTTGGGTAATGTAGCTTATAAATAAAGAGGACCTTAATTATATTCATGTATGAATATATCAATGTGACCTCGAAGATAATAAGGGCAAGTTATAAAAAAAATCAATTTAAGAATATTACACATGAAAGGAAAAATAGTAAGACTAATACGAATGTGACATTCTAGGGGCCTAAAATCTCACATGCTTTTGTTTACCAAGTCTAGTCACTACCAATTTCAAGGAAAGTGACTATATTAAATACTTAAAAGTTGTAAGACCACTTATTTAATCATGTTATGAATTAATCAAGCTTAGTTGATTCTTCAGTCATGGTATGCAACCAAAAGTACATTGAAAATACTAAAACTATTTTAAGAAATTTTAAAATATAATTTTTTAAAAAATAAAACAAAATTAAATCCCCCTACTTAAAACTTCCACTATCCTAAATGTAAGGCCAAATGGAAAGAGAAAGAAAAAATATATTAAAATGCATAAATAAGAGGGAAAAGGATTAAACTCCTCTTGGGTTGCCTCCCAAGTAGCACCTTTATTTAATATCGTTAGCTCAACATAAAACTCCAACCATTAAACAACATAAGTTGTGCCCTCTAACTCCATTTTCTCAACATTATTCACTGCAAATTCCTTGTAATAAGGCTTAAATCAATGTCCATTCGCCTTAAACATCTTTCTTATCTTTAAGCTTTGAATCTCTATTGCATTATAAGGGGAAAATTAGTAATAACAAAAGAACTATCCTAACAAAAATGTAATTTACCTAGAAATAGTTTAAGTCTCAAATGGTAAAGGAGAACTTTTTTACCCACATCAAAATTCTTCCTTTAAATCATCTTATAGTGAAATTGTTGAGTTCTCTTCTTATAAATCATTACATTCTCATATGCATCATTCATTATCTCCTTAATCTTTTTTTATTGAGACTTCCTTTTAGCACCTTCCTCACCAAGATCGATGTTAACTTCTTGATCACCCAAAATGCTCTATGGTCTAACTCTGTTAAGAGGTGACATGGCTCACTTCTTAATCATCCTCTTTATGAACCAACTGGTTAAGTTGGTTGATAACTACTTTTTTGTCCCTTTTTTATCTTTTGTTTCTAAATCAAACTCTTGAAGGTGGAAAATCTACCTAATTATCCTTGGTTTTTCTTCCTTCTTGATGAGCAAATACTTCAATGTAGCATTATCAAAATGGATAATCAATTTAGCACCCAATAAATATGACCAATTTTTTTTATAAAAGTATAATAGATAAAAGCTCTTTTTATTGTAGAATAATTTCATTAGGTTAATCCAAATTCCTTGAGGTATAGTAAATAACATGGGATGACTTGTTGACATTTTGACCTTGAACCCCTACTGTATAATCGCTTGCATCATATACAATCTCAAAAGAAAGGTTCTAATCTAGGGTTTGGATCATTGTTGGAGATGTCAAACGCTCCTTCAATTTGTCAGATACCTCTTTGCACTTGTCATCAAACTCAGAAGCCATATTTTTCTACAACAATCTGCATAGGGGTGAAGCAATTTTAGAAAAGTCCTTGATAAATCTTTGATAGAATCCTGTATGACTGAGAAAAATATCAAACTTCTTACACACTTGTGGAATAGGTAAAGCATAAATAAGATATATTTTAAATTTATTAACTTTTATTCCTCTAAATGAAATAACATGCCTTAAAACTATACCTTTCTCAACCATAAAATGATATTTTTCCTAATTATGAATAAGGTCAATTTCATTGAATATTTTCGTAATTAGTGATACATTTCTAAGAAAGTGATAAAAATAATATCCATAGATACTAAAATCATCTATAAAAAACCTTTATGATATTCTCAATGTAATAAAAAAATATGTTTACTATACATCTTTAAAAGATGGCAGGAGCTTTACAAAGACCAAAAAGCATCCTTTATTAAACAAATGTACTAACTAGGCATGTATAAGTGATCTTCCCTTGATCCTATAGTGTTATAAGAATATGGAAATAACTTGAAAGAAAATAGTAGTAATTATAACCAGTTAATTTTTTAAGCATCCAATTAATAAAGGAAAAGGAAAAATGGACTATATGAGTTAAAGCATTCAATTTTCTATAGCCAATAAAAACTTACCACCTAGTTTGCTTATGAGTGGGGACCAACTCAACATTATGATTTTCTACTACTATCACTCTAAATTTCTTAGGAACAATATGCACAAAACTTACCTACTTACTATTAGAAATAAGAGAAATCACTCCAACATCTAGAGGTTTTGGAATCTCCCTTTTCACCACTCCCATCATTGGGGAATTCAACCTACATTGTGCACCTCTAACTAGCTTAATACCTTATTCAAGCAAGACCTTATGCATGTATATAAAATAGCTTGTCCCCTATATTTGGTATATTCTGACCAATGACCTCCTTATGGTCCTTAAGCACATGAACCAAATTATCCTTTTAACTAGGACTCAACTTTTCTAAAATGATCATAGAAAGAATATCATTTTCCCTCAAGTACATATATTTCAAGTAGGTAGGCAATGGTTTCAATTTCAAAGTAGGTGCCTATATAGTAGAAGGAAACAATTTCTATTAAGAGGCTGTTTGGAACAGCAAGAATTGAATTCAATGTGGTAATTGAATTCAATTCGCTTGTTTGGAATGTTAAAAATGACATGAATTGAATTCGTGGGTGGAATTCAATTCACGCAGCCTACATGTTTCTTCATTAATTCAATTCACGCACCAACACACGTGAATTCAACTCCAAGTCTTTCAATGCTCTCACTCACTCAAAGTCTTCTGTTTTTTTCTCTCCGTCTGTTCTATCATTTTACCGCTTTATACATGTTTTCAAACCTGAAGAAATTTTGTTAAACTAATCTTCAGCATCCAAAACCCAAGGTAGTTGCCGTCATCTTCAACAGCCAAAGCACCAAGCAGTAGAAATATAAACCTTTATGTTAATATAATTGGAAAAACAACAAACCTTTATTTTTGTGTTTAATATAATTGGATTGTTGTGTTATTAATTATTTATCAAATTTTCAATACCACTAAATAATTTTTAATTTTTAATTTTAGTTTTGTTTCTTCAAGTTTTCAAAAATTATGAAAATCATAAAAAATAATTTTTATTTCTTGTTTCTTTTTTTCATATTCTGATTTGATATCATTTAAATATATATTATTTAAATTTTAATTATTAATAAAATTTATGAATAATTTAATTCAAAATTATATATTTAATAAATTAAAATTAATTATCAATAAAAATTATTAATAATTTAATTTTTATAATTA
>JANKOD010000193.1:27205708-27219686 GCA_026284645.1 Erythroxylum acuminatum | reverse complement strand
TGAATTCAATTCTAATATTACTGGATTTGTTCCAAACAGTGTAAATTGAATTTAATTCTAATTTCATTAATGTAATTCAATTTAATTCATACATGAATTCAATTCACTGTGTTCCAAACAGCCTGTAAGATTTAGGCAACTGAATAGAAAGAAGCTCAAACCTTTTTTAGATTGGCTCAAGGAGTGTAAAGTTGCCACCATCTTAACCAATCCCTCACTTAACTCCACATCTCTTATTATTTCCAACTCAAGATAGTTGTCAAGGAAACTTCTAATTCGTCCCTACTATTCAGAGCAAACACATATTTTAAAGGGTTTATCACACTAATACCAGACACAAAATATGCATGATTAGGTTGTTTCATGGTATTAAAAACATTTTAAAAATTACTTTACCATCAAAATCCATTTTAAGAGTACCTTCATAAATATATATCTGTGTCGATTTAGGGGAAGAATCATCATCTATATTAAGGATATAAAAATCAGTTGGAAACTAACCTATTCACCTACATAAGAATATCCTTAATTACTAAATTAGGGTTCGCTTTAGTTCAGTTGGCCAATAGCATGGTAACTTCAATTTCTTTCAAAGGTCCTAGATTTAAAGAAGCATAAATAGATTAAGGAATAACATTAATGGATGCTCCTACCTAGCACTGCTCACTCAATCTTAGTATCACTAATCTTACAATTAATGGTAAACATACATGGATCCTTGCATTTGGGAAAAGTTTTCTTTGAGAGATTTTAAAAACATTATCACCCATCATGATCTTTTCATCACCTTGTAACGTTCACGTGTTAATTTATAAATAATTAAGGAACTTCATATATCTTGGAATTTGCTTGATCAATCAATGTTATGTTAACCTCAACCTTGCAAAATTTTATAAGGATCTTCTTTTCCTTTTCTTCCTTCTTTTCTTTTGCTAACCTACTAGGAAAACGTGCAAGGTTATATTTAACCTTAATTTAAGGGTTAGAATTTACCTTTGAATTTGATGCAATGTTCCTTTCTTTCTCGAGTAGCTTCTTAATCTCCTCCTTATTAGTAGCCATGGGAATGGTCCTTTTAGGCTCTTTGAACATCTTACCACCACTCAAGGTCATTGCACTTATATTCTTAAGGTTCACCTTAGGCTAAGACAAAAATCTCCGTTCACTTTGAGATTTTAAGTGGTTAACATTAATTATAATTTGGCTCATCTAATTCTCCAAAATTTGAATGTTAGACCTTACCTCTTGTTGTAATTGCATAGTCTCTTATTAAAATAGTTTCACCTCATGTTAAAATTGTAAGGAGTTAGTAGCAAGAGACTTAACAGTATTGTCCAAAGACATATTGAGTTAAAGGAAGATTATGTCTTGTCTTAGAATTGTTGTTGGTGACCCTCCTACGTATTTAGAGAAAAAAATTGTTAATTATTCCCTTTATAACTAAGGTTAGGATGATCCCTCTAACTTGGGTTATATCCGTTAGAGAAAGTATAATATGGCTTATCTCTATGCTTCCATCTTGCGACATTGGGCACATGTTTGTTAGATGGCCCATGTTTGAACATATCTTATAGGCTTTTACTTATTTCACATTCCGTTACAACCAATTTCCTAACAAAATAGGTAAGTTCAGATAATTATTTTCTCATTAGAAGAAAATTTTATTTTATTCACCCTTAGAATGAGTGTCTCATGTCTGGAATTAAATTGTTAGGAATTTGCCACCATATTATTAATTACATTTCTTATGGCCTCAAGGGTCTTGTCAATTGATGCACCACCAATTGCAACATCAATCATGTTCCTATCCATTAATAAAAGACCTTAAAGAAATATTAGGTTAGGAGTTGATCACTTATTTAATGGTGAGGATAGCTAGTATAAAGTTTCTTAGAGCATTCCTAGTATTCTAAAGGGACTCTCTTTAATGTTGCCTCACACCATAAACCTTCTTTCTCGTACTAGCAATTTTTAAAGTATGGAAGAACTTCTCCAATAATAACCTCTTCATCTTGTTCCATATAGCAATGGATCGCGAAGGTAAATCAAAGAGCTAATCTTTAGTTGCATCTTTTAATGAGAATGGAAAAGCTCGCAGCTTGATTTGCTCTTCTATAAGTTCAAACGTTTTATGCTTAAACAAAATACAATAACTCTTTTAGGTGCTTATGGGGATCCTCACTTACAGGACCATAAAAAGAAGGAAATAGATAAATTAGTCCATGTTTAACCTCAAAAGTAATGCTTTCCTCTAAATTAGGGAAATTAATGCAAAGAAGTTATTGGTTCAAATCTAAAGCTACCAACTCTTTTAGAGTTCTATTATTGTCTCTAAATTCTTCCTTAATCTCCAAATTAGTATAAGCTAACGCGAGATGGAAAGGCAATTCAGCGGAAATTCTTCTTGCTTCACTTTTTAAACTATGCAAAGTTCTTTCAATCGCTGGGTCAAACTGCAATGCACTTTGGTTAGAGTATTGATTTATAGGAATAAATGAGTAAGAAATAAATAACAAATCACGAAAAATAAAATAAAAATTTACATCTAAAAATAAAAAAAAAGCCTAAAAGTTACAGAAAACGATTAGATTTGACCTCCAAATAGTGGAGCTAGTAATCCAATGGATTACCTATTCTTACTTAGAACATCAATTACCTTTAAAAGTAGGCACTACATAGATCAGTTTCCTCTTAAAGTGAAATTTCTAACAAAAATAACAGTTTTTTTTTCACAAAACAAAAAATTAATCATATAAGCTAATTAACACAAAAGGCACAGGATTAATCAACACCAATATTTGAAAACACCGGCAAAATTTGATGCATGTCGATTGAACAAAAATCAATTTTCATACCCTCGATACTAACAATGATTTATAGTAATAGTGAGTAAGAGTTGAATCCATAGAGAATGGTTATTAATCTATGCTGAACATGCTAATAAATAAGTAGGTTAGGAGATTGCATGAATTAAACTAATATAAACTAACAAAATGAATGCAATAGAATCAAGCAAATTATGAAGAGAAAACAATCAGAATAACAATCTTGGCTCTTATTTTAGTTTTCACCTTCACTTAAATAGCATAACCAATTGTAATTTTATATTTACCGTCTTCTGAAAGTACTAACCATATGCAACAACAAGCTCTATTAACCCTTAATTTTTCCTTAGAACATATTTGTCTAAAATAAGCTCTTCGATTTGCTACTTGTGAATTAGAAACAACAACAATTATAGATTAAAGATCTAATTCTAGCAATAAATTTGCATATGAATAATCTAATAGGCCTAAATTAAATTTAAAAAATAAATCATAAATGCTAATCTCATAATAGCACATTCAATTCCGTAGAAGAATAAAGAATAATGTTACTATAATCGATTAATGTATAAACTAGGTTTTAGGCTTCAACGTCCCTTTGAACTAGAAGAAATAGATCTAGCTTTATATAGTTCTTGAAAACACACTTACAAAAGAGAGGGAATAAAGTAAAAATCTGATTTTATGTTGGCCCCTCAATAAGAAATATGGGGTTTAAATAGTGTAGGGTTTTTAAATAAATTATGAAAAATAAAATTCCTAAAATAATCACACCAAAATCTAGTAGAGTAGGAAAGCAAATAAAATAAAATAAGACTCCTAAATAAGGAAAGTAATTATTCACATGCATATTTCATGCTTGAGGGCTTTAGAAGCTTCCAAAATAAATCTCGTCCACATTCATTGAACCACTTAATATGGTGAATTATGATAATAGTAGATTTAAGCGAGACTTCAACCTTGATACTTTCTAATTCTAAAAAAGCTCAAAATATGATATTTGTAGCTTCTTTTTAAGATTTTCATAACATTTTGAATCTCCTCAATCAGAATTAAGACGAGAAAGTTAAGGTTAGAAAATTGAACAGTAGTCAGACTGTTTAAAACTACAAAATTAACCTCGTTTTGCTTATTTTGCCTCCATTTACTACCTAAACCAAAATATGAATCAAAGTGAGTGTATTAGGCACAAAATGGTTATTAAACAATAAGCATTATGGAATAAATAAATAGTTAATTAATCACTTATTACCTTATCACAAGACTTCAAAGACAAAAAATTAAAGATATCACCTAAGAGCTTATGCTTCGTATGCCAAATTTAATATTGCCAAACTTCTTTTTTAGTTACAAGACTCTTGACTTTCTTTCTACAATGTGTTTTAATCTTTCATTTTATCTGTATGATGGAATTGGATTGATGTTGGCTTATCCTATGTAAGAACTATTATATGGAATTAGTGATAAAAATCATCTATGTTTATAGGTACTTCACTAGTGATCAGAGGTGTAGTATCTTTTCTTCTCATAATAAGTAACTTGTTTAGTCACAAAATACCATATACCTAATGTTCAAGTTTTTGTGTTCAAACTTACCATATGACATAATTAATCCTTTAAGAGTCTTTAAACCACACACTTTCTTGAATAGCTTTATTAACCTCTAATATAGCATGAATACTATGTAATGGAGGAAATTCGTGACTATGATACTTTAAGATAATTTTGTTATTCAACACAAGTACTTCCAAGATTTTTACTGCATCCATCAAATCTACAAAAGAAGTCTCTTACACCTTTTTGGAAAAGGAATAAATGCAGGAAAATTACATGTTGAGTGTTAAATGGTGATTTTTTTGCCAATTGATTAATAACAAATTGCAAGATAGAGAGACCATCACGTAAATACATCAAAAAATGCACTTGCTTGCTTTATAATTTTTGCAATCCATATTGCTCCTCTCTAAGTCTTTTTGAAGCTTCTTTATCCATGATCATAGTAGAAAACATATTGAATTCTACTAGATTATGAAGACAAAACATGTTTTACATATTAGAGTTAGGTCATACCTTTTAGTTATAATCTAACTAATATTTGTAGATACATTTACAAATACGCTTTTATGTGGGTTTAGAAGTTATTTGCAGTTACATTTAATTCATTATGTAAGAACTTGATTGGAAGATTGTCTTTATACTCTACTGCCTTTACTAGTTTCTTTAAATGTAGCATGTGCTTTTACAATTACTGATGTGTTATAGCTAATGCAACATAGGATATATATTATTGTTAATATATAGGTCTATTACGTGCTTCCAATTCATATTATCATCCCTTAGGCTATGTATGGTTAGAGGTTTATTAATAGAATGGAATGGAATGTAATATTATTCCAACGTTTGAGAGGAGGGTTTATAATAGAATAGAATAGAATGGGATGGAAGAGGAGGGTTTCACATTACATCACATTTCATCCTAAACAGTAAAAATGAAAAAAAAACCTCCAATTTGGGGGTAGTTAGGGTAAAATGTAAAATGATAAACAACTTTACACTATATAAAATTATAAACCCTTCATCCAAATAACATTTCATTATATTACATTATGAACCCTTTCATCCCTCCCAAACAACAATTTTCTAATATTAGATCTATTTACATTCTATTATATTATAAACATTCCATTTCATTCCATTCCATTATAAACATTCCATTCCATTATATTATATTCCATTCCATTAAAAACCTTACATCTAACCAAGCATAGCCTTAGTTACTTTTTTAATCGTATGGTCTATATTACACTTTCATTTTTTGTGATAAGTTCCTTAGTTAGTATAGTGATCAAAGCCCAATTAATTGTAGTGGTAGCTCCTAAAGCTATAGAATCCTTGTCACCTACTAATATAATATTAATTTTAAATGCTTTGAATGTGGTTTGCTATTGTTAGTTAAAAGAATGATCATAATCTAAAAAGGAGACTTTATAGATGTCACAATTATCTAGTAAGTTTTTATTTGTAATTAGTTTTAAAAATTTTATGTTTATGTTTATGTTTAAATTATGAAGTAATTTTTTAAGTTGGAAGATATGATTCTCTTAAGTAGTACACTGACAAATATACCGAGAGAGTTGTTAAAATTAATTCATAAATTAAGTAAATAAATATTTATGTTGAAGAAGGTGATTAAAACAATCATGACCAAGGATATTGACAAGCAAATAAAGCTCATAAAGCAAGACATTAATTTTTTGACAAAAGAGAAAAAAGAGTCAGAAACTTATGTTATGCTTGTGATAGTTGATATTTTCAACCATATTATGAGGAAATGATATTAAATTACAATATTAGAGTTTTAACTTTACTTTTATTAAATGTAATAAATGTGCACTTAAACTATATATTGTAATGATTTTATTAAAGTTGAAACTTGACTTCTAATTGACTATATCTGTTAGGGAATACATAAAATCAATTAAGTTGGTCTCACACAACAGCTTAAGCTATTGTGTTGAAACGGTCACTTAACATGGTATCAGAGCCTTTGTGACCAAGCGGTCGTGAGTTCAAATCCTACCACCTACTTATTATTCAGCACAAGGTAGAGTGAGCCTGCGCAAGTTTCAAGCCCAAAGGGCTTTCACTTGAGGGGGTGTATTAGGGAATACATAAAATCAATTAAGTTGGCCTAACACAACAGGTTAAACTATTGTGTTGAAACGGTCACTTAACAATATCAAACTTGTATTCTATATCAAAAACAACAAAAGGGGAAAAGGAATTCCGCCATTATTTTTCGTATCAAACATGTAATATTAGCATATAAAGACACAATATTAAGCCGAACTGTATATTAATTGGAATTCATATACAAAATTTTATTAAACATGGCAACATGTAGCCAAAAGTTATTTCAAATGTTTGTATCAAAAGAGCATATTAAAAAGTTAGTACATTAATATTGTTCATGTAATTTTAAGTCATATTTAATCGGGGGCTGCCTCATTATTAAGACGTTCACAACACGTTAAAATTTTGGCTCTTTCCGTTCCCATTTTGTTGGATTTTCCAAACTACATTGAGGCTCTCCAATTAGATTCATTTACTGGTGAGATTACAGAGGCCGTTCGCTAAAATCCTCTTCTCAACTAGATTTTCCAATGATAAATCGTAAGTTCTATTTTAGAGAGAGGTTAGTTATTTTAGATGAGCATTCTCTTCGCTAAAAGCTTCTCGCGATATCTCATGAAACACTTATTATGGGGCATGGTGGATATTTAAAGACTTTGAACCATCTTTCTTCTAATTTTTTTTAGCCATGACCATGAACGAAGCAAGATGTCAAAACCTATGTTTAGAATTGTTTGGTATGTCAACAAGCTAAATAAAACATGTTGGTCTTTTGTAACCATTATCAAAAAGAACATGGGGATGTATTATTGAATTTCATTATAGGATTTCCTAAGTCTGGTGGCTACGAAACTATTTTGATAGCTGTAGACCCTTTTAGCAAATATTCTCATTTTTATTGCTATTTCTCACCCTTATACTACCTAGTCAATTGCTTTGCTAATATTTCTTATAGAGAAATTGTTCATCTAGACAGTATTCCTCAGTCAATTATTTCTAATAGAGATGTGATCTTTCTCAGTGCCTTTTCGCAGGAGCTTTTCTGACTCAGCAATATCAAACTGGGGATGATCATTTGATATCATCTGTAATCTGATAAGCAAACGGAGGTTATCAACAGGTGTTTGAAAACTTATCTGAGGTATTTTGTCAGGGGCATCCACGTTCTTAGTTATGTTTTTAACCATGGGCAAAATTCTCTTTTAATATGATGTTCGATACTTCAACATGACAACTCCATTCAGATTGGTTTATACAATGGACCCTCCTACCAATTGGTAAAACACTCATTGCTAAGCTTGAGGAATAACTACTTCTGACATGTGATGCCATGCTCAAGATCCTAAAGGCAAATCTCTTAAAAGCTTAAACTCAGATGAAGCAACAAGTTGATAGCATCAGAGGGATCTAATTTTTCAAGTTATTGACTCTATTTTTCTGCATTTGTAGCCCTATTGTCAACTCTCTTTGGCTCACCACAGGTACAGAAAATTATCCCCTCAATTTTTTGGACCATACAAGATTGTTTGACCAGTGACCTATAAATCATAGCTTCCTAAATCTTACAAACTCCATCCAATATTCCATGTCTCTTTACTTTGACTAGTACATGCACAAGAAGTGTGACTTTTCCATCTATTCTTCCAATTAATGCTGATTATGAGTTTACCTCATCTCCAAAAAGAGTCCCATCTAACTAATGAATTGGAAAGGCTGGTACTTCAATGGGCAAATGACCCTTTTGAAGAAGCAAGCAGGGAGAGTTATAATCTCATCGCCGAACAATTTTGTTTTTTTCGCTACGAGGACAAGGCGATTTTTTTCAGAAGGATGTACTTATTTTAGAAGGAAATCAAAACAAAAAATCATATGAAGCTGACATGACAATTACCAAGTCAACTTATATAAGATTTTGGGTGCTTCACTTCCCTACTCTTCAAATCCCTTATAGGGGAACGTCTCAACTAAAGCAATCAGTACCATCTAGTTATTTTATTATATGTTTCTCTAAAATTTTAACAGTTGGCTATTACATATGAGGGTTTAAATACCTGTTGTTGGTCTTGTTTTTTAGGATCCAAATCATTTGTTTTAATGTAGTGAAATCTTGTTCTCCCCGTAAGGTGCTCAAGATTCTTGCAATCAAAATTCCTATCTGTAGTTTCAATCAGACACTATCGCAAAGAAGAAACTTGTTCATAAATGAAATTTGATTTCAAAAAGATTGGTCTAGGATAACAAAAGCTATCACAACTATAATTTAACAACACGTAGCTGCATGAGGGAGCAAAGGCCTATTTGATAATTCCTACCTGCGGCACTTGCCCTTAAATATAACAATTTACTGCATCATTATCGAAAACAAAGTGAAAGGTGATCTTTCACAAAATAATTTACCTATCATGCATTTGCAACATTGTTTCCTTAGATGCTGACATAGGGATGCTGGGATCCTGAAACCAAAATTTTCAAGGGTATGCCTTGAGGTGGAAAACCTGGCAAGCTGGCTTATATGACCTTTTTATTGAAGCCTGCTCAAACTTCTTGGCAGCACCCTCATTCTCTTCTAAGCTAATCTGCATGAAGAACCTTATCCACCAAGATGAGCTCCGAAATTTAGCCTTCACAATATCACCAAAAAAAAGAAGAAAAAAAAAACTTAATTATTCTTCTTGAGTAATGCTTCCTTTATTCACTCATTTCATAGAAACAAAAATTTCAAAGCATCATAAAACAAAAGATGATATGAGTGAAGGACATAACATTTAACACATCATAACATTTAACACATCAATTCTAGAATTTCATTGCTATTTAAAAACAATCAGCTCAATTAAACATACAATGGCCTCAAAGGTGGATAGGAGAACATTTTTTGACCTTCTTCTACCTAATATCACTCGCGGATTGACTAGCTCTGAACACTATACTTAATACTTCTTAAAAGCTCCCGGCATAATTCCCAGAGGCTTTTGGATGCATATTGCATACAACCAACATTTCATTAACTTATAGACTAAAACCCAGTCCCCATATAGTCAATTAAATTGGTCATGCTCGGATGTGGAAGAAAGATGCCAAGCTGCCAAACAATGAACAAGATTTTTCAACAAATGAACACTACTTACCGGACGACCAAACTTAGATAACTCTGAAACTTTAGCTCTTTGCTGACCTGGAAGGCCTACATAAAATTTAAAAAGGAAAATAAATATCAGCAAATATCAATGATTTCAAAAAAAACTCAAATTAATATGTCTGCCAATAAAATGTCTGGAAAAACCAATACCATTATTTTAGAGCAGCAGTCTCAAAGTCACTAACAACAGATCATAAACAAATAAGAAGTTGGTCTTACAGGACAAAATACTATTTAAACAGTTTACAGAATAGAGTGTCATCAAAATAAATTATCGTGGAATGAAGTTCATCATCAAAATATTTTGACCTGGCTGTCTTGACAATTGCTAAATATCAGAAGGCTATAAAATAAATATATAAACACAAGACTTTTGCCCCAGTACCAGTAAACACAACAATGCCGTCACTAGCCACCCTTGCCAATTCTGGGAGCGTCTTATTGAGATATTTTGGAGATAAGTAATCCAAAGCATCCGACACCAAAACCATAGAGAATGATTTTGAGCGGTATGGAAGATGATACTTAATGTCAGCAACACGAACAAAACCTCTACGAACAAGACTCTTGCAGGTGCCATCTACATCATCCAAATCATAAGGTTCCACGCCCCATCCTTCAGTATCCTCTTCTTTTAATAACTTTGATACCACTGAACAAGTATCAGGACCAACATGTAGCACTTTTCGCATGCTATCACCATAAGCCTTCTTTAGTACAGGTAATGCTCTTTGCGCTTCTAAAGTGCATGAGACAGCTCCTGGATACACATACTTGAAATCTTCAGATTGTTGCTTCATTTATTAGAGACTGCCTTACCAGAAAGAACAACAGATAGCACAACAACAATATTAAATACCAGATTTTCACAGGGTGAAAATGTTG
This sequence comes from Erythroxylum acuminatum, assembly GCA_026284645.1. NCBI lineage: Eukaryota > Viridiplantae > Streptophyta > Magnoliopsida > Malpighiales > Erythroxylaceae > Erythroxylum > Erythroxylum acuminatum. The sequence continues at coordinate 27,209,204 of JANKOD010000193.1, read as the reverse complement.
ATTTCAATCCGTTACTTTATGATAAAAGAGAATAAGTACAAACTCTGGAATATTTGTAAATGTCTAAAATTCCCAGACATATGTCATCTCATTCAAAATAGTTAAAAATGGTTGCTTTGTGCAAGAATAAGAATAAAAGGACTATAACCACAAAATTTCAATACATGAGAACATTTTTGCCAACAATATGTTTTGATCTAGACGATAGAAAAGCATAGGATAGTGGGTCAAAAGGGCCCTTTTGATATTAAACTTCTGCTGTGGAAAAACTTGGTCAGCAGTGACATGACCATTTATGAAAGCAACTGCCGGAGTATGCAGATGATAATAAAAAGTTTAACATAAGTAATATCTGCCAAAATCTTGGTTTGACTCTCCTAACTATTCTTTTTGGCATACGCGGCAAGAACTAAGCCTATGGACCAAAATTGGAATGATTAATGGCATTGCTCAATTAAAAGTTCAGAGGTTGTGCAGGCCTTTAAAACATAAAAGGAAAGAACCAGGTCAGCCACAATTGGGCTGTCAACTGCCAAATTTCAACTTAAGAAATTACATAGATCTTGGAATAAAAGTTTAAACCAAGTCAGTTATGTGAAGCCCTGTTTAACCCCACAAAGATATTGAACAGAATGAGCCTCCCTCTTGCTGCTGATTTGTACACAGTAAAAAGAATTGAACATACAAATGAAATTGAATATGGTCTCGGACAAGAATTATGGCAGAAAATAGGTGAATAAGCCACAGATACAGATTCATGTTCAAACTCAACATAATTTTTTTAGTCAGGAATAAGCGTAAACAGCAACATGAAGTCTAAAAAGAACTGCCTACTCAATAAATAAATCCAAAGAACAAGCCAAATAAACATCTGATATAAATTGGCATACTTTAAGCCACGTAATAAAATTACACAACTTCCAACAAGGAAGAAAACATATGAATATCGCAAAAAATTTACCTTCCAGTCGACTCACAGCTTCCCTATCTGCAATTTGTCCACCTGTGACAAGAACATTAAAGACTCAGTTGAAACTAAAGTACAAGTAAGACCAATGGTACCAAAAAAAAAGAATTGGTGATCCTTAGAAGCCTCAAACTTCAAAGAGTTTAAAATATAGGTTTACCGGTATGCGAATGGAAGTTTATAAATCTAAACTAACAACAAAAGTAAAGCTCCTGGAGCAAGACTTGCTCAGTAAGTACAAACCTGACCCACTGTAACAATAACCAATAAGGAGAATCGCACCCTGAAACAGACCAAGAAACCCCGTTATTAGTTTTCATACAAAAACTGAATCAGTTAAGTAGGCATCCATGCTACTATGTCAATAATTGTTCCCAGAGACAAATGGATGCTTCTAGTGAATCAAGCCTGCTTATTTTGTCAACCAATATCATTGTTTATGATGTAAAGCCAAAGACTTAAAATGCAGAAGACACAATACCCAAGAAACTCACCACAACCACGAGTCCGATGGACAATAATGGTGAGGAGCGTGATCGGGAATTCATGGAACTGATAAAGGGGATCCCTCCCCCATTTGCTAAACGCCTACCTGGGTTCCCCGGTCGCCGCGACATTGTTACTTATTCCTAGAGCACCAAACAAGAAGTCTTAATTTAATTATGACAAAGATAGCAGCTTTTATCGTAATCATTATAAATATGAGACCGTTTATCATGCAATCCACACCACGGATCCCATATCTTGGTGCTCTTAACTTCCAAGTGGGTAAAAACAACACACCACTTTGAGCGCAATTGAATACCCAATACCCATTCCAAGTGTAGGCCAATCCCTGAACGATTCCAGACCCCAGCAACCAAACTTAGGCATAACCCCGGCATCAAAAAGAAGAGGAAATTCTCATTACTAAGAAAACTCCACAACCCAACACGTTAGAAACTGGAAAACCCAACATTACCTGGAAAAGAAATTTCCGACTTTGGATATCTTCAAAAGCTCGATCTAGATCTGCATGTAACGGTGGTTTTGTTATGATGATCCATAATAACCCCGACTTTGATTAGATTTTTGTCTTAATCATTTAAGATAGAATAGATGACGCACAATTTCAGTGTTAACTCTTCTATTTCTTTTTAATCTTACCTTAATTTAACTAAGGCCCAAAAGGATTTTATTAATGTGGTATTTTTTTATTCAGAACAATAATTTTAGGGCTTTACATATGCCACGTTCGCATCATCCCAAGAAAAACATAAATAATCCTAGTAGGGATTATTGCCAAAGACACTATTATGGGTACCGGTGTTATAAAAATATATACTGAAAATAAAAAAAAATTAATTATTCGGTGGTTATGATAATAAATTTCAGTCAAATTAATCACAAACTTTATATGTCATGTACAAATAATTGAAAAATATGAAATAATATTCTTAACCATAAAGTATCCCTGCTTAATGGGATTGAGATCTTTTATATATTTATACTTTTTGATGTACTAGAAAAGAGGTCTATAATAATCCTATATTTTCATTTTACTTTTAAAAAAAAAGATAATAATCCCATAAAAACTTAATATCCAGTTTTGAGCTTGATTAGGGCATTTATACGTAAATGGGCTGATATTAAATTTGTTGATTTATGTCTTACAGTCAATAAGTTGGTTGTAGTTTAGTCATAAAATAATTTAAAGACATTCTTTATCTTGTACATGTTTAGATGTATATGATAAAATCTATGGGATAATTATACATTGCAAATGAAATTATAATTATGAGACTTATATTGTATGTGTATATCTGTTGGACCCCGCTTTCGGAACCTAACATTCAGAGCCATAAACTGAAACAATCACATCAATTTTTTTTAAAACGGATGCGAGAAAAATCAATAATCAAATCGGCCCGATTTATTGAAAACCATTTCAATCACAAAGATGCAAACATCATTGAATACATCAGAGTTTTAAAAAAATCACTTGGGCCCACTACAGAACACGATGTTTGTTTTCCCAAAATCTTTACATTTAAAACCACCCTTTGCCTTAATACAAATAGAAAATAAAGTATAAAATACAAATTTCAAACTACACATGATGCGCTTGAATGCTTATGCTTAAAATGATTCTAAAATACAAAAGTCCCGAACTAACTTAATTACATAAGTCTTTAACTATCTTGGAGTTCCAATGCCTTGCAAGGATTGCAAATCTTCTCTTTCTGCACTTGAGGAGGGAAGCGTGGGGTGAGCTAAACAGCTTAGTGGCTAACATATTTATAGCCATTGGCAATTGACCAAAATCAAGCATAAGTATGTATATATATATCTAGCATTCATACTTTATTCCAGAAATTTAAACATTCATCAATTTTTGCTCAATCTCATACCACTCAATATGCTTCATAGTTGACCATTTAAAAATGCAATGCACAACAAACAGCTCGAGGGTTTCATTAAACAGAATGAGGAAACCGAAGTTTACCCCATGAACAGAATGAGTCCATTTTGGAGCTCATATGCCACAAT
>JANKOD010000193.1:27164579-27195517 GCA_026284645.1 Erythroxylum acuminatum | reverse complement strand
CATTGAGAGTAGGGTCAATAATATCTGCATCAGGAATAGAAGAACCCACAGCTGCAAGAGAATCAGCAAGACTTTTTATACGCTTAAGATAATCTTCCATAGACAAAGAACCTTTGGTGAGATTGGCAAGTTCAATTTTAAGATCATGCACACGTGACCTAGAGGCAGAGGTATAAAGTTGTTGTAACGTAGTCCAAATGGAAGCAGATGTGTCGCAACTAATAACCTGTGCAAGTACACTTTCAGTTAGAGAAGAAAGAATCCAGCAATGAGTTGATCTTGTTCATGCCATGCAAGACATTCAAAATTGAGTTCTGTCATAGCGTCAGAAGTAGCAGTAAATTTTGGAGGACAGGGAAAAGTGCCATTAATGTAGCCAAGAAGTTTGAGTCCACGAAGAGTAGGAAGAAACTGGGCACACCAAAAAAGATAATTAGAGCCATCAAGTCTTACAAAAATATTGTTGAAGATATTTTTTGATTGGAAAAGTGAAGACAGAGATGAAGGGGATGGGGTAGAAGAAGAAGAAGAAGAAAAAGAAGCAATGGCCATAAGAAAAAAAGTCGTGAGTCAAAAAGGTTGGCTCTGATACGGTAAAAGATAGAAGACTTAATTTGAGATGTAAAATCTTTCTCATTCAGTTCGGTAGAAGTCATTGGTATATATATGCAGTTACAATAGCAAAGAGGTTAGTATATACAAAGATATTTTAGGGATGCTAATTATCTTTACTAACTAAGTTGATTTTACAAAGACCCTTTGTTACAACTGAACCAGATTTGTTGGTAAAAGGATAGACTTCGTCCTTATCTCTAATAGTCGTGCTTAAGCATGATCGTGTATTTGGGATTTTCTCTTTTACTGAACAGTCTTGCTTCTTTTGACCATAACTTCTTCTCTAGACATCCAAATGACTTGATTCTTAAAGCAATAGATTCCTAACACATCATTCTATCTCTTCACAAAAATTGGTAGCATTCTGAATTGATTTGAAAAAGATTAATCAAATGAAATTGTGGAAATCTATTGGAACAGTGTAAATAGGAATATCTTACTGAACACACTTTAGTATTTTGATTATATTTGGATCTGTAGGACTCCAAATGAGATTTTTTTACTTGGAGTAAACTAATTAGCATGTATAGTCTACTGTTTTGGATAAGAGCAGTCCAAAAATGTTTGAGGTATCTTCCAAAGTACTGAACCAAATTAAGTGATTTTAGTGTCAATAGAAACATAAGACATAGAGGAACACTTTTCTAGAAGAGAGTATGACCAGATTACATCAGTTTCACTTTCTGATTGAATGTGAACAGTAGACCCAAAAGTGTGACTTGGAAAATCTGAAGTGAGTCAATAAGAAAGGAATAGAGATTCCAATGGTTTTAATGAGGCATAAACCTAAGTATAAATTATACTTAGATGAGTTTTGATATGAGAATGATTTTGTGAAGAAATTGATGGTAAGATACCCGGTATTATCATGAATATGCATTGTACATATTTCATTTCATTCATGTGCATTATTAAACACTTATGATTGTACAAATTGTGATATATGTGTTTGTTTTTTGAAATAGAGGAGCAACTGGAACATCAACCTCCAAACGTTGCCAGAACTTCCAGACATTAGCTTCGGGAGCAACTAGTAAGTAACCTAGATGGTTTCTCTCAATTATTGTTTGCTTAAAATATGTTTTAAATAATGAATGAATGTGATTTGGTTGAGTTGATTTCCGGACAAAAGGTCCGATGGCTGTGATTTTGGGAATGTAAATTGAAGTGTTGTTTATATGTGAATGTGACGAACTATGTGATTCATAATATGATTGATTGTGATCAAAAGCATTCTATACATGAATGCATGATCAGATAATGGAAGTTATGATCAGAGTAGCCACCGATTAGAGCTTAAAGCTCAATGTGTGAAAAGAGCCTCGAGCTCAGACAGTGATGGGCCTAAGGCTCACTATGTAAAATGAGCTCGGTATCCTCATCGGATAAGAGATAGTTATTAATGAACCCGGTATCCAAAATAGATATGGGATAGTTTAGGCACTCGGTTACAACAACGTAATAATTGGAAAATAGTCTCATGAGCATTTCACATGCATTTTGTTAAGTATGTTTGCTGGATTGAAATGCCAAATTTGCTTATGCTTAAGTGAAAATGTGATACTAATGTAAAGTGCAATTATGTGAATTATATGTTATGATTGAAAAAGTTTACGAATAAAGTGGGCCCGATTTGAATGTTGATTTCTGGAAAAAGGTGTGTATGTTTGTTATTAAAAAGAATTATACTGATGTTTAACTGACTGAGTGTTCTAGTATGCCAACCTCGTGGGGCACGAACTCGGATATCACTTATGATATCGGGTATGTGTCTTGCGCGGGTGCTACATATAATGAGATGCATTACTAATTCAACAAATAGATATGGTTGGGGAAGAATTGGTATCCTTCATACTCATCATAAACAATAGGGATCTAACTACTTTTAAAAAGGATATGAACACTTATAAGAAAATTGGATGGATGGGATTTATGGTGGAGAAAATGGAGTTCTTGCACAAAAACTAGATATGAGAGTCGTTGCAACTTCCCAAATGGAAGAGGACTATAAAGTGTAAGCAGGCATGTAAAAGGAAGCCAACAGTATCAGAAAAATAAGGGAAAAGTTAAAAACTCGACTATTAACAAAAAGATACGTATAGTAAAAGTGGATTGAATATAATGAAAAAATTTTCTTAATAGTTAGACATATTTCCACTAGGATTTTAATGGAATTAGTAGATAGTTTGGATATGCATTTAGAGTAGATGGGTATGAAGACAATTTTTCATCATAATGACTTAGAGGAGCAAATTTACATGGAGTAACACAAATGTTTTTTCAACCTAGAATGGATTTGGTCTATAAATTCAAAAGTATGCTTTATGGATTGAAGTTATCTCCATGATAATGATATAAAAGGTCTGATTCTTACGTGATTTGAATTGGTTATAGAAGATGTGAGTATGATTGTTATGTATACGTCAAGATTCTTGATGATAGAATATTCATTTTCTGTTACTATATATAGATGATATTTTGATTGATGTAAAGAGTATGCATGATATGAACGAACTAAAGACTTTATTGGAAAAGGAATTTAAGATCAAGGATTTGGATGCTGCTAAGAAAATACTAGGAGATTCAGAGGGATATGACCTTTAGAAAACTATGGTTATCTCAAAGCAATTTCATTGAGAAGGTAATTAACAAATTTGGAATGAGCAAGGCTAACTCATGAGTACACTATTGGCAAATTACTTAGTGCTTTTCTTATACTAGTGCCCGAAAATAAATGTAGATGTTTGTGATATGTCTAAGGTATCTGATGTTGGATAATAAAACTTGGCAATATTAGATATTTAATGTATGCAGTAGTTTGTAGTACGCCAAATTTGGTTCATATTATTAGTTAAGTTAGTAAGTATATCTTGAAACTTGGAAGATATCATTAGAAAGCAATCACTTAGATGTTTAGATACTTAAAACGTACCAAGAACCATAGGATTATATTTAGTAGTCAACAAAGTGATCCTTTAGTTAGGTGATATGTGAATTCAGACTATATAAGAGATTTAGATAATAAAAGGTCTATTATAGGGTATCTTTGTACTCTTATAAGATGACTTACTTATTAGAAATCAATGTTATAGTCTATATTTATATTTTTCTACAATTGAAGCATAGTACATAGCAGTTGTTGAAGTTATTAAAAAGGCATTGTGGCTCATATGACTAATGAAAGAAGCATATAGTAGATCAAGATGAAGTTTAAATATACTATGATAGTTAAAGTAACATTTACTTATATAATCAAGTATATCAAAGAAGGACTGAGTATATAGACATGAGATTTTACAAGATCAGGAAATTGATTGTATTTGAACATATCTTATTGGAAAAGGTCTATATTTTAGAGAATGTAGCTGATTGGTTACAATAGAGAAGTTCAAGCATTGCTTGAAACTTGATTAATATCTTCAGGTATTAAAAGAGACTATAATTCAATTTATGAAGTGTACATTTGTCAAGGTAAAGATTGTTATATATGAGTCGTATATAATCTTGAAGTTTCAAGAAGTAAACAAGTATTTATTAAAAATATTTAGGTGAAAACAACCTGTTTAAAATGTAGAGATGAAGAAACAGGTTAAAACAAGTATTGTTCCCATCAAACAACCTTTCTAGAAACATTTTTTTAATGGATTGCAAATTCTAAAGTAATTCTAAGACTTATTAGAATTATATTTAAATTAGATTAGGTTTGACCAAGGCCAAATTGTATAAGATTATACTAATTAAAATTTACATATAACTATATTTGTGTAAATTTAATCTATATAGAAAATTATAATTTCCACAGCAAGTGTTAGATTTAATAATAAAGATACATTGTTTTTTACTTCCAAAAGATGTAAACTTATTCAATTACTCTAACCTCATTAAAAGTACCTTCTTCAAAATATGAAGGATTGAATCTTCTTGATGCAAATATCATTTCACAAGAATTTAATATAACAACCAAATCTGGAAAAACAATTTTGGTTAACCCACAAGGTGTTCTAAGTAAGCCCGAACTATCAGTGACACTTTTAAGCCATTATTATGCTCAAATTAATTCTCATTCGTGCCTTGTGGGACCACGAGCGGCGACTCAGCACTGCCACCAAATATTTAAGAGAATGTTAGTGAATGCCTTTGTTTAACTCTCATTTGTGAGATTCCTTTTTGACAAAGACAAAAACATTATATCTGGCTTTTCATGCATGCCAAAGTTAATGGCATAATTGCAATGTGTCAAATATTACAATTATTTAGAAACAACATCTTTACTAATTAGGAATAATGTTATGTACTATTAAACTTTTTCAAACTTTACATATCAGTGGAATTCCTATGAGCCCCACCTCACATGGCATCTCCTTCGTGCCGATATAAACTTTAAAATGCTTAGAAATAAAGAAATTATTAGAATTGTGTCTAAAATACAAAAATATTAGACAAAAATAACTCATAATTTAGGATTTTAGAAGTGGAAATTTATGACAAGCTCAACCACATCTAAAATTTGGCACCTCATAAAGTGTAACCAGAGACTCATTATGTACAAGAGACAAAACTTTACCTCCTTTTATCCTAAAATTCTACAAATTTGGACGGTTGAAGCAACATTTTGTTGGCATTAAATCTCTGAAAATCTTTATTGCTCGTTTCTTTATTATTGCTGCAAAAGAGTAGATATACATATATTTTATATATTGTGTATTTATCTTTTTTGTCTGTAACCTTTAACCTTTATTTTTTTATGGGAGTTATTGAATTATTTTCTTAAGATCGAAATTTCAAAATAAAGTTTTACGAAAGTTACATAACCAAACTCACCGAATAGATTATGGCGTCTAGATGACTACACAAAAAAGAAGCAAAAGGAAAATATTAAGTGGGGAATATTTTTAAATTTATAACAAAACTTTATCAATTTTAAATCATATAATTATTTGATTAATCATTTATTTTTATAAGATTAATAAATGCAAGGAATATGAGATTATGCGGATTTTATGTGTATTAATTAATAAAAGTGAAAAAATTTCGTTGAAGATATATATTTCAATGAGAGTATTGTTTAGAGATTAGGTAAAGGCAAGACTTTATCCTCGGCAAAATAAAAAATTTAATTATTAAATCAATTTTGATTAGTTTGAGTCGGGTTTATAAGTTGACTTAAGTTACCATATTATTAATATTTGATTAATTCATATAAGATGTTTATGTTGAAAAATTGGGACGGAATGTAATCCTCACTGCAGCAGAATAATTATAAAATTTTTTCGTATTTTAATTTATAAAAACTAAGATTACTTTAGTTATATAAAATGATTAAAACATAAAACAAATCATGAATCTTAATTCGTACCTTATTTTAAACTTTTATTATTTTCTTATCGCATCTCACGAATCGTTTTTTAAACTGATTCATTTCAACTATCGTAATCACACAATTATTCAGCGTCTTGCAACATTTACAAAACCGTATTCTATTATTGTAACCCAATTTCAACCTTTGATGAATGTATATGGACGAAAATCAATAAAACAAGTTAGAATTGAGTTATGGTGCGAAAGATTTCGTCGGCCAATGTTAGGTCAACCCTCAAAAGGCTAGATCTTTGATTGATTGATAAAGGCCCCGCGTTAACAATAATAATTCCAATAATTGGTGTTGGATTTTCATACATAATCATGCCTAGTCATGTGTTTTTGGTCTTAGATCAAAGTATCCACCGACGAATCTAGTGATTAATTCCCTTGCTGGTTTGTAAGCATCTCACAGGGTGAGACAGCTGGTCCAAGAATTTAAGGCTGCTCCATACCTAAAGTCAATAATCGAACCCCTAACCTTTGGTTAAGGATGGATGAGTCCCTGCTATTCAATCACATCCCTTAGGTTATAATCATGCCTACTTTATTATTGTTTGAAGTAACGTATTTAATTCATATAAGATGTTTATGTTGAAAAATTGGGACGGAATTTAATCCCCACTAAATTTAATAATTAATAATTAGTTAGATTGATTTAATATTAACTAGTGAATTCTAAAAATTCTTATTATTTAATTATTTATCACATTAACATATCATTATTTATGCTAAAAATATGATAATATGTAATATGTAATGTTAAATAATTTTATTAAATAACTCATAAATATTAAATTATATATTCCATTAATAAATAATAAAATATTTATTTTACAATAATACTAATCAGTATGATGATTAATGATCACATTATATATAATTCATAGTTTATAATTAATTAATAATTGTATTATTTTTTACTAATTTTTTATTTTTTATTCACACCAGTCAATTAAACTTAGCGTCATCTTTTTTTCACTAAGTGAATAATTATTACTATTAGTTAAGTATTAATAAATTAAATTCATAAATAAATAAATAAATAAAGAGAAATTCCGTTACATGTACAGATCACTCACCACACGTCGTCCTCGTACAAACTCCATTATTACCCGTCATTTCTCTCTGGTTCGTTCGGTACACTACTCTCGAGCTTTGGGCTTTCCCGTATAATTCGAATAGCCGGTTATCTCTCTCCATCTCTCATTACTCTGTATATATATATATAGGTAGTGCCATCTGTCACTTTCTCTTTCGACCTTGCCCAGTTCTACTTCTACCTTCCTTACGTTCCTCACTTTTCTCTCGCTTTAGGATATACATAAAGAGTGTAATTAGAGAATACCCTTCTGCTTAATTTGTGAAATCCTTTTAGACCCACTTGGATTTTCTTTATTAGTATTTTTACGCCCAAGTTTCTCATTTTATCGCCTCTTTGGTGGCTAAATTGTTGAGCTTTTTGGTTAAAGATCTCGAGAAATGGAGGCTAATGAGCTTTGGTTTCTCAGTTCGGTGATAACTGTTAACTGGGCTTTTTCTTTTTGAATTTTGAGGAATACCCAGAAGGAAAAAAGCGATTTTTCTTTCTTTTTGTTGGGAGCATCTGTTAGCTTTGAGTGTATTGAAGAAGAAGAATAGGGGTGATTTAATGGCGGTGGAGTATACTTGCTGCAGTCCGGGTTTCTTTATACACATTGTGGTCGTAGTATTTCTGGTGTTGTTTGCCGGTTTGATGTCTGGGCTAACTCTGGGCCTTATGTCAATGAGTTTGGTTGATCTCGAAGTTCTAGCCAGGTCTGGGACCCCAAAAGATCGTAAATACGCTGGTATCGTTTTACTCTTTTGCTTTATCATTATTGGGATTAGTTTGAGTTGGTTTAAAACTTGTTTCCGCTTGGATGTTGGGAAATAGTGGGAAGGTTAAGTTTTAGAAAGTTGAGTGGTGGAGAATCTGATGCTTGGGACCCAACAAAGGGAAAGTGCTGAATTGAGGGTCTTTTGGCTTATCTACTTGCGATGTTGATATGAACTGATCTTGTTTATTAACTTTTTTATCTATGTATATTAATTGTTTAGCATTTCTTTTGGGATAATACAATTGTCTGATTGCGCTAATCTTCTTCTAAATTTCATTTCTTTCTCATATTTTGAGTTGATTTTAGGTTTTCTCCACTCTTCATTATGAGTTGGGATTGGTCTATTTGCAGATTCTATTTTTATTTTGCCACAATGTATAGCATCGTAATATGATTGATAAGAAAGAAAGCTTCCTTTTAATCCAAGCATGATGAAGTCGGACATCCATCTGTTGCAGACTTAAGTTTCCGCTGTCCTGTTCATTTGTTTTTCCGCCCGTGTCTTGTTCATTTGTTTCAACTTTTAAGTGCTAAGGCCTGAATAATTGTCCATCCACGGAGAATGAAGTTTGAATTGGCAATTCTGTTTTTAGAAACCGCCTGTCAAAAATGAAAGGAACAAAAGCCTTGTACCATAAAGGGGAAGGTTATTTGTCTGAAATTAATTTCCTTTAATTAGTTGAGATGATGATTGTTCATAAGTGTAGATCATTTTTCATATTCGCCAAAATATTTAGATAAAGCACTACTCTATAAATAGTAGCACTACGAGTTCAGACTGTGGTGTGTTCCCATTTCTTGAATTTGTCCTCTTCTCTACTTCTGATTGCTACCCAGTCATACTTTTTATCCAGCTTGAGCAGTCATCTTTCTATTCTGCTAGTATATCTGCATGGAGAGGCATCCAGGTAGCAATTATTTAACATAGGTTTTCTGCTATCAGTACTACCTGAAAGTATTAGTTAATGATAAGCCTTTTATTGTAAATGATTCACTGTTTAAACTTGCAATGGCATCTTGGCTGCAGAGTCCAAACTGCATATAAAATGCTATGACTGCAAAGTTCTGTTATATGCCCATAAACTTTACTGGACTAGTTATGTGCTCTTTTTGATTACAGCGAAGATTTTACCAGTTGTCAAAAATCAGCACTTATTGCTCTGCACCCTGCTTATCTCCAATGCAGCTGCCATGGAGGTATATAAAGTTATGGACTATATAAGCGTTCTGACATTGTCAGTAATAGTACTAAATTCTGGACATATCTTCTACTTTCCAGGCACTTCCCATTTTCCTGGATGGTCTGGTTGCTGCCTGGGTTGCTATTCTAATTTCTGTTACTTTGATCCTTCTATTTGGCGAGGTGAGGAATCAAACAACGGTACTGGAGCTTTGAAAGTCATGGATGTAGACTAAGGAAATAAATGGAAATGGAGAGCCTGTTTCTAACTATTAGAATTTTTAATATGAGTAGAGTATAGAGCCCATTAACAAGAAATGGGCTTGAGTCAACTATTGCCAAAATAACTAGAACTAATTATTTGGATAGTTGACTCTTACCACTTATAAACTATTTAACAATTTCATGGTTAGTCAATATGGGATACTCTAACACTTTCCCTCAAGTGCAACTGGGACTGGATATCCAGTTGTTACTTGAAATAAACGCAGCGGTAACCGAATCAAGCCGATGGGGTTGGATATCCAGACAGACAACCGGGAAATTAATAATCCGAATCAAACCTACTTTGATACCATATTAGATTTTTTAATATGGGTAGAGTGTAGAGTCCACTAATAATAATTGGGCTTGGGTTAACCATTGTCAAAATGACTAGAACTAGTTATTTGGATAGTTGATCCTTATCACTTATAAACCTTTTAATATTTTCATGTTTAGTCAATATGGGATACTCTAACATTAACTCCTTTCGTATATACTGTTTATCCATCTGTGCATAATAATAAATTTTGTCTTGGCCAAGGAGCTCTGCCTGTGGTTCTATTTGATCTCAGGCATGAGTTCCTCCATCATTTCCTAGTGACATGAACTATGTAGCTACATCATTAATGAAAACCATGCTTTTTGAGATAAAAAGCTGGAATTCTATAGCATGAACCTTTGGATTGTCCTAGCTAATCTTTGCCCCTCGAAGGAGGGTAATGGAGCCAACATGGCACACATGATTACCCTTAATTTTTTTGTGCAGATTATACCTCAGTCTGTTTGTTCTCGGTATGGTTTGGCAATTGGTGCAACTGTGGCACCTTTTGTGCGTGTACTTGTTTGCATCTGCTTTCCTGTTGCCTATCCAATAAGCAAGGTGCCTTATGTTGGTTAAATTACACTTACCCAATATTCAACCCAATATTTATTGTTAATTGAAAAGATAGTAAATGCATTTTTTTTCTTTTCCCAGCTTTTAGACTTTCTGCTTGGTCCGGGACATGCAGCGCTCTTTCGCAGAGCTGAATTGAAGACGCTTGTAGATTTGCATGGTAATGAGGTGCGTTTATTATCTATTTGAATTTCATCATGACATAAGATGATGGTTAATACCCATTTACATCAAATTGTTTGCTTTCTTTCTTAATCATTTGCAGCTCCTTCCTACAAATTGTTGATTAATCACTTTTTCCTACAAATTTTGCTTTTAACTTTCTTATGTAATTCTGTCTCTCGTTTGTATTTTCTTGCTGCTTTTGATCATCTTATTTTTGTCCGTCTTGTGATGCTGTTTGATCTTTATAAGGCTGGAAAAGGTGGAGAACTGACTCATGATGAGACAACAATCATTGCTGGAGCACTTGAGCTCTCTGAGAAAACAGCTGGTGTTGCCATGACTCCTATATCTGATACTTTTGCAATTGATATTAACACCAAGCTTGACAGGTGAGATATTGCGACTTGCCGAATTTACAAAACATTTACCATGTCCCCTCGTATTAGTCCTCATTGGATGAATGCATCTCTTACTTACAGGGAATTGATGAATCTGATATTGGAGAAAGGACATAGCAGAGTGCCGGTGTATTATGAGCAACGCACTAACATAATTGGACTTATTCTTGTAAGTTGTTTACTATGACATATGTAATAGAAAAGGAAAATTTATTCTTTACTATTTTAGCTAACAGCAAAATTTTTATGCATGAAGTATGGACATTCCTGAAAGTTGATACACATTTTCTTCTGTTTGTACCTACAGATGAATAATCACTTACTTTGTTTATCATGTGAATAGTCTGACTTTTTTCTTTTTTAACTTGGTATGATCTCATTTGTTTATAGTGGAACAGTTTTACTTCGTATTTTCTGATTGATATATGCCTCTATCTGACGTTTAGGTCAAGAATTTGTTGACTGTTCACCCAGATGATGAAGTACCTGTGAAGAATGTTACAATAAGAAGGATACCCAGGTATTTAGTACTGGTGTTGTCCCATAAATTATGAGATCACACGTTATAAATTGTTGTGCGAGCATTGAATGCCAGTTATCTTGAATGCAACTCACACCCTGCGCATTCTGCTATAGGGTTCAAGAAAGTTTACCGCTGTATGACATATTAAATGAGTTTCAGAAAGGTCACAGTCACATGGCTGTTGTCGTAAAACAGAGCTTCAAAACAGAGGACCAGACTTCTAGCAGCACTGCATGCAGTAAGCATTTACTACATAATTTTATATCTTTACTTAGTTTCACAAAAATTCTTTAGGCCCCATTCATTCCTTACAAATGTAAGATTGTAATTCTAATACTTGAAACTTTACAAAGAAAAGATAGAAAAGTTGAGTAGTTTAGAATTGTAATTCTTCACTCGTCTTAAAATTGGAGTTCTGCAAAAATTGGTATGCTCGAATTCGGTGGAATTGGGTTAGGAATCGGAAGCCTTTTTTTTTCTGTGATAGGTAAATAATAGAATTTGAATTGACAATTCCGATCCCAATTATGAATTCACTCCAATGCTTCTAAATTTAATCCTAGTGTCTTTAGTGAGTTTTCCAATCTGTTCCTACTTAAACTAGATCTTGATCATCTCTTTCTCTCTCTTGGCAAATAGATCCCGTTAAAGAAGCAAAAATCGATATTGATGGTGGAAAGCCCGTCGAAAAGTCTCCCCTGGAGAGGAGTTTAAAAAGCAAAAGGTCACTTCAAAAGTGGAAGAGCTTTCCCAACAGCGGTAACAATTCGTATAGGGGTTCTAGGAGCAAGAAGTGGACAAAGGACTTGGACTCAGACATTCTACAATTAGATGGCAATCCACTTCCCAAACTTCCTGAAGAAGAAGAAGCTGTAGGTATAATAACAATGGAAGATGTCATTGAAGAGCTATTGCAGGTACTTGGTTGCTCTGTCAAAATGAGGTGATGCGTATTGTAACTTTTATACTCTAATCCTGCTTCTGCAATTTGCACCATGCAGGAGGAGATTTTCGACGAGACGGATCATCATTATGAGGAATCATAGCGCTAGCCTTATTCTGGGGAGCTTGTATATTGCACCACGGATGGTGACGAAAATAGAATGTTTAATATTCTTATTTTTGTAATTTATTATATTTCAATATTCTTCTTTGTTGGTTTGAAAATGTGACCGACTCCAATATAGAAGGTTTCTCTGGACCATAGACAATTCTGCTTTCCCTCAGATCTAGATCAGTTGAAACTTTCTCTTCAAAACCTGGACAAGAATGAAGATATGGTCCTGTCTCGTCCATCCTTGAGCCTACAGCACCTCAACCACGCTTGACCCTATCATCAGCAGACGTTCCATGTTTCTCTTTTACACAATTGTTAGAATGTCTCCGTTAGGAACACTTTCAGCTTGTTAGTTTAGTTTTTACAGTTCTGCTGAGTTTGCATTAACCTACCAAGCTTACCATAAATTCAATCTATATCCTTTGGCACTGTTTATGAAAACTTGGAGTAAAATCTTCTGATATTACCACTTGAGAAAACCTAAAAACTACCAAGTTATCACCACCCAAAGTGCCCCGCATAACATGCAACATTACAACGACATTTATGCATACAAGTAAGGTTTTAAAAAAAATCGACAATGTCAAAACAACGAAACATGTTCTTTTACAAGCAATCAAGTTTAAAAGACAAAATGATAATACTAAAGAGCGTATATCTACTGACAAATGACCGGAGTTTTACAACCACAACAGAAAGGAGATTCAAAGGACTAAATTTCCATTATTCAGGTTAATAAGATAAAGATAAGATGTAGGCTACAATCTTTTTTTAGAAGTAGCAATCTTCACGTGTGATTTTGAATTTAGAAATGTGTTTGGTTGAAAGTGTTGACATGTGCCGAAATTGGAAGCTAACGGAACAGAATCAACAGAGAAATTAAAGGGATTTTCTTCATTAATTTTCTGTAATCTTGATTTATTAGTATTCCATAGATAGTACTTGTAAATAATATATATACAGCCTTTTACATTGTAAGAAACACGATAGAAATATATACAAGTGTTGACATGGCATCAGAGCTAGGCTTTAGGGCCTGCAAATTCCTTTCTATAGAGTAAGAAAAAGGGAGGAGAGAAACACGAGAGAACGAGAGCAATGGAGTTTACTCCTTCCACAGGGAACTCTCAAATAGAAAATACAATACTGTCAGATCTAACGTCAAGAATATCACAGATGGTGAACCAGACATCAACCATGGCAAGTCATGAACCCATTACAACGGTGATGATACGAGTGAAATCGAAGAGAGAAGAGAAGAGGGAAGAAAATAGAAGAGAAGAAGAGAATTGAAAGGAAAATGAGAGAGGTCTAGATTTTTCATTGCCCATTTCGTGAATCACAACGGCTTATAAGCAATTACAGATTGAACAACCAAATTCCTCTCTAACAGAAAACCTCTAACAGAAAATCCCTAGTATTTCGATCGGATCCCAATCCCTAACCAACAAAATGAAAATAAGAAATGCATATCAGAAATATACTAAAAGAAATACTTAAACAGCGTCGTCTGGTACCTACTAGTCCTAGACCCTAAACGCAGCGTTTAAAACTTGAATTTCTCTCGCACCAATACTTCCTTCCCCAATCAATCCTTATCCTCAAGGATAAAAGTTTGGAAACTTCTGCTGTAAATCAAACCAATATTCCCAGGTAGCATCCTCTGGGAAGGTATTAGCCCATTGAACCAGCACCTGAGTGACTGCACGATTTCCTTTCTTGCACATACGCCTATCCAAAATAGCAACAGGCTCTTTCAACAAGGTACCATCGCTGTCTATGGCAGGTAAAGCCGCCTGCACTGGGGTCTGTCCCACATGTTTCTTGAGCTGGGAAACATGGAAGGTAGGGTGCACTTTTGATCCTGGTGGCAGCAACAGAGTATAAGCAACCTTGCCCACCTTAGCCACAATTTCAAAGGGTCCAAAATATTTAGCAGCCAACTTCTGAGAGACCCTATGCTTAAGGGATTGTTGCCTATAAGGCTGAAGCTTCAGATACACAAAGTCACCCACCTCAAAAGATCTGTCTGACCTTTTCTTATCAGCTTGAACCTTCATCCTATCTCTGGCTCTGTTCAAGTGAAACTTAAGCAACTTCAGCGCTGCCTCCTTCTGTTGCAAGCTCCGATCCACACTATCAACAAGAGATTCTCCTGCAAGATATGGCAAGTGCACAGGAGGAGTTTGACCATAAAGAGCCTCATAAGGGGTAGTCTTGATGGAGGAATGGTGAGATGTGTTATACCACCATTCTGCCAAAGGTAGCCATAAGTACCAATCTTGAGGTCTCTCACCACACATGCAACGTAAATAACCTTCTAAACATCGATTGACCACCTCGGTCTGGCCATCTGTTTCAGGGTGATATGCAGTTGACAGTTTCAACTCAGTTCCCAACTTCTTGAACAATTCCTGCCAAAAGTTGCTTACAAAGACCTTATCTCTATCAGACACAATGCTCTCAGGTAGCCCATGCAATTTATAAACATTAGAGAGAAACTCTTGTGCAACACTCAAAGCAGTAAAGGGATGTGTAAGAGCAATAAAATGGCTGTATTTGGTTAATCTATCCACAACTACCAAAATACAGTTCTTACCCTTGGAATTTGGAAGCCCCTCCACAAAGTCCATGCTGATTTCTGCCCAAGCTCTATTCAGTATAGGTAAGGGTTGCAACAGCCCACCCTTTGCGAAGTTGTCTGCTTTATAAGCTTGACAAACTTGACATTCTCTCACCCAGTGCTTAACGTCCTTCTGCTGACCCTTCCAGTAGAAAACACTAGCTAGTCTATTATTGGTTGCTGTCATCCCTGAATGTCCTCCAGCAGGGCTATTATGAAAGAGTTGCAGCAGTTCCCTTTTTAGGCTCAAATCATTTCCAACCACAATCTTCCCTTTTCTTCTCAAAATCCTTCCATCCCAAGTATATTTGGAACTAGCAGATATTCCAGCTACCTTATCTGCTATGATTTGCTGCATTTTACTGTCTTGAGTCCAAGATTGAGCAATTCTGGTCATCAAATCTGTTGAGACTGCTGAGATTTGCAGCAACTGAGGGTTGCAGAAAGTGGGGTTCCTTGACAACACATCCGCCACTGTATTAGCTGATCCTTTTCTGTATATCACCTCAAAATCATATCCTAGCATCTTAGTGACCCATAGTTGTTGAGAGGCAGTGACAGCCTGATTTCCAGAAAGAAACTTGAGGGATTGATGATCAGTCTTTATCTGGAAATGTCTGCCCAACAAGTAAGTGTGCCATTTCTTCACTGCTAATAAAACTGCCATCATCTCTTTCTCATAGATAGAAAGTGCCTGGTGCTTGGGACCAAGTGCCTTACTGAAAAAGGCTAAGGGCCTGCCTTTCTGAGTAAGGACTGCTCCAACTCCTTGGCCCGAGGCATCTGCTTCTACCACAAAGGTCGCTTCAAAGTCAGGCAAAGCTAACACTGGAGCAGTTGAGATGGCCTGCTTGAGTGTTTCAAATGCCGAAGTTTGTGGCTCACCCCATTGCCACCCTCCCTTCTTTAGCAACTCGGTCAAGGGTCTTGCGATGTGACCATAATTCTTGACAAATCTTCTGTAGTAACCGGATAAGCCAAGGAATCCCCTCAGCTCCTTGATGGACTTTGGTAAGGGCCAACTCAACACACAATCCACCTTGGAAATGTCCATTGCAATACCCTTGTTACTAAGGACATGGCCTAGATACTCTACCTCCTCAGCCCCAAACTTGCACTTGCTCTTCTTGGCAAACAATGAATTGGCTCTCAGCAGTTGAAAAACTTCCCTCAAGTGGCTCAAATGAGATTGCCAATCCGGAGAGTAGATCAAGATGTCATAAAAAAAACTAGGACTGTCTTCCTGAGGAGGGGCTTGAATACCATATTCATAAGGCCCTGAAATGAAGATGGAGCATTGGTTAGCCCAAAGGGCATTACCAAAAACTCATAATGACCTTCATGGGTTCTGAAGGCAGTCTTGTGAATGTCAGGTTCCCACATGCGTATCTGATGATACCCTGCCCTTAGATCCAGCTTAGAGAAGTATGTGGCTCCCCCCAACTCATCTAACAGCTCTTCAATTACCGGAATAGGAAATTTATCTTTAACAGTCAGCTGATTCAACTGTCTGTAATCAATGCAGAACCGCCAAGACCCATCCTTCTTCTTAACCATGACTACTGGAGAAGCAAAACTGTTGTTGCTGTCTCGAATGATGCCATTCTGCAACATTTCCTGCACCATTCTTTCCAATTCATTCTTTTGAATAGCCGGGTATCTATAAGGCCTGATCTTCACCACTCGGGACTCATCGAGAAGTGGAATTCTATGATCTTGTAGCCTCTTAGGTGGCAAGGAAGTAGGCTCTGCAAAAATATCAGCAAATTCATCCAGCAATGGAGTCATCTCTCCCTGAATTGCCAACTGTTTAAGATTGATCTTAGACTGTCCAGTCATCATCAACAGATAGACACTAGGATGGGGAGGATCAGCCTTAAATAGCACTGGTTGTAAAATCTTAGAACACAGTTGAGGACTCATGATACTCACAGACCCTGGAAAAATACCTTGCAGAACACCCCACTTCCCATTGGCTGATTGGAATTGCATAGTTAGCTTAGCAAAATCCCATATTATAGCTCCTAATTTTGCTAGCCACTGGATGCCCAAGACCGCATCACATCCCTTCAGAGGCAGCACCAGGAAGTCAGTCTGGAATTGGGAACCTTGGCAGCTCCAATTCAGATTCTTACAAATGCCTCTGGTGGTCAATTTTCCCCCATCTGCTACAGTCACCTGCAGTTGCTTATGCTGCCAAACAGATAACCCTAATGCTTTGACTAAGGCCGCATCCACAAAATTGTGAGTACTACCAGAGTCAACCAATATGACCACACTCTTGTTTCCAATCATAGCCTGTATCCTCATAGTGTCATAACCTGCAGAACCTAGCATTGCATGCAAGGACAATATAGGCATTTCCTCTGGAGTGGCATCAGCTAACAACGACTCCGGATGATCCTGACAATCCTCAAAATCTTCTTCTGCGTCCTCTCCTTCAATCAACAATTGATACAACTGAGAACGGGTGCACTTATGGCCAAAGCTATACTTAGCCCCACACCAATAGCACAACCCTTTCTTCTTCCTCTCCTCAATTTCAGCCGCAATTGGCATCCGAGACCTCATAGAGGTGGAATGGGACACAATAACACCCCCTGGTTTAGGCATGGTTACAGATCCTGCAGAACTCACAGACTTTGAAGGACCGAAAGTAGGCTT
The DNA here is from genome assembly GCA_026284645.1 of Erythroxylum acuminatum. Taxonomy (NCBI): domain Eukaryota; kingdom Viridiplantae; phylum Streptophyta; class Magnoliopsida; order Malpighiales; family Erythroxylaceae; genus Erythroxylum; species Erythroxylum acuminatum. Next base: position 27,177,916 of record JANKOD010000193.1, on the reverse strand, counting down.
AACACTAGGAAAAATTGGTGAAGAAGGTTGAGGAGGTCGAACAAAACTAGAGATAGGAAATTGTTTCTTCACAGTAGGCTGAAGCATAATTTCTACTTGACTAGCCATGTGCAATGCATCAACCAGATTACGAGGACGTAGTAAGCGCAAGTATTGACTGATTTCAGTTTTCAAATTACCCACGAAAATACTAAGAGCATGTGATTCAGAGAGAGAGATCTGATTCAAAAGACATACAAAATCCTCATTGAAAGCTTCCACAGTGCCAATCTGCTTGAGAGCAACCAATTCAGCCATCGGATCCTCGAAAATAGAAGGAGCAAATCTAGATCTGAGCCCTTGAAGGTAGCTAGGCCAAGTCAGATTCGCCATTCCCCCCTGCGTCTTGGCAAAAAAATGATGCCACTGCAACGCTCGGCCTTCCAACTGCAACATCACCGTGCGAACTTTCAACCCTTCTGGCACTCCCTCAGCTTCAAAATATTGCTCCATCTTCGCCCACCAACCCTTGAAATCAGAATCATCAAACTTAGGACATTTGAGTTGGAAAGATCGATTGGATCCACAAGAACTCGTTCGGTTGATGGACTCTTCACCCTCCAACCCCGTTTCTGGCCCCTAATCCTTGGGAGACGAACCAGGAGGAGGCCCCAAAATGCCCTGCTCCTTGTCATTGGTCGCATCTTTGGTCCCCAAATACGTCTCAAACAAAGTCTGGAGTTTAGATTCAAACTCAGAGCGAAACAATTGAAATTGAGTATCCATTCGAGATTCCAATTGCGCAACATCATGTTGAAGTTTCGAAACAAAATCCTGAAGCTCGGCACTGCTACGAGTCATGGTGCCAGGTCGAGGCTCTGATACCAATTGATACGAGTGAAATCGAAAGAGAGAAGAGAAGAGGGAAGAAAATAGAAGAGAAGAAGAAAATCAAAAGGGAAATGAGAGGGTTCTAAATCTTCATTGCCCATTTCGTGAATCACAACAGCTTATAAGCAATTACAGATTGAACAACCAAATTCCTTTCTAACAAAAAATCCCTAGTATTTCGTTCGGATCACAATCCCTAACTCACAAAATGAAAATAAGAAATGCATATCAGAAACATAACTAAAAGAAATACTTAAACGGCGTCGTCTGGTAAAACTTGAGTTTTCCCTCGCACCAACAGGGCCTCGTTGAGCTTGATCTGAAGCAGGCTATCGAGTCTGAGCCGCGATTGGACAACGAAAAGTCGGGGCGGGCCATTCGGATCTCTATCGAAGAGCGATACAACGTCGTTAGCGTCATCTCTGTCATCTGTCTTTTGCTGCTTCGATGAAAACGGTGAAGAGAGAAAGGAAAACGGAGACGGACTTAGAGACCTGTAGAGGCTCGCCTGGGATTGGTTCAAGAAAGTTAGGGTTTTGGCTATGGATTTCAGGCGGGGAAAAAATGATAGACCCAATATGGGCTACTTCGTCCGTTCGTCGTCTAATATTTTGTTTTCTTAGCCTTTTAGATGGGTTTTTAAATTTTGAGAGCTCAATAATTATTTTTTATTACAAAAATATTTTAAATTAAATATTTAATTATAAAATAAAAAGTATTTTTTAATAAATATAATTTTTTTACTTAAAATATAACTTTTTAAAAATCTTTAAAATAAATTAAAATAAAATTTTCAAATTAATTATTAAATCTAATTTTTAGTTTCTTTTATTTTTATATTTTATACGTAATTCTTTGGAAACTCTTGGTTCACAGAAGGTAATGGGAATGAAAATAGGGAAGAATTGAAATGGATATAATCATTATAATTATGACGGTTGGTTAAGATGAAGAAACAATTACTATTATCATTGATAGTGGTTAGTTTATAAAAAATATTGTAATTAATTAATTACAAAATGAATTATATTTTAATTAATGAATGAACTATATTTTAATTAATGACAATATTTTAATTAATGAATGAATTATATTGCAATTAATTAATTAATAATGTTTTAATTAATTAAAATTTTAATTAATGAATAATTATATTTTAATTAGTTATATTTTAATTAATAATAATATTTTAATTAAATATAATGTAATTAATTAAATAATAATAATATTTTAATTAATTATATTGTCATTATTTTAATTAATGAATAATAATATTTTATTTGATTAATATTTTAATTAATTAATAGTTATATTTAATTAGTTATATTTTAATTAATTATATTGTAATTAATTTATTACTTACAATATTTTAATTAATGAATACTAATATTTTAATTAATTAATATTTTAATTAATGAATAGTTATATGTTAATTAATAATAATATTTTAATTAAATATAATGTAATTAATTAAATAATAAAAATATTGTAATTAATTAATTATAATATTTTAATTAATTAGAGTATAATTAATTATTTAATTGATTTTACCATAAATTTAATAATTGAATTTAAAGCTTTACTTATAAAATTATTTGGTTCATAATTATACCTTTTATCTATCCTTTATATATATAAAATTAAAGATATATCAATTACTCTCATTCCTCTTTCCCATTCCTCTAGATTATGAGAGCAATGGAAGATTACCCGAAACTAAAAAATGAAACTCTTAGATCTTCAATAATTCGTACCAAACATCAATTTTTGTTTCATACCTGTGCTTTCTTTTCATACATATACCCCTTTTCTCTCATATTCTTCAAGCGCACTCTCATAATCAACAAGACAAAATCGCGATGTCTTAATCTCAACAAGACAAAATCGCTATGTGAAATATGTCTTAATCTAACGCTATGTTATCAGTATAATCTACACAAGAAACAGTCTCTACATTCCTAATGGCCACAAAGTTTTTCAGTGCTTAAAAACAAGACTACTAGATGTTCATAGAATCAATATATATAGGCTTATTTGGGTAGCACATTATTTTGCTACGCATCTCAAGTTTCCATTTGTCGCAAAATTTCAATACCTGGAGACCTTATAGTCTGAGTTCTAAGCAGGTCTAAGGACTCCATACTCCGGTAAGAGTTAAGATCACGCTAAAACATGGTGAGAGAGATCCGAGTTTATTAGCAACTTATGGGCTATTGTAGATAACAAAGACTTGGAAAGTTTTGTGCTATAGTTATAAAGAATGTATAATGGAACAACTGATAGAAGTTCAATAACAAAATTACCAGTATAAGCCCAATTATGTTTCTTGGCTGCTCGTGATAAACAGGCACTATGCTATATCCTTTCTCCAAAATCAGCTTCGTCAAAGCCCTGTGTATAAACAGTTTGGAAAATATATCACCCCTTTACCTACAGGAAACTCGTTTCTCATATCTGTTTCTGATTAAACTTACTTGCCCGGTTCAGAATTAATATCAACAGAAAACGTATCAGATATAGGAGTCATTGCATCCCTAGCTGTTTTCTCAGTGAGGTCAAGTGCTCCAGCAATGATCGTTGTCTCGTCACTAGTAAGTTCTCCTCCCTTTCAAAGGATAGAAAAGCAATTTGATTTCGTTTTTCTTGATATAAACAACATCAAGTTTAAACACTATCATCTAAATTTTCTTTTTTTTTCCCTATCCACGACACGTTTGCAGTTGAAGTCTTTAACTTCTCTTCATTCATTTTTCTTTTCCTGAGAAAATGTCGTTATGATGGAAGCTTTAAACTTTGGACCATTATTGTGCGCGTGTGTGTGTGGGACCTCATCCTCTGGCTCAGGTAGGTAGCGCATAGTACCTGGATTAGAGGATCTGAAGGGGGAAACTAGATCTTTTGTTCAGTTTTACTCTGTCTTATTCTGTCTCATGAAATCTCAGCCGTGTGATCCATGCGGGTTCCATGCGAGCCCCACATAAATAAATGATAGACACAATAAGAAACTATAATATTGGACATAAAATCTGGACACCCGAAGGTGTGTGTAGGGCCGACTCCTTTGACAACACTTTTTCTTCCATTCCATTTGTTACGTCACACTGCCTTCCAGCTCTGCCGCTAATCAAGTGAAGACTACTTTAGAAGACCTTTTATGGTTTGCGACTTCGCAAACGACGTTTGTCGGACACGTAAGCAAACCTAGATTACGACATTTTATGGTTTGCAATGAAGTGCAAAATCCGTCTCATTCGACGCGAATCTTTGGTAGTCTCATTTGTGAAGTGCAGCAAATAAACGCCAATAATAGGCCATGTGACCGAGCGACATTTTATAAATTCAATCTGACGTGGCGGAGGTAGTTTAGTTTTTAAACCGCGTGTGTGTGAGAGCGTGTGGGTTTTCTCTGGGTTTATGTACCAATGTCAAGCGTTCGTTTTCTATTAAATGTCTCAATCGCGCGATGATGATTTCGAAAAGAGAAAAGTAAACAGCAGCTTTTCTCTAAGTCTCAACTCTCAAGTGACCATAAACTTTTCTCTTTTCGACTTCATCGATCGAACGTGTAGCAAAGTGCAAAATCTGTCTCATTCGGACTTGAGAAAAGTTTATGGTCACTTGAGAGTTGAGACTTGAGAGAAAAGCTGCTGTTTACTTTTCTCTTTTCAACTTCATCGATCGAATGTTATATCATAAATTTTGCTAGTACTTACTGAATTTTGTGGCTATGCAGGGATGGCATAGGGTTGGTCTTCGATAAAAGTAACAGAAAATTGGTCCCTTAATTTAAGAATTTTGCACTATTGCGGTCAATGAAAACGACCACAATATGTATAATGTTTCGAAAGAAAAGAAAAAAAGCAAGTGCAAAAGCGTCCGACACGTAAGCAAACCTGATTGGTACATAAACCCAGCTTCACATATTATAAACTAATAGGAGAAAACCCAGCTTGAATGGCCATAGAGTACAGATGTTGCGGGACAGGATTTCTGGTTCGTGTAGGAATCCTGATTTTGCTAGTGTTGTTCGCCGGGTTAATGTCAGGATTCAAGTCTCTCAGGCTTCATGATCTTGAAGTCACTGCCAACTCCGGAACCCCTGATGATCGTAAACGTGCAGGCAATCTTCTTGCCTGAAATAAGTATCTACTATGTGATTAGCTTCTTCTTTTTGCGTTGCTTTTGTTTGTGATCAATATCTTGTGTTTCCATAAGAATTGTCTGTAACAGGAAATGAAGTCGAAAAGAGAAAAGTAAACATATGAAATGAAACATTTCTATGGAGCAACAAAAGCTGTTTATGGTCACTTGAGAGTTGAGACTTTTAGTAATGGAAGCTGCAAAATCTTTTATGGGTTTGCTGAACGTGAATCTTCTACAGATGCCCACAAACTTTTCAATTTTTTACAGATAGTTTATTTTGTTTTACAGCAAAAATACTGCCAGTTAAGAAGAGGCGGTATCTTTTGTTTTGCACCTTATCATTCTGCAATGCAGCTGCTATGGAGGTAATCACTTTCAACGAGTGCTATGCTGTTCCAACTTTCCGAAACACATTTCAGTTTACATAACAAATGCTGATATGTGTAGTCGTTGTTATCTATCGATCATACGAAAACAAAAGACTAAGGAGCAGAAAACGTTGAGAGAGAAAGCTAGTGAGAGAGACGGAATGAAAACAGGGGCAAACAGAGGAGTTTGAGAACTCAGCGAAAACTGAGATTTCATTCAATGAATTGTGTTCTACAACTTCAGTAATTGATTGTACATTTATAGCAACTCATTCTTGCTAACTGTCATCTAACTAATTGTAACTAACATTTCTTGAATTTCTTGAATTCTTTACGTAACTGCATGGCATGTATGGACGTCTTTCTTCTGTCCGAAATTTCTGAGACACATATCCTACAAAGACACTGTAAAACAGGAGGATCACCTCTGCCCGATCTGCACATAACCATCAGGACACTAATTAACACAAGGTGCCCGATCTGCACATAACCATCAAGACACTAATTAACACAAGAGTACCATTCATATCTGTTTCTGGGCTAGACTTATCAAATTTATTATTTGCCGTATGTTACGTGGGAATATGTTCTAAAGGTATACTACTCATAATATTCTTCAAGTTTAGGCATCAATTCTAAGCACAACATTGATTTTCTTCCCTTATAAATGATTTCATTCATGCACCATCTTCTTCTTCTTCTGTTTGTGGCAGACATGTACACAGTTTCGTTGTCAACATTAGAGGAAGAAAAGCTGAAAGTTTAACAAGTTCATCGTTACCTAATGAACTAGATTTCCACTTGCTTGAACTAACCAGACTCATTATATCGAATCATTTACAGTCTTCATGTATCATGTTTTAAGTAAAGTATATGCAGGTTACATGAAACCATGAGAAACTGTTAATTATTTAGAAAACAGTCAGAAAATTGGGGATAGACAAACGAGGAAAATCTACTGATATAAGCCATAAAGAGAAACAATACCAGGAACATATTATTTGTATTATTTAGTACTGTTTCTACTCAACAGACAGCCAAAACAAGTTTTCGCCAACATAATCTAGATGATCACGAACTCTGAAACTTCGAAGCAGGCCCAGTCCTGTGCTATGGCTAATCAAGTTTCCATGCCTACGGATCAAGCCTCTCGAGGTTAAATCGCTCACGAACATAGGCAATGTAAGTTGTAGCCTTCATGTCCACATTTTCATCGCCACCAGGATCACGAAAACTTCTGTGACTGAAACTTACGGCCGTTTGCTGTGGCACTATACAGCTGTGGCTGGTGCGAAATTCTCCTAAACCATTTGGATTATATGGGGTAGGACCCACTTTGTTGCCACATTGCATTGGTGTAGAAGCTTTATTGGCTCGACGCAAGGACTTTGCTAGCTTGCTTCTCATTAGACCTCCTTTCTTGTAGTTTTTCTCCATACCTGAATAAAGGTTTGCTGTTGTCAGTTACTGAAACTTGTGCCTGTGCCCATTTCTGGAGCCACTTCAGCTCTTATATAGAAGTTGATGTCCCATGCTTCTACACTGCCATGCCAGGAACAAAATAATTAATACGATATTATCAAGGTCATGTGGAGACTTTTGATTGGGTGCTTTGGATGATAATAACATTCTGGAGGCAATTATGTGAAGTGTGGATAAGTCTATTAAGTATAGAAGAAACTTTTTGTCGGCCCACAGGCCTTTTGATCCCTTCCCAGGTTGTGTATGGTTTAGGATATAATATTCCCATCTCTGTTTCTTGAAACTTTTGACTTCTCGCCAAGATATGGATTACGGAGAACTTTTGCTGTACTTCTGCATCAATCCATAACAGATACGGGTTTTCTTTTCCTTTGGAAGTTCTGAAATTTAAATCTTCATTTATTTAATTAACCCCTTTATAGTCCTTGTAAAGTTGAATTGTCATTTCGATTCTTCGCAGATATATTCTAACTCATTAGTATTCTGATTAATATTTGTGAACAGCATATAACCATATTGGATAGCCACCCCAGAAGGCCAAAAGCCGGTTTGAACATCAAACAACAATGTCAAGATTGTGCGTGATCTCCAGTTTGGAAAACATAGAGTTCTTTCCCTAGATCTCTGACCGAAAGTGAAGAGAAGGATAAGACCTAAGTTAAAACCGAAAGAGAGTGTCAAATAGTGGTTTATTCTGCATGTTTCACGACAGAAAATCAAGTTTTCATGGTCTTTTCTGAGTACTTTCTACAGGGCATCAACCATTATCTCTTTCGGTCACTCACGTAAGGCGATTATCATCACCAACCTGATTTGTGAGAATATATATACTATGAAAAGATCAGACATTATCCTATGTGTTGCCTCCAAATTTGATTCTATTTCGATCTAATTTGGGAAATAAAACAATGCTCTGTGAAAATTAATCTAACTGCTCGATAGTTGAGCATAAGCGAGGATAAATATTTCCCATGTTTTATTTGTATTAGAATGAATACAATTAAGGCTGCAAACTAGTATTTGTCGTATTTGCACTCGTATTGTCTGCAAAACATGAGTTATCTTTCAAATCAAATCCGTACGAATAAGCATATCCTTTGTCACATCCCACTTTTGTCCTCCAATCTATTAGTTCTCCCTAAGATTGGAATCTAGCTTACACCTGTCAAACATGAGGGGAATTTCAAAAATAATATCATCCGGTAAAAACGTAGGTTACCAGTTTGATGTTAGAACTGGTGTAATAGTTAATCTCATTGTATCAATGTCGCCATCGGAACAACTTACTTCATACTCCAAAACTCTTTATCTTTTGTTTTGTACAATTTTGAGCAGACACCAGGATAGAACAAATAGGCATTGGTATAGTATTCATCATTTCCATTAGACTAACCTTATCCTTTTCTAGTGAATAATTTTCTTCTTAGGATTTATTATGCCAATCGGAGAGTGCTTCGTAGTTAGTACATTTTTAGGTATAAGACAAGCAGGATAAGGGAATGAAGTATAACAAATAAAGATGAGTTCAAAAGGGTACAGGACATTGTGTCTCAAGATCCTTCTAAACCCAAAATTTTGTCAGGTAGTAATTAAAAGATGGTTTAGTTTAATGTCTGAAGTACTCTATGAAAATTGAAGTATAATCTAGTTAAAAGCTTACAGAATAAATCATAACAAGATAACTGTCGTCTATGAAAATATTAAATAAATAATATTTTATTTGTTAAAATGATATTTTTCTTATATGATAAATAATCTATAATTGAGGAGAAAAAATAAAGAAGAGAAGAAAAAGAGGAAAAGCTGAAGCACGAATTAGTAGCTTAGTTACTTGAAAGAGTTTTTTTGCAGCAGATAATAGTAGCTTAAAGTGTGTGGAGATTTTAGCAGAAGGGGGGTAAGTCAGGTCAAGCGTTATGTCTTGAAACCTGAAGCAAAGTACTGCAATGGAACGTGCATGCAGTAGGCGAAAACAAAAGCATAGACATAGTTATCAGAAAAACGCTACAAGTGCACTTTTTTTTTTTTGAAGAAAGCTACAAGTGCAGTTGAAGCTGTACAATGGCCAATGCGTCCAAATCCAAAACCACATGATGCAACACTTGACCGACAGATAAGCTACTTGACAAATTAACATTTTTGTGGTTGTGGTTGAAAGAAAGTCAAGTGGGCTGGTCAAAGATGCCCTTCAAGCTTACGCATATCTGGTTGGAAGTTAGAAAATGGAATTTATGCTTCTCTAACACAGAGCATCAAATTAGGCGGTGAACAACTTGGTTGATCTCAGAATTAGGTAAGTCTCTTTCCATATCCCTTTTTTTTTATCTGCCGAATATCAGAATACTGAACTGGGATTTATATGCCTAATTTGAGTATCATCTTAATCAACAAACTTAGAGAGTTCAGGAAAATAAATTGTCTTATTTTAACCAGTGGAGCCATGTCTGGTCAAGAAAGAACAGCCAACATGAGTACTACTCCCATGAGAACGAAAGCATGTGATGAGATCCAGTGACAGATGACCCATCAGCTCCAATCTGAAACGTACTTTGGCCATGGATATCAGAGCTCCTGCCTCCATCAAAGACCAGCATAGATCCTGCTGTCTGACTTTTCCTTCCAAGACCATCATAGTGAAGACTCGAGAGCAAGGGCAGTGCTTGGGGATTCATTACAGGCTGCATAAGGTCGCTCAAACCAATCTCCGGCGGTGTCTCAGCTGATGGCGGAGATGACAGAAGAGAGAGAGCACGGTTGGAGTTGATGACTCGTATCAACCCATCAGAAAACATTTTCTGGCCACTACTACTATTGGTGGCTATTGTGCAACTGGTATCGGGTTGAGGGACAGAATCTCCAGGATCCAAGGAACTAATTCCCTGTAAAAAAGGAAACTGTTTTTCTCCTTTATGGCTGAAGGACAAGGGTTCAGAAAATGGGGTTTTTCCTGGATTGAAGTTTGATGAGTGACTCGTACAAAACGCTGTCTCACTCTCAGTTTTGATAGTCCCAACCCAAGCTGAGCTTGCGGTGGTGGAAAGTGCATGGGAACTACCAAAATGCAAGTATTTTGTACCTGGGAAAAACTTGTTTTAAACATGTGCACTTAAACGTAAGGTCAACAGTCATGAAAATGAAGGAAAAAGTTCCCGACTGACAAGGGAAAGAGAGAGAACTACCAAACCCGAATTTGTCCAGTTCACAAATCGAACCTTGGTGATGGGAAAATAACAAAGCAGGATTTCTGGACATAGAATCTGGCTGAGGTTTCCTTCGACGCCTGTTGTGTCCATCAAGACGTTTTCTGCAGCTTCGTTTTCCTTCATCAAACTCGGTTAACGAATGGAACCTAACAAAGTGGATTTTGAGTTAGCATTCGTGAGGATAATCACTACAACAAAATCCTGTCCGTCCTACCATGAATCTCACAAGGTAAAAGCCAAAGCAAAGAATAATCCATGCCTAAAGGGAACTATTGAAGGCAGAAGAGCATGTGACTAGAGATCTATTGATAACCACTTGGAGAAAAGTAATATTTTTCATGCAAGCGTTCGTTTCACAACAGTTAACAAAGCATATAGTTCGAAGAAGCTTATAAATCTTGATTCTATGTTTATTGTTCTTGCCTTAAGCCGAAATGCCATTGCAAGACTTGCATGACAAGCACGTAGATTAAAGTCCTGTACTCGAGTCGAGATGAAAACATTTCACAGAAACCTCTATCCAAAAACTCGAATCAACCTATTTTATATCTATCAAACAGCAGAGAATGCATCAATTAGATGTTCAATTTTAACAATTGAGTCAAGGAAAAAGATTCCAACGGTGATACGCAGCTTCCTGAATTCTTGCAGATGGTAATTGGAACGCTGAGGCCCCAGCAGAACTTCATCTACAGAACTCACAAGTGGCCAAACCAAGATCTTAGTGCTAAATTTTGATGCTAAACGCCTAAAATTCATGAGCCTAAGAGAAAGTATTGAGGCCAGGTAACTAAGCGTATAAGCAATTAAGTTTTTAACGCTGAACCTTGGTTCAATCAGTTTCTCAAATGCGTCTACATAAGAAAAAAGATAGAAAAGAAGCCCCCCTAACACATGCTCTACTTCTCACCTGCTGCACTGCTGACAGAAGCGTTGCTCCAGACCTCTGATAAAAACCCTTGGAGTCTTGGAGTGAAGTTCACATACTTTATGTCGACGATGATAGTCCCTGCATTTGCTAAGATCAAAGGTGCATCCATCAACCAAGCACGAAGGCACTTGTGTTCCATTGCTAGGAATCCGAGCTCTCTTAGATGATCCTGATGATGATGAATCCATCAAAAACCCCCTCAGAAGATTTAAGCTTTATGTTATTTTGCCCTCCAAATCACCTAAAAGTTCCAAGTTTGAAGTCTACAGAAAAATGTCCAGTCAATTGACAGGCACCAAAACTACCAGGCACTGCACTTTGAGCAATCTGAGGGATACTTTCAGCTCAACTGCCTTACGTTCCATGGTGCTTTAAAATTATAGCCCATAGCGCACCCTTCTTTCTTTATATAATTCTCTGCTCTCCCCAACCGTCTCTCTCTAAGTGGTCAATCAAGTCAATTTCAAGAAAGCAATCTGAAATTGCACCGTATAATAAAGATAAAGCTACAAAGATGAGTTATGAGATAGTAAACAAGATGACAATTGATGGGTTAACAAGATACGTTTAAACTTTGACCTTGTCTCCAAGATGACAGAATGGTCAAGCAAATGAACTCGTAGCAGTCAATTGGGTAAGCAGCAAATTCGCAGAGAAATATCAGAAGCAAATGAAAGGGCCATATTAGTAAATTACGTTCTAGTAGTAAAATATTAGTTTAGTCCAGATGTTCAAACAAGTCACATCATGGCAATCAGCACTCTAATCCCAGCCACACTAGAGGCTCTGAAGAACGACGATATTTCTTTTCATGGAAAAATTTATCAGACAGAAAAAGTGAGCCCTTTGCAGATAAAATAACCTGTGAAACAATTAATTTTTGGACAGGATGAGTGTATCCAAAGGTGTTTCAAAGCAATTTGTGTACTACTATACTTCAAATCTCTTCACTAATTCACAAGTGGAGCTATTTTTCTTCGGAAAAAGTTGCCACAAACTTTGTTGAAGAGATATAAAAGGAAAGTCACCTGCATCACTTAAAAGAGTCATTCATTGAACTTACTTTACACTCTGTCTTCTCTTTTAGAAAATTCAGTCTACATTGCAAGCTACAGGATATATATAAGGAAACAAGATCTGACCAAGCTTTTTGAGCAGTAACTAGCATTTACAAGTAAAATAATAAAGAGAACATGTTTTAATGACGGGTACCTTGCAAAAACCAGTCTTTGATATCTCCAAGGAGTTGAAAACTCTTGGAAAAAAAAAAGGTGACAAATGGAGCAAACTGCAGGTTGGTATACAGGCAAGCAAAAGTTGAAGATCTAAAACAGTGGAAAAGTCGTGACAAACCAGTTCCAGAGAGTGAACAAGAGAAACAAGAGGACTACTCCAGGCTTGCTAACTCTGAAAAAACAGTTCAGAGATAAGAGTTGGCTGTCTCTGGCAATAACCCAAAAGCAGGCAAGGAGAAGGAAAGTGACTGACTTGGGGTTGTATGTTGTGAGAATTGCTGCCAACTGAAAGCGGAAAGTGGATAATGTATTCAACTTTGGAGGTAAATAGAAAGTATGCAAGAGAGAGAGAGAGCTAATTTAGATGGAAGATTTTTGGAAAGTAGATAACTATGAGGCGTAAGGAGTTGTGTCTCTCAAAGTCGCCGTCCCTTCCTTTTTAGGCTTCATGGTCATGGCGATGAGGGAAGGCAAAGTTATAAAATAATGTAAAGCAAGGAAATATAGAAAGAAAAACAAATAAAGAATTTGCATAAAACCCAAGAATGAGTGGCGAGGAGAGGGAGAGAGTGCAGCAGTTGCTTTAAACTTTCTAGAGAGAGAGAGATGTTGAGTTTCTTGTGTTTCACATTCCATGATGTTTCTTATTGGAGTTGTAGCAAGTGCGGAGTTCTGCTGTGATGAGAAGTTCCCCACCGCAACTGCTTGAGGAAGCTATCCTCCAATTCCTTGGATGTATTGACTTTTCACTAACCATCTCAGGACGATTCATGTATGGTTCCCTTTTTTTACAATCACAACTATTTAATTCCATAATGAATAAACACTCTCTATTAAAGATAACATAAAAAAGAATCAATTATTAATTGGGGCCGTTTGATTCCACTTCTATTTTTCTGTTTTTGTTTTTGGTTTCTGTTTCCTGTTTTTGGTTTCTGTTTTTTTCTTTAAAAAAACGAAAACCTGTTTAGTTGAGATTTGTAATATAAAAATTAAAAACAAAAACTTGTTTGGTTGAGATTTCTAATAAAAACTGAAAACAAAAACTTGTTTGGTTTTATTAACATGTTTCTATTTTTGTAATTATACTATTATGTGTAATAAT
>JANKOD010000193.1:27122501-27149034 GCA_026284645.1 Erythroxylum acuminatum | reverse complement strand
CCCCCTGAGTTATGGTTATCTATGAATGAGCTCAGGCTTCCTACTCGTGTCGGTGTCATGTCAATACTGATTGTTGCTATAAGAATTCTTTACAACATAAATGGATTTGGGGTTTGGGAAAGGAGTTTGTTTGGGAACAGCGACTTTTCATCTAAGAATACAGGTAGATTTGATCCCATATTTAATTCTGAATTGAGTGCTGATGCAGAAAAAGGTCCTGGTTCTCCTCTGCATGAGGTGGACGATGTAGGAAAAGGATCCTCAAATAATTCATCATCATTTCAGAAATCAGAGTTGGATACTGCCAATTTGTTGCAGAAGCTAGAAGCAAGATATTATAAACTTCTTGACACTTATGGTACGTGTAAGACTAGTTTGACTGAGAATGTTCTGAATGACTTTCATACACAGTTTGAAGGGTCCTTTGTTATTCAACTACATGTATATCTTTATCCACAACGTTTTCCTTCCATTATATTACTTTTTATTACTGTACCATCAGAATTTGCAAGGGACTTGCCGTCCTACCTCCAATACTGCAAGGATGTGGTATTTGCTGGATTAGCACCATCTCATATTGATCATCGTGAGGAAGAGGAGACGATAGAGAAGCTATGGGACTTCTATCATAATGCTAAGGTGATACAAAATCCGGTATTTCCTTAACAGTTTACTATTCATCTGAAGCATTGTGTTTTTGTTTGTATACTTAGTTCATTGATGTTCAGAATTTCATAGAATTTGGAAGGTGAGCCTTGACATCAATTCTGGTGCTGCACTTTCTGTATAAATACCCTTGAGTTTCATGTTCAGATAATAGTAACTAGGTGTAAAACAGTGAAGGGGTCAGTTTTGGTATCTTCTTTTTCTAAAAGCCAAGATAATAATTCCAAGTTTTAGTCGAAAATTTTATTTGCGTTGAATTAAAGTTTTTCATGCATTTCTGGTTTTTTGTAGAAATTAATTCAGTTAACTCACTTCATTTTGACTCATATTAGGATCCTGAAACAGAAGAGCTTGGAATGCAGAATAGTACATTTAATCAAAAGAGATCAAGGAATGATGAAGAATCTGCCAAAGACCTATTGGAAAAAAGGAAAGCTAGAGAATGGTGTCATGATAGTGCATCCGCTAAAATTAGCTGTGGCAGTGCAGATTATTGTCCACAGCAAAGCTTGGATGACAATCCTCTGCCTAGGAAAAAGCTAGGAGGTCAAACTTCAGTGCCTGATTGCAAAGTTTCGACAGAGACTCTCAAAGATAAAGCAATTAGAAGACTTAAAGTAGATATGGAGGAAAATAGGTTCTGCTACATTCCTCCCAGGGTTAAAGTTAAGAGATTCGATTACCTTCACTATGTTAGAAAGAATGATGATGGTGCTTTGACTTATGTAGCTCATGCAGATTATTACATATTGCTTCGAGCTTGTGCTAGGGTGGCTAAGGTTGACATTCGGATTATGCATATTGGGGTCTTAAGTTTTGAGAAGAGACTGGCCTGGTTGGAGAAAAGAATTGATTACTGCTTGAATTTGACACCTCCTAGTATTACCTGTGATTAAGAATAAGAAGCAGAATAAGAAGGAGAAGAAAGGATTAAACGTTAAAGTATAGGAGATGAAGAAGCCATTAAGGTTATTGTAGATGATGCTTGTTTGAGGAACGGTAAAATATGGAAAAAGGCTCAAATTGCAAGTTAAAATTTTCGTCAAAATTCAAGCAGTAGTCAAAATCTTCATCAAAAGGAGAAGAAAGGAGAAACTATATGCACTTCTGATCTTCCTTTTGGTGGGCTGTGCTGGGACTTTCGTAGAAATAATCAGTTGTAGTTGAAGATTATTTTCTTTTCCTCCAGTCTATTCGGGATTGGTTTATGAGGAAATTTGAGTAAGTTGGAGTTTTGGATTATAATCGACTGTTGTGCGTAAATTCATTGCCTTCCAGAAGTTTGTCCGATGCTTGAGCATTTTGTTGCTAAGAAGATGAATTAACAAGGAGAGGTCTGCGAATCGAAAATGTTGATTGGGGTGTTTTTGTGGAGTCTATCATTTGTCCTTCTCGTTGGCATCATTAACAACTTCGTTCACAGACGTTTATGCCTTTCTATTATAGGAGTTTCAGTATACATATCCCAGACAATGATATAATTTTCCGTTACAGGTTTTATGGAGGGACATTACCCTAGAAGATGCTTGGCAAGGCACTTAAGGCTCTAGGAGTTCCTAGAAATGAATATATTGTCAACAAAATATGGGCGGTATAAAGCAGGTTTTATTTTAGCGCTGATAAAGTAGCTAGGAGCATTGATGAGAGCTTGGCAAGGTTGCAGTTGGATCATGTTGATATATTGCACTGCCATGATATTGAATTTGGCTCTCTGGACCAAGTAATGTGCTTCAATTGGTTATTTGTGGTTCTGTTTGCTTCATTTTGAGCTAAATGTAGTTTCGGAATGCATCCTCACTTTTTGCAGCTTGATATCTAACATCAATTCATGACAAGACAGCTTGATATCTAACATTTACATACATTTGAATTTCAACTTTAGCTCTCTCTCTCTTATAAAATTCCATATCTTATACATATTATTTGCCCTATACCAGAAAATGCAAAATACGGCAAAATCATTAAAGCAGATCCAAAGTATTTATTTGTGTTAAAACGGTCTCATCTCATCTTAGGAATGAAACTACGTTAATTACTTTGCTAATGGTTAATCTTAAAAGGGCATCAAAAGTTTGTAGTACATCACAAGAAAAGACCGATAGTTTCTACTTTTCTTTCCTTGGTTGCTAAAAAGTTTCCACTTTTCTTTTCTATGTAATGCATTCATTTACAAATAATGGGCACAAGTTAATCAACATGAAGGAAATTCGTTGGGGTGGGGTATGTCTGTAGCTGGAACTAATGAGGGTGGTCTCAGCCAGTATCGTAAATAGCCAGGCGAAGAAATCCGAGCACTTTCACATCAATTCTAACCTGCAATCTGCTGTAACGGTGGCCAAGCGATTTCATTGTCCTCTGTGTACCCCCGAATTAAGAAATCTGTGCAATTCTTTCGACAGCCATGATTGTAAGGGTTACGATACCTTCCATCTGGTCCACGTAGATAGCCATAACGAAGAGCATTGGCGAGTTCATTGGTGGTGATATTACGAGCTATCTGTAGCAAACAAGCGTACATCGTTACTAACCTAGCTGACGCCGATCATCATGGAATATGTATGTTTAGCAATCATGTCAATTGATTTACAAGCTAAGGAGAGTACGAAATACTATTTTCTACTCCAAAGTACTGTCAAGAATTTGCAATCAGTCTGGCATGCTTCCTCTCAATTTAAACACAAACACTAAACTCTTAGGTAATGGGAACATTCAGTTAAATTTATCGAGTGTTGTTATTGCTAGTCATTTACCTGAGATGCCTGCGTGAGGGATAAAGTTGTGGCAGCAACAAAAATAACAATGTCCAGAACCAAAAATGCAAAGATTCCAGGATGTTGAGCAACCAAAAATTGGAACCATCCTTCAATATGCAACAACTGTGCAGCTGACAATATCCCTTTCATGACCCAAAAAAGTTGCCATAAGCATCACTATAAAGCAACAAAGATGCACCAATATGTATCTATTGAAGATTGATTTTTCTATGGCAGTAAAGGTAATGGAGAAAGAAAATTCATTTTCACCAACTCACGCACTTTGAATAGTAACTGCAGCAGCAACTAAAGAAGTCAAAGTTCCCAAGCATGTGAAAATGAAGAAGTCCCGTTTGTTCCTCTATTACAAAGTTGCAAACAGAAAAAGGATCAGAAGAGGAGATGAGAAAATAAGACAACTAAAACATGGCAAACTCATCATAGATAACACCTTTCAATAGTCCAAGAAAAAATATAAACAGAACAGAGAGTAACAAACTACTAGCAACAACAGAAGAACTTGTAATCGCGAAATAGAAATCGAAGTGCAAAGAGAATAGGCTTATTTTTAACTGTTCATTCCAGTATTAACATAGCACAATACATCTCTGGTGTTGCCAATGGCAATAATAGGATACCAGCAAATTATGTTAGATGGTTAAAGAAACAAAGATCAGTGATTAAGAAATGAAACTAGAATTTCAAACATTAACACATTTTATGAATCACTGCATTAAGACTTAAAAAAGATTTTTCTCACCTTCCCAACACAATTGGATATCCATGGACAATGATGATCAAATTGTTCCACACAGTGCTTACATGAAGGGCAGTGTTTTGAGCGAACTGGTCTGATTATCTGCACAAATATTTGAAATGGATAATGACTTTAAGATACTACAAGAAAATAGAATCCCTTGTTGCAATCGAAAATTTCAAAGTAAAAAGACCATTTGTCTAAACCTTGCAGGTAGGACATAGTTGAGACCAATTTCCTGTCCATACGGAGGAGTTATTTAAATCAACGTCTAATAGACGACCCTGCAAGTGAGTAATTATCAGAAAAGGAACAATATAGGACAGGGTCAGATCAATCATGGAGACTATGGGCATACTTCTAATTTACCACTGTCAGAAAGGAAATAAGTAAAAATCCAGAGAAACGTGTAAAAGGGATCCAGATAGCATCCATAAAGGTAAACGAGAATAATCACACAGAACAATCAATGAAACAATAACAGGTGACCATCCTCCAGAAAAATCTGACAACTAAACCCGAGCTTACTCATCCACCCACCCTCCTCCCAGTCACTCATGCACATAGAACAACTTAAAAAAGTAAAGATCTTCGTTCAATCAAATGGAGGGCACTGAATGAAGGAAAGGAGTTTTACACAACACAAAAGGAAGAGATAATGCCGAAAAGTTAGGGCATATTGCCAATGCAAACACTTCCATTTGATTTTCTTGAAGTTTGAAATGATAGATGAACACAACCCAAAAGAAAGAGAAAATCCATGAGTATGGAAGAGACACATGATAAACATTGGAAAGAATAGGTGCTTTGCCTAAAAGATCATCTCACAAACAACTAAAACAGTACATACCTCTACATCAGCATCCTTGCTCAATTCACCAAGGCTTTTGATATAACCTGGATCTTTACTGCATGTAATTATAAGATATCATGAATATAGCAAATT
Organism: Erythroxylum acuminatum; assembly: GCA_026284645.1. Lineage (NCBI taxonomy): Eukaryota > Viridiplantae > Streptophyta > Magnoliopsida > Malpighiales > Erythroxylaceae > Erythroxylum > Erythroxylum acuminatum. The sequence continues at coordinate 27,143,912 of JANKOD010000193.1, read as the reverse complement.
CAAAATATAAGGAGAAAAGATTTCCTCTACAAATAACATCAAAGTTGTACACTGAAGTGGTCGACCTAGCATCATTGCAAAACAAAACAATCAGATGAAAATATCAGTAAAAGGCAGGAATACTGATGAGGTTAGCTAGGAAAATTGTCAAGTATATTAGGATATGCAAATATCAGAATTAATAAATTTCAACTCATATCAATCTCCAGGGATTTCAGTAACTAGAAAGAATAATAGGTCGTTCATATGTTAAAAATAGTATTTGGGTAATTCTCCAACAAAAAAAAGAAGGAAAAATTTAAAGTCAACAGATGTATGGATTCTCCAGATTGAGAGGTCCAGAAAATTAATAACCCAAAGAAAACTAACTTAACATTAGAGAGAAAGAAATTACCTACTACATCTGTAGAACATTATCAGAGAAAGAACAACTAGAGAAAGAGCAGTCCACGCCCAAAGTCCAACAACAGCAGTAATCCTTGGAAAATCAGGAGCTACAATAAAATTAAGGAAAGACGCAGTTACAGGGGAATCCTACATCAACCCACCATGATGAATAAATAAGATAATTTGTTACCTGTTATGACTGAATTAATAAACAAAAAGACACCAATCAGTATAATAGTCAATAGAAGAGGTGCATATCCAGTATCCCCCATTTTCCCTATCTTGTACCTCCAGTGGTTGCTTTGTGCCTGCTGCATGCCAGACTGCCAAAATAAAAGCAACTGTCAACACCCCCACATTAAATCTGAAATTATATCTCAAAAAGTAGATTTATGCATGATTTAGGAATTCCACAAGTGAGCTGAATATTACTTGAGAAAAATAGGAACTGGCATGGAAAGAGTGGAATTAGTTAAAGACAAATGTATGAGGAACCAACTATTGAAGAGGAAAATCAGGTTGGTGACAAAGTTTACCAAATATCTTGCTCCGATGAAGGGAGCTATATCAATGCAATTTAAATACAATATTTATTACAGAAATGCCTTTTTTGACAACATATGAACCACAGGTTCTTGGGCCTCAAATTATGTAGAGCTTTCATTGACAGGCCTTGGTTTAATTTTCATTAGCATGCAGCTATGAAGCAAATGCCACAAGAAGACAAAGTTACGTACAAGGAAAAGGGCGACTTGTCGATGACCTTTATCAGATGCAAGCTGTACAGGAGTAAATCCAGCCTTATCCCTTACAGTCAATTCTTGCTTTGTGCCAGCATGCACAAGCACAGTGCATGCCTCCACATTTCCTTTTAACGCAGCCCAATGCAAAGGAGTGCAACCTGATAATGTTAGATACAAACATCAGCATGACTCTTTGGATGAGCACAATTTCACAAGCAATAAAGTTGAAATCACATAATGATTCAATCATTAAGAATTTGGTTTGATAATTGACTGCACCATGTTTTCATCTAACCAATCAAGACGGGCATAAATTGAAGAACTAAATGGTATGTCAACCTGGAAAAAGCAAATAATGTTGAAACTTTACTGTAGATGTGGTAGAACTGTGCAAGTAACCTACTGTATATCCACACGAAGCATGGAGGATAAAGAAGAAAGGAACACAACTAGAAACATACAACAACAACTACGACCTAGTAAAATCCGGCTAAACACAGGTTCTGGGGAGGTACAGTGTACACAGCCTTACCTCTAGCTAATAGAGAGGTTGTTTCCGAGAACACAACTAGAAACATGAATGCTGTAAACATAGACTGATGAATTGGTGCAAAGTGATGAACTCAGGTCTTAAGCTTGACTACAAGCACACACAGATATGGATCCTTCACATGAGTGCAGCAAATATAACTATAGATTATATGGTAAATGTATAAATATTATTTTTATGTTTTCCGTAACTAGAAAATGACTTAAAACATGTTCCACTCATTCCATTGAACACAGATTAGAACTGAGACAAAAGAAAAAGGTAGTGAGTTGGTCCCTATTCACACTCCAAAATTTCAAAACAAGAAATAAAATATTATAAACTGTTATTTACCTAATCTTCCAAATAGCTTACGGATTTTCCAATTTTGCAATTTCCGACAAACTTCATAACAGAAAATAGAACTTCAGGGACTTCTAATTGATGATTGCAATATAACGAGTTAAATGCATCTGAATAAGTTAGTCATGGTAACAGTTAAGACCACATGGATCTAAAGGATGCCAAGATTTTTCTAATACAAAAATGCCGCATGTGTATAGGAGTAATTATTTCTAGAAGAGGATACCTTCTTTATCTTGTCTTGCTTGTGACGCATCTCGAAATAGAAGCAACCTTATTGTATCAGCAAAACCCTTGTATGCAGCCCTGGTTGAAAACTCCATTAGAATAAGCTTCAAACACAAGCAATCCAGAAGTTTCAATAGAAAATATTAATGTCACAATGTGACAATTGTCAACTAAACTCTCATGTAAGCAACATCAGCAATGGGCACATGTAAAACTTTTATATTTGCTAACTGCTTTACACTAGCCAACATCCAAGCCCATGACAATATTTTATCAATATTGACATAATGCTGCACAATTATTAACACCAAAGACACCTAGCATGTGTATGTAACACAAACACCAAGAAAGAAAACCTATGACTGCATTATGATTGTGTGACTTTAAAGCACGACATCAAAATAGTTCATAAATTTTAGATTTGGGGTCAGCAACCTATTTCTGGGCATTGAGTTGGGTCTTCCTATTCTCAGGTTTTCAAAATCCCAAGTTTGGTGCCCAACAAAATGCCATAAACCACAGATAGTTTATAACAAGTAGGAGAAACAGATATCGTGATGACTTGAGAACCAAAGTATAGCTATAAGCCTATAACGCCTCTACCATGAATGAGCATTCAAATACTTACAACCATATCAATAACTGTAAATCACAATCACATAGGATGGCAGGAAAGGAGGCTTTTACACACTAAAGATAGATAAGGTATTAAGAATGCAAATAGCTATAATCCTTGCTGATCAAGAAAAGCAAGTACTGGATGTTACTGTTATTATTCTGATAGACCCTGCACAAAGTTCTTCTTCCACAGCAAAATGCACACAAGCAAAACACAAATATGGCAAAACACAACAATGGCAGAAATAGTGTCTATATTGCTTGATCTTCAAAACCAGCAAAAGAAAAAGATAAGTGTGCTAGAATTCGAGGTCCTAGCTCCTCCAGCCTCAGTCTCACTCTACGTAAAATGACATAATCAATTGCATGATATTTCCCCCTCACTCCCGTACTGTTTTATTCCAATGTCAGAATAACTAACTTTCCCCTCCTATGACAACTTTACCCACCCTTGTTTTCCCCATATGACAAGGTCTACCCCTCTAAGGCATCGGTCTTTCTTTTATGGTAAGTGAACCTAATTTCTGGGCTCCTATGGGTCATATCATATTCCACCTGGAAGCCGAGAGTAACTTATCAGCATTGTTCTGTAGTAAATTCTCATATATACCAAGATTTAGATACACATTCAAGGACAGAACTGTCGTGTTTTTAATTGAACTATCAAAAAGAATCTGATAACTTGAATGCAATAGAAACCCAGATGTTACAAGTTTAAACTCCAAATGTAGTAACTTGTCTCCATATTCCATCTCAAATTCAAGATGTATGTATTTAAACTCCAAATGAACATTCTAGGCTTTTCACCTACCAATGAAGAGGAGTCCTCCCTTCATAATCTGGAGCATCAAAATCAGCATGAAATTTTGCAACAATGTGATTTAAGAATGCTGTTTGTCCATATTGGGCAGCAACATGAATAGCCTGCAATAGGTGAACTAGGTTTCAAAAAATGCTTTAGTAGGGTCACCGTGACAACGTCCATAAGGACTGTACTAGTGACTTGACATCAGACAAATATGAACTTGTACCCAAAAATGTCTGGCAAAGATTCTAAAAGCTATATTTAAAGCAACAAAAATTTTAAAAAATGGGCATAAAACTGTTACAGCCTTCAGTTTATCTTGCCCTTTCACTTACTTCAGCAGTTAATAGCCTAAAACACATAAAACTAAAAATTAAACGACAATTAAGGAAAATATACCCTATATCCATTAACATCAGTTGCCTCCACCCTAGCTCCATCCCGCAACAGCACATCTGCGGCTGCAATTGAACCTCTAACCGCCGCCCAATGCAACGGTGTCTGCCGCATGTTGTCAGCTGCATTCACATCACCTCCATGCTTCAATATCAACAAACAAATCAAACTCAGTGCCTTTCAGAAACAAACACAAAATCCACAAAGAAAACACGTTGTCCATTGCCACACACACCTGGAACATGAAAACACGTTATTCGTAGAAATTAAACAAGCCCTTCAACCAAATCTACAAAAAGCTCAAAATTTTTCCAAAAAACATAAAAAGAGGAGCAAGAACAAAGATAAAAATACATCGATAATGTATTGGGCGATATCAGGGAAATTGTTAAGCGCAGCCCATTGAAGAGCGTAGTAACCATTGCCGTCCGGAACAGAGACAGAAGCGTCGTCGTCTTCAACAAATTTCCTTAACTTCTCGAAATCTCCATAAGCAGAAGCAGAGTAAACGTCGATGACGTTGAGTGCGACGCCGTTTGGGTTCTGCTCTGGCTGCTGCGATGATTTGGACTCTTGGGAGACAACCTCGATTTCTGATGGCGCCATACGGGATCAAAATGGAAGCTTTTTTATGAGGTTTAACCTGATTAGGGTGCTGTGGGTTTAGGGTTTATCGAAATCGCCCAAATTGGGAATCTTCAACTAACTCGAGTTCGACTGCTCCATTCAACTATCTCTCTCTCTCTGGTGGTCACTTCGTTCAACTTCTTCAACGGTCTGGTCGGTCGGCCGGGGTATTTCGGTAATTTAGATTTTGGATGGGATTCCGATCAATAATTGGGTTAATTTACACATATTATTAACTATGATAGCCAAAATTGACCGTTAATTTGTCATAGAATTGGGTGAATTTGAGTTAAAAAATATATTAATCGACAAGTTTAGATTTTTTTTATAAAATTATTAATTGATAATAAACAATAATTCTTCATATTGATAAAAGAAAAACAAATTATATAAATTTATTATTAAATTTTATAATTGAAGAAAAGATTATGAATTTAACATATAACATTTTCATCACAAAAGAATAATCCTATCGGTTGCTTCAAGGCTCGCCTCTAATTTTAAACAACGGGATCTTTTTTGCTAATTATTACTATTATACTTAACATTTTGAATGAGAAAATTAAAAAGCATATACTGTTTTGTTAGGATTTTCACATGAAGAGTTTGAAATTTATGTTGTAATATCAATTAAAATAGTAAGTTTCTTTTAAATATTTATTATATTTGTCAAATTTCAAGAATTACAAGCAAAGCATGTTCTTCACCAAATCTCTCTCTCGTGAGGAATGACTTCACTTGTGCATGCAACGCCCAAGGCCACCACTAGAAACGACAAATAGATAACGTATAAAACGACGAGGAGCCAATCTAGACTCACCACTTAGTCCACTGCGTGGCCCAAATTCAATCATGTACTCTTCCATTGTTCTTTTTTCAGTCACTCCTCTCCCTCAACTCCGTCGTCTCCGCCGTAATGGCCAGCGCTAGAGCGATGGCGGCCGCCACCAACGCCACCGCGGCGTCCCGCCTCCTTTTTAAACGATCAACCGGTTTGAACTGCAAACCCCAGTTAAACAGCCTTTGCTTTGGCCTCAACAGCAGTAAAAGACAAGTGCTTTTGTCTTCTAAGAGGTTGTTTTCTTGCAAAGCTATTTATACCCCAGGTGATCTCCAGATCAAAGAAGAAGGTCAGCCTGAGACTCTTGATTATCGGGTGTTCTTTCTTGACCATTCTGGCAAAAGGGTCTGCCTCGCTTCTCTTCCTTTATCGAATTTTACTTTATGATGCATGTATCTTGTTTGGTTGGCGAGAAAATGCAGGATAATGTGAGTATTGAATTTCAGATGCTTCGAGTCCTCGCGTAGAGTCGGTCGTTGTTTGTTGGTAATTGCGTAGGGAAAGAAAGATACAAACTTTGTTATTGGGTACATAGTCAAAAATGGCATTTTTGACTATCCTCTACTTCAATACTCTAGTTGAGTTACGTTGATTTAGTTTATTCTATATTCCATTCAAATTATGTTTGATTTTCCAGAATTGTTGAGAAAAATGAGGACGTACAATAAAAGTTCTGTGCTTTATTCAATTGAATTACCAATTTATTTGTTGAATGTCTCACGTAATTGAAAGAATCTACGCATCGAAAATGATTTTGGGTCTAGATGTGGTCAATAAAGGATTAGGATTCTTGAATTATACAAATCATCATGTTTTGTATTTAAGTGTCGTTGGGAGTACGTTTTATGTTAAAGTAACTGAGCTTGATCGTTGTTCTCTGTGCAGATTTCCCCTTGGCACGACATACCACTTCATTTGGGCGATGGAGTATTCAACTTTGTTGTGGAGATACCCAAAGAATCAAGTGCAAAAATGGAGGTTGCAACTGATGAGCAGTTTACACCCATCAAGCAGGATATGAAAAAGGGCAAACTAAGATATTATCCGTAGGATATTCTTTTATTTTATTTTATTGGTTTCTCTCATAAGAGTTTGCTAAAAAGATTTCCAGCATTTAAATTTGGCCAACCGTACACATATTGCATGCACAGATTTCTTGTCAAGTGACTCTATTTTTCTCATAAATGCACTTTGTATCTTTATGCTAACTGTGAATCCACCTTAAGCTAATCTTCTTGAGTTCACATGGCTTTCATTTATGACCATGTGGTCATAGTTAACATAGAACAACGTGGATCATGTTATTTCTGCCTATCTTTGCCTCAGTTTTATCCTATTATAAGCCAATTGTAGTTGGAATATCAGTTACTTGGCTCCCAGCTGCTTCATTATGTATGCTCAACTCTACGCTGTGTGTTTAACCGTTAAAAATTGACCGTTCATATTCCATACTTTTTCCTTCTCCTCAGCTACAATATAAACTGGAACTACGGATTACTTCCTCAGACGTGGGAAGACCCATCATTTGCGAATTCTGAAGTTGAAGGGGCACTAGGGGATAATGACCCAGGTACATCTTGGTTGTGCTTTGAACATCTGGATTTGGTTTAATATTTTCACGTCTTCTTTAGTTCAATACGTTTTGTGTCTTGTAACAATCATCTTCCGCCCCAAAAAATTGTAGTTGATGTTGTTGAAATTGGTGAAAGAAGGGGAAAACTCAGTGAAATTCTCAAGGTCAAGCCCTTGGCTGCTTTGGCTATGATTGATGAGGGGGAACTTGACTGGAAGATTGTTGCAATATCTTTGGACGATCCACGAGCTGCTCTTGTCAATGATGTTGATGACGTGGAGAAACATTTCCCTGTAAGTTATTCTCCTGCTGACCATTTGCATAAAAAATCATCACTAAAAAGATTGTGGTCTGGGTAGACCATTGTATCTAGAGTAGATGTTACAAGCTCCTCGCTAATCATTTGCTTACTATTCTCTTGCTGAATTTGTTTAAAGAAGACTCTAATTTATGCACTGATAGATAGCAACAGTTATCTAGGTATTCTAATCGTTGCATAAATGTTAGGCACCACTACAAAATGCTTAGATTGGATTTTGAATGGAAACAGTTAATGCAATGTTTCTTACCTTGTCATGGTTGGCGTAGTTTCTCTCCATTAATTTTGTTAATGATTTAGGCATGTGTTTTGGCACATACTATTCATCTGTTAGTCTCTTCAGCCAGAATTTGTTTTGCATTTGAGTTGACAATATCAGTTTTGTTGATTGAGAGCAAGGATACCTAGCAATTTTTCAATTTTATCATGAACAAGAGAGAATAAATTCTTAAGAAAATAGAGTTGTGATTTCTTATTGGAAACAATTGATAGTTAAGTTGATAGTTATTTCCAGGGCACTCTTACTGCAATCAGGGACTGGTTTAGAGACTACAAGATCCCTGATGGTAAACCTGCTAACAAGTTTGGTCTTGGCAACAAGCCAGCAGGCAAGGTAAAAGGCATTCTGTTATGACAAAATCATCATCTGCATCTCATTTCCCTCTATTTCTGGGCCAAAGTTCAATGATCTAGATTACCATTTATCTTTGACATAAAAGTATAACCTCATTCATCTCTATTTAGATATACTGGACGCGCATCAAGTAAATCTAAATTATCAAATGAGAAATATATATGATTGTTTCGGTGATCATTTATCTTATGTCTTAACTGCTTGTCTGTCATGATGTTGGGTAGAATCATATGGGCCCTTTTACATAGTTATTCATGGATGCTAATTACTAACTGTGTACATGATCACGTGGTAAAACCTGAACTGAGTATCCTCCTTGATATCAAGAAGTTATGCCACTTGAGCGTCTTATTTAAATATAAGACTGTCTTTTCTTCTCTGATGAATGGCAACAGGATTATGCTCTTAAGGTCATCACTGAGACTAATGAATCTTGGGCTAAACTTGTCAAGAGATCCATTCCTGCGGGAGAGCTTTCACTTGTGTAAATCCAGTCCTTGGAGTTGGAGCTGGATGTGATATTGCTTTTGACATTATTCACTTGCCAGAGTTTTGATGTCTAGCAAGTCAGTCCTGCAACGTCACATTAATGTGTAAAAACATTCCACCCCCCACCCCCACTTTGGAGTTGGAATAATCCAATGCTTCTACGTGATTCGTCTGTACATTTTCTTCTTGTCAACTACAGTGTCTATGGGATCGATTCTACTGTTTATCTTGTTTTGCTGTATGTTAAACAAGAATATGGGCTTGTAATTATGTACAGCGTATCATGTGTTACAGCCGTTATTATGATGAATCTTTAACAATTGGAATTTTCTCAATCTGTAACCACAGATCCCGAGTTCTTTTCCCATGGCATGGTAAATTGGCTGGCATACAACGTTGAGTAGCTCAAAATTGTGCTTTCAAGAAGCTGGAGATATCGTTGGATTTGCTAAGTTGACGCTCAACATAATAAAATATCCTATACTTCTGTACACGCTTCATCAGAGAAATTTTATATAGAACAACAGATCTTTCTTGGGAGTAAATGTCACAAAGTGATTGAAATTACTTGACCACAGTCAAGAAATTTTGCTATTTACATAAACGTTGAACCTATGACTTACCAAATAAAAATACAAAGGAAAAGAAGACGAAACAAGAAGATCCTTAGAACCAACAACTATGAAGAAGGGCTTCTTCATATTTCTTCTCTACGTTAGGACCGGTATCAGCTATAGAAGGAACCGTGCCGGAAACTTGGCTCTCTGGACTTCCCCTAATGGTGGTATTCACCGCAGAACACTTGAAACCAAAAGTGGAAAATGAAGAGTGTGCTGGAGGAGGAAGAGGTGGTGTTGGAGGAGGAAGAGGTGGTGGAGGAGGAGTAGTAGCAGTACTCTTCACGTGGTAAGAAAGTATTAGCATTGCTGCTGATGGAGCCATCACTCTTGAAAGCAAAGAACTTGACAACACTTCCCTATACATATACAACAAGAAGAAGACATCCAAAACAGGCTAAACAATCTGTGGGCGTTAATTCGCTGGTTTATAAGGTGATAAGAATCACGTGTGCTGAAGACCATTTGAGTTGGTTAAAAATCAATGTTAGACAGAGTAGGGTTGATGAATGAGGACAATTATGGGAAGGACGGAGGAGGCTATTATGGGCTTGCTTGTTCTTGATTTGACCACCTCTTTTGGTGATGCTGTTGACTCTAAGTGGATAAGAACCGGATTGACTTACGTGGGTGATTGACACGTGGTACGCATGGGGAAATCTTTCCATTCGGACGTCAATCCAGCCAGTTGTTTCAGAAACATGTAGATTTCACTGCGACGTCTGTTACAAGACTTTCCTGGAAAATTTACGAACTCCAATTCATGCATTGCTTCATATATTTTGTTCAATCTGCCTGAAATTGTATACCATTTTCCTTGTTTTTCTTTTAATGTATTAGACAATTACGCTATACACGTTTGGAAAAGAAAGGTGCAGAAAATAGAAAGGGAGAGCAAGAAATAAAATGGAAGAAAATTGAAAAAGAATAGATGAAAGTTGGAGAAAGTTTTCAATGCTTAGGAACAAAACCATCACCATTGATAAGAAAAGAAACTATACATTTATTTTTAAAAAAACAAAAAAGATATGAATGAATATGGAAATTACTTGCATCAGTCAAATGACAACCAGGAAAGAGATTTACACAAGAAAGAATCATCTCTACCATTATGTTCATCTTGGACGTGACCTAAACAAGGCAAGAAGAGAAAGCAAAAATCTTCACATTTGTGGTGGATGCTCATGGCACATCAGAAACTCCTGCTGTTTGTGTTGTCTTCTCTTTAGACAAAGGTGCCTCAGTTTCTTCATTATACCTATCCACACTGTGCATGAATATTCCTGCAATACAACAACACCAAAAAAATACAAGCTTCTCTTTGAATCTCATCTATGGAATGCATCAGGCCAATAATCAAACTTGCTCCAAAGTAATCAACTAAGAATCAATTAAGAGGGATTACCTATAAACCATATTGCAGCAGCCAAAAACAATATGGATGTCAGAATAAGAGCAGTCTTCCTCCAATTGTTGATATGGTCCTGCAGGGGACATAAGAAATTGATCGCTTATTAACTGTGCTTCTTAAAAATTATTAAGAAAAAAATAAAGCAAAGTGGTCGGGTATGATGGACATTGTTTCTTCTCCTTTTGTGAAATATTTCCTTAATAGACACATAAAATTTGTAATCCATTTCATGCATCAAAACCTCCAACTATATTCCAACTTCTCAGTTTCAAGAGCCGATGGCAGTTGAAGCAATGAAGTCATACCTCTAGAACCCCCACTAATGGTGAGGAAGGCACATCACCAAATATGTGAATTGCAACTGTAGACATTGCCATCGATAACGGTCTCAGACTTGGTTTCACACAATGAAGGCATACATAATTGACAGGACCCTGCAAACAGAAGATAAACCGAGTAATCAGATAGGTTGGCTTTACAGCAAATTTAAATACTATGGCAATTTACAAAGAAAGGAATATACCTGAGTTGCAAAGACAAGTAGTTCACCCAATGCAAAAAGAGCAAGGAAAGCGTACATGCTCTTAAAACAGAAGGCACTAAAACAAAATATTGCCCCAAAGAACGTAGCTACTGAGAGAAGCTGCAAAGAGAATATGAAATTTAGAGACAGAAAGCAGACAGTAAGACAGAATATGAAATTTGGAGATAGAAAGAAGTCACTAAGACTAGATTTAGTGTTTTGAGACCCAGACTGGCCCAGCTGAGAAACTGGAAACTTGACTACTAGCTAGACTTGCACAGCCCCTGCCTAGTCAATCCAAAAGAGCAGGTTAAACTTGGAACCCCAGCTACGTTCAACCCTTAAAATGTCATTTTCTATAGTTTTCAAATTTTCATTTTTAATAACATTTTTAAACCCCAGCTTTAGTCAACTTCCTGGACCAGTTCTGAAATGAGTGCTTTATAGCTGAACTCGTAATCATGGAAATAAAAATGCAAGAGAATTTACCTTAAAAGCATTAGATAGTGTGGAACTGATGAAATCTAGGATAAAGCCACCTGCAATAGTGCCTAAGATCCCACAAATAATTGTGATCCCTCCAAACATCATGTCTGCATTTTTCTGCCAAAGTATCACGCTTTTAGACAGGGTATCTATTAAAAATTCTAAACTCATTCAGAAATCTTTAACTACATGAAGCTATTATAGTGGGTCACAAAAAGAAACAAAAGAACTAAAATACTGGATGCTCTAGCTTATGAAGGTATAACTTACCATGTTATAGATGTTGTAACCGGCCTTAGGACCCCAGTATGAGTAGGCACCAATGACAAAATTGTATGCTACATAACCTGAAAAAATAGGGAACAGGATACTCAGGAATTTAGAAAAGAAAGTAGCATTTCGCAAGTAATGATTGTTGGATGTCCCATAAACAATATCATAAGTAAATTAATTAAGGAACTCTTCTGCCACAGAACTTGCATCCGGGGAAGCATCAAAGAGAAAGAAGATGCTAGGAGAACTTTTGAAACATGACATAGTTGTTTGCTCATAAAAGAAAAGAACAATGAGAAAGCTCTAAAGACTACTGGGAGAAGAACAATACCAAGAACATTGACAATGAAAACCTTCTCAACTAAAAGGACTTTCATGTCTTTCAAAAATCTTGTCACCTGATTGGTCTTTGCAGATTCAGGCTTGGACCTGCAATAGTAACTAAATTCATGTGATAGTGCAGCAATAATATGCAGTTGTTGACAGCATGAGATGCAAAACACAGTACTTGACAAAGATTGAATATTTTAAACCACAACTTGTTTAAAATATTTCTGGTTTCATATGAGAAATTTTGACCACATATAATTTATTGCCATAGAAAGCACCCCTCCGTTAGCAATGGGTTCTAGAGTTTATTTGAGGATAAGAAACCATAGCATCTAGGCAAATACGTGAAGGCAATTAAGAGCATGTATAAAGCATCTAAATTTGTGGTAATAAGATAGGTGTATTAATTGTCCAGAGATCTCAGCTCAGCTTCCAATTCTTTTCCCCTTTTTCTCCATTCTCCTCTCCTATAATCTACAATCTCCTCCCTCAATTTCTTTTACTGCATGTCAGTCTGCGGACATTTATTTTACTAAATTTCTCTCACAATTCATTTATTCTTCCCCTAATTTTATTTCTTTAATGTACTACATCCACATAAATTATGCTGGACATTATAAGCCTCACAATTAATTCCCATATAGATTTAATTTTCATATAACAAGAGATAGTGAAAATATACAGAATCAAATGAGAGACGTTCTGTCAGCTAAGAATGAGAAACCTCACTTTGCATGTTCATTCATGCATTCAGACTGTTCCTTCAGGGGCAGTGCATCTTTAACTGAAATCTCTGGGCCTGTGCTGAGCAACTAAACTATATCAATTATGCCAGTGAAAACAATTCAAGATTTACAAATGACTGCACGAAAGGATCCTATTTTAGATTAAAATTTCATATAATGAGAGCAAATGTTGGACATGATTCAAAGATCAAACGGATATGCTAGGAACAGGAATTGTTTGATAAGGACTAGTAAATTGGCCATATCATGTCAACATAACGGCCTGAATGCAAAATATTTGATGCATAAGATGTGAAATCAGGTTTTTCATTATTACTTCTCCATTCCTCAAATCTTCACCAACATGGCTATATATCGAAACATCAACTTCAAATGACACATGGAAGAAATCATCCACTCTGAAACTTAATGGGCACAAGAATAATCATACTCTAACAAATGATCTTATAGCAAAATGAAACTTTGTACCACAATGCAATATGTAAGTTACTTCAAATTTCTTGCAAATGTTTTTTGTATCAGGTCACAAAGTTCATATATAGTTCCAGTTCCGAGAAAAGAGCGCTGTAAAGATGAACAGCACCTTGGGTGACAGCTGTTTCTGCAGATGTTACTGCTTCCTTTGGTTCCGCTGGAGGAAAACCTGCATCACAATTTGTTTAAAATGTCTGGAAAATGTATTTAGGTTTAACGAAAGGAAACCATGTGAAGAATTTTCACCTTTCAACTGCAAAGGTTTAATGCAAAAACCTAAAACAACAAATGGAACCATCAAAATGGCCTCGCCCCAAAAAGCAAAGCGCCAACTAAAATGGTTTCCAACCTAAAAACCAGAACATAATTACTGTTTGGTATTGCGACCTTATGCAAATTCAACAATAGACAGTATTAGAAGGGAACAGAGCAAGTTGAAAATTAGTACAACATAACTTACCAGTCCACCATAAACATAGCCAATAGCATATCCAGTTGGTATACACATATAAAATATTCCCAGCCATGCTGTTTTCTGGTACAGAAGCAGGGAGAGGGTCAGTATTAACTAGATGGAAATTGACTGAAGAACTATACTCAGTCTACTGGTAAAATGCATAGATCAAATTTGAGAATTGGCTCAAGATGATCATGCTAAGGGCATGTGGTGAAGAAACATAGATTCAAAAGTGTCATTTTAACAACTTCACATATAATATTGCAAAGAATTAGTCAATTATGCTTAGTACAGTTCCTCAACATGGTAATCCTACAGAATTCACAGCACGCACACTCTGTGACCGACTTCTTTTCCACCATGTTTTCTGGTAGCATCTACCATGTGGTTTATAATTCAGGTTTCAAGAAACAAGAAAACATGCCAATGTTTAAACAGCAGTATGACTAGACACATTCAACAATGCCAGGAACCGTAATAGAGAGAAACCAAAGAGGAGGTGCTGACAACAGTTAACTGCCATATAGGACAATGGACCCATATGAGATGACAAACATTAAAAGCTTCCGGTATTCAGGTTTTTAATTATAATTTTTGAAGTATCAAAGAACATAACAATGATTTTTATCAAAGAGAACAGAAGATATTTCAGCACGAGCAAAGTTGCATATTTCCATACTCTTCTCAAATCAGAACAAACTCATGCTTCAAAACCATTATTGTTCTTCAAATGAAGCACAAGTAATTATCACATAGTCATCAAGCAAGGCACAAAACCTGTGGGACTGGAGCATTATCATCAATGAAAGGGGCTGCAAGGCTTATAAATGAAGCCTCCCCAACACCAACTAGCCTACAAAAAACAAAATTTGTAGAGATATGGTGAGAAGAATGAAGAAATGTAATGGTTCTATCTCTATATGCCACTGTAGCAAGCAAAGAAGTAGCTAAAGAAAAGTAATTAACTTACATGCGACAAATTGCAATGAACCAGAAGTTAAAGGCACAGCCACAGCCAACCACAGCTGCTGTCCAAACTGATAATCCAACACCAATAAGCCTGAATGGATTAAAGCTGCAAATTTTGCAAATCTTTAAGGGCTCACTCAAATATAAATGGGAAAATAATTTGCTTCTAAAGCAAAAGGTAAAAATAAAAATAACTTGTTTTAAATTTATTACAACAGATATTGAATCGCATTTTAGCATAGTAATGACATTTCTAGACATGCTGTTAGGATCTAGAATTTTATCCATCAGAAAGCTTCCTAGCAAGTTGTTTGCCACCACAGCATCAAGCTTGCAACACTGTTAAATCTCTAGTTGAAGGTTCTATTGTCTGCTATATTGTCCTAGTAATTTTTGCTGGATCTAGTTGCACGATTCTCAATCAACTTTAGGGATGATTTTGTCAAGAGCTCTTTGCTCCTTTCTTGTAGTAACTAACTATCATACATCATAAAGAACTAGTCAAATCTAATATTACCTTTTGGCTAATGACGCAAATATTGGACAAGCCACAAGAAGCCCAACCATGAAAGCTGATGATAAAACTCCATCTTCGAAATTGTTCAAGTTAAAGGCCCCCCTGCATGGAACATAAGACAGAAAACAAAAGAAAAAGGCAAAGTTAAGTGCCTTTCTTGAGTTTCAAAGAAATGGTAGATTGAGTCCTCAAGAGAAAGACTATAAGGAAAGAAAATCCCAACAGCAATGCGTTTCACCCAGTTCAGACCCTTATATTCATGAGCATGAACCGTGAATGACAAAATCACAACTAAAAGATATTACTTGACAGCTACAGTAGGAACTCAGAAGCTGTATCCATTCTTTAAATGTTTTTAGCTTCCCAATCATTAGAGAGAATTTCTTTGCATGCAAGTACAAAAAATAGACGACAGCCTATTATGCGGGCATGAAGAGTGGGGAATGGAAATTTTTTTTTGTCTCAGTGACAGATTACCACATCAAACTATTAGCAAAAGGAACATCTAGCATTCCCACCTCTAACAATAAGGGGGAAAAAAAAAGAACGTGGCAACAAGCCAATCACCAAAAAGTTGCAAGAAGTTTAATCTTTCTAATATTTCAAGTCTTACTGTATTCCACTGCCGCCACTGCATTTACCATCTTTTGAGCAAGTTTTACGACTCCCATTGACGCCATTGCTAGCTATTGTTCCTCTATCCAAATAATTTAGCAAGTTGATGATGCAGAATATCAGTAGCAGCCTGCAAGTGTAATGTTTGGAAGTTCATTGTAAACCTACTAAATCAACAAGGAATTTACTATGAGTCAAAAACAAATCCTTGCAACAGATCAGTGACAGCTCAATATCAGGCAGATTACACAAAATTACAATTATATTAAGATAGCAACTTCTCCCCATATAAAGTATGATCTTAGTTACAGTACAAAGGTATATGTAAGGAGATAAAAAGTATATATGTTCCATTCTTTTTGATTGGATTCTTGACATTGTTTCAGAGGATTTATGACAGAACAGGTCTCAAATTCTGACCTCACTGCCCTCACTTGCATGGTGGCTTGTTATTTGTGTTCAACTTCATATAAGGGCATTTCAAGCAGAAGGGCCCCTCTTGTACTCGTCCAATAGCTTAAACTTTAGAATTAGACAGTTAGCATCTCAGATGTTGAAGAGAAACATGTTTAGCTTCTCAAAAGTTGAAACTGACAAAGTGAGTTTCTCTGGATGCATTACATAGTTAAGGGACCAATTAATTAAAAAGACATCATTAAAGTGCATGTGCTAACTATGCATGCCGGTTGAACTCCTTTCAGAATGCCCACGCTTATTGCACGTACAGTTGGATTTCTGCAGGCCATGTTACGAACAATGATCTCGAAATATTTGTCAGTCCGTAATTTATATATTGGCACTATTTCCCAAGAATAGTTCATAAGAGTTCATAGTTCTCAAATTGAAAGCACCCTTAATATGAAAATGCTGGTATTCCTATATATAAGAAACTTGATTATATCCAAAATTCACCTAACTAGTTCAAAGACATGAGTCAATACAATGATGCAGATCTTACTATGTTAAACAATTCTCAAGAAATTGAGCGGAACAGGTGAGAATGGGAAAACGGGGACAGGCGGGAATGACCCAAAAGCGCAAAGGGACCCACTATTTCTTCTAATCCTCAAAAAATCACCCAACCCAGAAACGCAGATGAGCAAAAGATCACAAATGCACACAAACTACGTTGTTTCAGAATAAAAGTTTACAACTTTATGAATTGAAATTGAGTAAAAAGGAGACCTTTACAGTAGATTAAAGCAAACGAGTAAAAAGTCACCTTTTTGGAGTGAACCATGAATGTGATGGTGGAGTCGTCGGAGGAGGAGGAACAGGCAATGGAGGAGTTGACGACATCTTTGAACCTCTTGCTATCTTTCCTGTTCGGTTTCGTTCCCCGGAAGAAGGTTTCCCTCCTGCTTGTCCCTCAATACTCATCAATCTATATACATATATAGATGCCTTTTGAGTGGCAGACGACAGAAATTAAAAAAGGGAAAAAGAGAGAAAGAGAATATAGCGACATACACTCTTTCTTAATGTGTACAGATAGAAAGTACGTCCCTTTCACTGACGACTTGGTTTTGGTTTGATATTTTTGTGAGAGTAAGATAGGCGTCTTGGCTGCTTACATGCAATTTATAGATAGCAGAAGCCTATATGACTTGAAATAATGCAGAAGAGAGGATTAATAATATGGAATATGAATATGATAATATTCCATATATATCTTCTCTGCCTCGTTCATTCTTTCTGTGCTTCATCATTGATTTGGTAAAGCAGCTAATTGACGGATCTTGACACATCAGCACATGATCCAAAAGAAGATCGCGTAGAATATCAATAAGCTACTGGTAAAACTGTCACAATCTGTTTGCGTTTGATCCTGCCACCTTAAAAATCTCAACTGCTTTAGGTAAGAAAGCAGGGATTTGCTTTCAAAGTCTTGCTTGTTAGTTCAAAAGTGGCCTATAATTTCTCTTTTTCTCTATTATTTGATATTAACTAATTTTAAAGTTTTAAATTGTGATTGCAATCCTAATAATATCATTGTTATTCCAATTTTATCATAGTACGTAATGCGTATAATTATAGTTGAAATAATGAGAGGAAGTACTTAGCATATGAAATGCTTAAAGAAACCAAGTCTTCCAACTCCAAGCGAGATTTCTCTAAAACAAGTACACCCACCCACCCCACATTGCAGAAAAACTGCTTTCTTCTGTGTGCATATATAATCACCAACTCACGTCAAAGCTATGGAAAAGATATGAACAAATGGAAATGCTTATTTTGAGTCATCATTCGGCTTTCAGAGAAGCAAAAACATGAAAAAAAAATGATTCTGTATTGATGTACCCTTAGCCATGTCTTCCACTTCTATATATGTCCTCTGATTCCATGTAATTCCTGATGGAACTTCCATCCACAACCCTCCATTTTATAGCAGAACCTGTGACGGAAGAGGCGTAAAAAGTATTAATTAATATCTTACCCTCTGGTTTCGTTAAGAACCCGTTTGTCTACGTTCGCATGCATGGGTGTCTGCTCCCAAGTCCAGTTAGCTAAGCAATACTATGAAAATGTACTAACGCACTGACACACACACACAAACTCATAAGCATCAGAGACATGCGGGTGCTTGTAAACTGCACCAAAAAGTGCTGTTTTAGTTGGTTCGTTCCTTCCAAAACGTGCATGTATGTTTAAGAGTTTATATTGCAAGTTTAGTAGGTGTAATTAAGTTATCACGTGTGCCATTATCTCGATAAAGAGAAATGTTTTATGTTTCGAAATTTGGTGTGCTGAAAATAATAGACATGCGCCACTTTTCGTAATTGATTCAGAATCCAGGTGGTAGTAGTTAAAGCTTATCAAGACCAAAAGTAGTTAATCTCCATTGTATGACTTTTCAATTAATGAGAAGGGGGGAATTTTAGTTTCTTTAATTGTTTAAATCTAGTATGAATTTCTTTCCTTCATCCAAAGAAATTGATATATAGATATAGATATAGATATAGATATAGATATAGATACATATGTATATTTAATAGACCTAACAAATTGATTTAGCTGATATCACCTAATAAATTAATGGGTTAATTACCAAAAAAAAAGCTCAAACTTTTGTTAATTTTTTAATTATAGTCTGAACTTTAAAAAGTAACAATAAAATGCTCAAACTTTTTTTCAATTCTAACTCAAACTTTAAAAAGTGACAATAAAATGCTTAAACTTTCAATTTTCTGCAATTCTAGCCTAATGTTATCGGTTGTTCTTCCCAGCCCTCAATCCTCAATCCTCAATCCTCATCCCTCATGCCTTTATTTTCTGTTTATTCTTCTTGTGCTCCAAACTACTCTCGCATTACAGCGTACTGTACTAGTAAACTCTTTGTTTTTAGTTCGTTTATTCGATGCCCTTAGTGTGAGGGCATTGGTACTGCTTGATCTAAAAATCAAAGGGTGAGGGAGTCGAGAAAACAAACTAAAAACGAAGGGAAAAACTTAAATCAAAGCGTAAGGTCATCAAGGCTACATAATTTGATTTAAGTCATTTTTAAATAACAACGTCGTTTCATTAGTCTTCATGTATTGTGTTAATTTTAGCTGACATGTATTAATTGTTAAGGTTTCTAAAACACGTAGCAAGTCACATTAGCAAACTTAACCGAAACACTAACGCCGGACTAGAATTGAAAAAAATTGAAAGTTTGGGCATTTTATTGCTACTTTTTGAAGTTCGAGCTAGAATTGAAAAAATTGAAAGTTTGAGCATTTTATTGCTTCTTTTTAAAGTTTGGATTATAATTGAAAAATTAAAGTTTGAGTTTTTAGTAATTAATCCTAGATTAATTAAAGGGTTTGGGTTTTAAAAATTTGTATATAAATTAGATTTGGGTTTAAATTTTATTGGTCTGATTTGGTTTATAAAAAAATTCAAAAAAAGTTCAATATGAACTATAAATATATCATAAATTTAGATCAATTTACAATTTTTATTGACATTATTATTAGAGGAATAGAGTAAAAGACACAAAATTTTCTATGTAAGGATTTTTATATATGTTCTTTCTTTTGTTTTCTTTATATAAATAATTTGTTTGCAAGTTATAATTCATATTCATTTAAAGGATGTTAGTATTCTAAACCAAAATGTAAATAAGATGATGATAATCTCTATTTAAAAATTTTAAAATATGGTTTACGACGTGCAGCTGTGAGAAAATATTCGTTTTTATTTTGAGTAGTTTAACTATAAAAAATTGTTTAGTAAAATTAATTGTTTGGGCTTCTTTCTTGTTTTTGTGTACAATAAAGACTAAATATAATTGTAGAATTAATGACTATGATTAAATGTCTTCTTAATTATCATCTATGAAAACTCCTATGATTATATTATTTGATTATATATATATCATTCTTGATAAACTGGTTGATTTATGGCAAAAGTGAGATGGCTGATTGATAGAAAGTACTTGGTATTGTTGAATCAATAAGGATGATGATAATCTATGTTTCTAGTATTGAATATTATTTCATATAGAATTTGACCCAAAGAAACGTTATATGGTCAAAAGTACTCATAGATAGAACAACTTATTAGAAATAAAAGGTAAATTATTAGAGAGTCTAAAAAATCACATAAAAATAAAAAATGAAATACACATGTAATGTGATGTCAATTTTTGTAACCTTTTGAAAAAACAAAAGGAGACAAATAAAAGTTATGTTTTTATGAATTCATTATCAAAATAATTCCATCTCACCTACATATATATATAGGAAGTTTATTTTAAGTATGTTCTTTAAGATGACTTCTAAATTTTTTATTTGAAAATGATGACAAAATTAAGGATTGATATAAAGTGGCTACTTATATTATGATTGATCATGATCTATATTACAACCATGTTTTGATTCATTAGGCAAAAATTAGATAAAAAGTTCTTTGACATTTCATTTACATTTGAGAAATGGTATTAAGTGAAAGTTATTCACAAGTTGTTGAATGTATTTTATGATGTGACTTTTTTTCTGGTTCAAAATATCTAATATTAAATGTTTAAATATATATTAAAAGTTCAAAAACATTTGAAGGATAATTCAAAAAATCCTTCTCTATTTATGGATAGTATGATTTATAAGATGTAGAATAGAAAATTGATGAGAATTGATTAGAGCACTCTTTATTCATATCATGTATTACTATTTTGGACTTTCACTATATAACAACTGTTAAGTCAAAATTATGACTTCACGTATAAAATAATTTTGATGACAAACAAATAAAGACAGAATGAAAAGCAGATGAGAGTAACGTTGCAAGAACAGACGATACTACGAAGCAGAAAACAGACGAAAGAAAACTCAGACAGACGGAAGCAGCGAAGAATGGAAGAACAGACGATGCAAAAGCAGACGTTGCAAAAGCAGACGTTGCAAAAGCAGACGATGCAAAAGCAGACGATGCAAAAGCAGACGTTGCAAAAGCAGACG
>JANKOD010000193.1:27106273-27118435 GCA_026284645.1 Erythroxylum acuminatum | reverse complement strand
ATTGGTTTAATACCTGGGGGAAGAGGCACGAGTGACCACGTGTTATTTTGTGCTAAGGCATCAAGTTCAGCCGTCATTCCCTGTTCCCAATGTGGGTGTCCGACAGCTTGATCATACGTCTGCGGCTCTGTATGGGTAGAAATACTTGCCAGAAAATGTTTATGTGAGGGAGAAAAATTGGAAAAGGATAGAAATGAGGATAATGGATACCTTGTGCTGCTTTGAGAACCCTTTATACTGAGAGGATCAGTGGACCGAGCAGAAATTATGTAGGAGTTGTGCCGTGCAAGAGGATGCCGCTCGAGATGTGAACGACGAGGAGCATCGGGTTAAGGTAAATTTGGCTATTCATCGAGCTGTGGAGCATTGATGGCAAGAGGTGATGGCGGTACGGAATCAGTGGAAGGAAATTTTGCGCCAGTGTTGGAGTCAGCGCCAGATGAAGTGGAATCATGAGGACTGTCTGAATTATGAGAAGGATTGGGTTGGAGCGGAAAGCTTAGTGAGGAGATTTCTAGATTTAATGTGGTGATGGGAGAATAATCACTGGCGAGACTTAGTAATAAAGGAGGATTGATAGGATGAGATTTCATAGTCATAAATGGGAAGGAGTTTTCATGAAAAATAACAGTGCGACTAACGATGATTTTCTTTGATTGAAGATCGAATAGTTTGTATCCTTTTTGATCATGAGGATAACCAAGGAAAATGCACTGTGTGGCACAAGGAGAAAATTTCTGCTTGGGCTGGACAGTTGTGGCATAACACTCGCAACCGAATACTCAAAGATGTTCAAGTGATGGAGACTTTTTGTGCAATCTTTCGTATAGGGACTGATTAGATAGCAAAGGTGATAGTAGTCTATTAATTAAATAAATAGCAGTAAGAACACATTCCCCCCAAAAACGAAGTGGCACATTTGATTGAAAAAGTAGAGAACGAGCAACATTTAAAATATGACGATGCTTTCGTTCAACTACTTCGTTATGTTGTGGAGTGTAAACACATATGTGTTGGAACTCAATGCCACGTGATTGTAAAAAAGGAATTATGGGAGAAAATTCTGTGTCATTGTTGGCATGAAAGGTTTTAATATTCGTGCGAACTGATTTTGGACAAAGATTACAAATTTTTGTAACAAAATTGTAGTTTCGGATTTATTGTGCATAAGAAAAACCTAAGAACAACGAGTGTAATCATCGACAATGCTAAGGAAAAATCTTGCTCCTGAATGCGTAGGAACTTTGTGTGGTCCTCAAACATCTCAATGAATAATTTCAAAGGTATTTTTTGTAGATATAGAACTCGTAGGAAAAGGTAACCGAGCCTGTTTTGCTAATGGGCTTGTAGTACATTTGGGATCAACACTTTTATTGGAAATTTTTACTGAAGAAAGAACGGAAGCAAAGCAGGATGAAGATGGGTGTCCGAGTCTCAAGTGTCACAATTGGGAAGAGGACGAAGTGTGACATGCGGTTGGCATGGGAACGGAAGGATGCATGTAATACAGACCTCTATGTTGTCCTCCCTGTAGCCAGGTCCTGCAAGACACAAAAGGTGGGAAAAAGGATAACACAACAATTGAGAGCGTTAGTTATTTTGCTTGCTGACATTAAATTCAAATTGAATGATGGCACGTATAATACATCTTTTAAAGTGAGTCGGGAATTAAAAATCATTGTGCCAGTGTGTGTAATGTCGACAGTTGTACCTGTGGGTAAATTAACAATCGAAACTGAAGAGGGATGAGTATGTGTAAGGATAGAAGGATCAGACGTGATATGATCAGTAGCGCCGCTGTCTAAAATCCACGGCTTAATAACTGAAAAAACATTGGGCGAATTGTTTATACCTGCTGCATTGGCAAACACGTCCCCATTGCCAGAGTTAACTGAATTTTTATTATGGCCCATTCTTGTCAAGACCTGAGCCAACTGCTGCAATTGTTCATGAGTAAAATTTCCTGGGAAAACCGAATCTGTTGTACTATTACCTGTTGTTTCGACTGCATTACTAGTCAATCGCCCCCCATATCGATTATTCCCTGACTGCATGGATCTGGAACCCTGATTGCCTTTCTTAAATCAGCAGTGATCTTCTGTGTGCCCACGTTTGTCACAAAATTTGCAATGGAATTTTACCGTGCGACAATCCTCAATACTGTGGGCTAAACGATTACAATGTTCACAGGTTTTATCCTTCGCAGATTTTTGAGTAGTCGATTTGTTCTGGACCGCGGCTGCGATGGAGAAGTTTTTAGTGGTGCTCGATCCTATTTGTTGCTGGGTTTCCTCCTGGATGATCATGGAGTATGCTTGGCAAACATTAGGCAATGGATTCATCATCAAAATATTGGATCTCACGATTTTGAAGGACTCATTGAGACCCATACGAAACTGCATCAACTTGTCTTCTTCTTTTTTGGCCTGATGGTCACTGGTTCGGTTGCAAGTCACAGGAGTACGATGAATTTCCAACTCTTCCCATAAAGCCTTGATTTTGATATAATAGGCTGCTACAAACATTGTACCCTGCGTCATGGTTGCTATTGCTTTTTGAATCTGGAAAATGGCGGTAGTATTTTTCTAGGAAAATTAGTCCCGAAGATCATCCCACTCCTGTTTGGCAGTCATGGTATGAATGAAGCCAGATGCTATGTCAGGTTTGACAGAGTGAGAGATCCACGAGAGTATCATGCTGTTACACTGGTTCCATTGTTCGAATTCAGTTGGTTTTGTTGTAGGCGACGGCATGTCAAGTGAGCCATCGATGAAACCCAACTTCATTTTGGCAATAAGGGCGTGTGTCATTGCTTTGCACCAGGATTGATAGTTTGGTCCGTTCAAATTGGTTGGAACCAACATATGCCCCGGTTGATCTGAGTGATGGACGTAGTATGGATGTGATGGATCCATAACGTCTGGCTTTGATGATGAATCTGCAGCTTCTTTTGACATCATGAAGAACAGCGGAAGAGAGGCAAGAGAATTTTATACAAAGCACCAAGATCGATGCTCTGATACCATGAAAAATAATAAAAGGAGATTTTGGAGGAATTGAATTGTGATTCATCGTGAGGCATGAGCCACATAAATACATGTTTACAGCACTAACTACTCCTTAAGTTTAGGCTAATACAAGGCTATCAAATATACAATGATAAAGATACAGATCAATCGTTTTAGGTAAAGATAATTATGTATAAGGTAATAAATATCTTTTCTAATAAAACAACTTTAAATTTTGTCTCTTTATCCTCTACTTTTTGTGCTATGTTTCTAATAATCTCGTGATCTCGTCTTGTCTTGCTCTTCCTCTTATGGGTTTCAAGGTTGTTCGCTTAGGATACTCTAGAGCACTAATTTGTGTGCTTTTGCGATCTAATATTCAGAATCAACAACAAAGTAAACAACTTTATTGTCTCTTTATCCTCTACTTTCTGATAATATCATGATCTTGTTATTTGTTACTTTTGTTTGTTACCGGGGTAGTCCTCATTTGTTACTTTCGTTTCTAAGGTTGGTTTTGAGTTCTAAAATTTGGATTTTGACAGCAAAGTTTGTGTTTTTCCCCCCTTCATGAAGCCATAAAAACTTCTCTTTATTTTTTGAATCTGTTAGTTGCATATATTTGTTCAGTTGTAGTAATGCTTGCTTTTTGGTTTCTTTGGCATGCATCTCACTCGTTAAGTCCTTTTGTTTCAAAAATGCTGGTTTCTGGATGCTCTTGAGGAGCTTAAAGTTACTTTTATGGAAACCTACTAATCGGTTAAACCAGGCATCTGTTTGTTGCTATCTTTGTTTTAGCTTGGTTGGGTGCAGGTTGTTTTTTATAAGTATCTCGTAGATCTGAGCTTTTGACAGATATAAGTTTTCAAGTTTGGAACTTTACAAATGAACGTTATACGTGTGTTGTTATTGTTGTTCAACATTTTGTTATAAGTTAGTAAACATGTGTTTGATTATTTTTTACAGCTTTCTCTTCCATTTCTTCTCGCATTGCCCCTTATTTCTAATACCAGCAACTTATAATCTTCTCAAAGTTAAGATTTCTTCAAAGATTTTGAGGTTCTGGAGATGGCTGAAAATGATGTTATACTTGTTTTCATTTTGGTCTTTGTTTCTTTTGCATGGCTGGGTTTATGATTGAAGTTTTTTGTTTTTGCTGATTGGGTCATTTATTGAGATCAAAAGGATTCTAAAATGGATATAAATCATCTGTATGGATTCACAAGGCATCCAAATTGTTGCCTTTTTCTTTTATGTTTTTCACGATGATAGAGCAGCGAGCAATAAAAAGTTAGACACGGATGATGATGATGAAGGAGCATCGGATCTCTGCCAATCCTCTCGCCCCTTTTTCTTATGAAGGTTATGCACTCTTCTTCGACGAGGTATGTAAACAAGCAGTTCTTTTGTTTAGGATTGAACAAGAGGTATGTAAAAGTTGCTTTCCCTCTTTCTTGGCGCTCTCTTTTTTTTTGTCTTAAACCAGGGTATCCACCGGCGGAGCCAGTGATTAATCCCCTCGCGCTGATTTGTAGGCACCTCACAGGGTAGAACAACTGGCCCAAGGATTTAAGACTACTCCATACCCAAAGTCAATGATCAAACCCCTAACCTTTGGTTAAAGATGGATGAGTCCCTTCCACTCAACCACACCCTTTGGGTTAATTTGGCGCTCTCACTCTCTCTTCCTTCTCCTTCTCTGCAACCTCCTGTTTTCGGACATGGTTCTTGATTAATCAGCCTATTCTACTTGGGTGTTTTCTAGGTTTTTTGAAATTTCTATTCTTATGATTTTTTGCTTTTAATATTAGCTTCTTTGTTTGATTTAGTGTGTAATGCTTTCTAGGTTTGATTATCTCGATCTCTATTAAGGAATGTATATTTACCATTAATGCAAAGATTAGGATGACTTATATAGATGAAGATAAGTTCCCATAATGTGTGGATCACTAGTTTAGTGCTTTGAGTTATGGAGATTTTCTCTCCTTCTTTGTTGTACTTCTCTGTATATATGGTCGTGTATGTATCAAGAGTGAACATAGACATCATATTTTTTCTGATCATCTATTTCCAGCTTTACATCTTCTTGACACTTTATATGGTATCAGAGCAATCGATCCTGGTTCTCTGAAGAAATCTTCCTTTTTTATCATAAACATTCCAGCCATGTCCAAAGACAGAAAGTTTCGAAAAACCATCCCTCACGGATCCATCACATCCGTATTATGTCCACCATTCAGATCAACCCGGGCACATGCTTGTTCCAACAAAATTGAATGGATCGAATTATCAATCCTGGAAGAAATCAATGACACATGCCCTCATCGCAAAGAAGAAGCTTGGCTTCGTTGACGGCACGCTAGCAATGCCCTCACAAGTTGAGAAACCCCTCGAATTTGATCTATGGAATCAGTGCAATTCCATGATTCTCTCATGGCTTACCCATTCAGTTGAACAAGATATTGCTGCGGGAATGGTTCATGCGAAGACAGCCAGGCAAGTTTGGGAGGATCTTCGCGATCAGTTCTCGCAAAAGAATGCAGCCGCCATCTATCAAATTCAAAAATCAATCGCAACCATCACGCAGGGTACCATGTCGGTTGCGTCATACTACATCAAGATTAAAGCTTTGTGGGATGAGCTTGAAATGCATCGCACACCCATGACTTGCAGCAACGACAAAGAACATCAAGAGGAACGAGAACTGGACAAATTAATGCAATTTTTAATGGGACTAAATGACTCCTACGAGGTAATTCGTTCCAACATACTCATCATGAATCCATTACCTAACGTTAGGCAGGCGTATTCTTTGATAATTCAAGAAGAGACACAACAACACATGGTTTTAGAATCTGGTGAAAGCTTTTCTATTGCTGCTGCGGTAAACAACCGATCTTTTGGATGGAAGTCATCAAAAGGCAAGAACTGTGATCATTGTAACAAACCTGGGCACACTATAGAGGAGTGTAGAACTCTCAAATTTCACTGTACATTTTGTGACAAGAAGGGCCATACCGAAGATAGGTGTCGTATCAAGAACGGGACATGGAATAACAGTAATCGCAATTCGCAGCAGCAACGCAATGGCAAGGGTAATGGCAGAAATCCTTCGGCAAATATGGCAGATTCCTCCCAAAATAACAATGAAGGCAATCAGCCCAATAATAGCATTATACCTGGGTTCTCCAATGAACAAATTCAGCAGTTGGCAAAAACAATCTCCATGATGAATCAGAATTCTGGTAACAGTGACATATTTGCAAACGCGGCAGGTCTGTTATCAACTAATGCTTTCCTTAATTCTGTTTCCACAAAGCCATGGATCTTGGATAGCGGAGCGACGGATCACATCTCTTCCGATCCAAATTTTCTCACACACACCACACTTCCCACAATTCCTCTAGTTAACTTTCCCACGGGTTCCACTGCACCCATTATTGCTACAGGCAATGTTAATTTTAACAAAGATATCACATTAAAAAATGTTCTTTGCGTACCATCATTCCATTTAAACCTTATGTTAGCCAGCCGATTAACCAATACTTTAAATTGTTGTGTTATCTTGCTTCCGAATGGTTGCATAATACAGGACTTGGCTACGGGGAGTACGATTGGCTCGGGTGAACAACACAACGGTCTTTATTACATGTCTCTGGACAAGAATATTCCTAGATCATTCCAAGTTTCCAACAGCACCGACTTATGGCATATGAGACTGGGCCATCCTTCCTCTTCGCGTCTCAAACTCGCTTCTCCTTTATTACCTTCAGTTGTTATTTCTGATCATAATAATTGTAGTGTTTGTCCCCAGGCAAAGCAAACAAGGCTGCCCTTTCCCAGAAGTGAAATAAAAACTCATTCTTCCTTTGAATTGTTACATTGCGACATTTGGGGTCCGCACAAAGTACCCACACAAACAGGCCATCGTTTTTTTCTCACTGTTGTAGACGACTTTACTAGGTGCACTTGGATTTTTCTCATGACTCAAAAATCACAAACATCACGTCTCCTAGAGTCATTTATAACATTTGCTCAAAATCAATTCCACGCGACGATCAAAGCCGTACGCGTTGACAATGGGTTGGAATTCCTTTCTATGCAAGATTTCTTTCATAAAAATGGTATCGAACTTCAACGTACTTGCGTATACACACCCCAACAAAATGGGGTGGTCGAACGCAAGCACCGGCATATCCTAAACACTGCACGTGCACTTCTATTTCAATCACATATGCCACTTGAATTTTGGGGAGAATGCACGTTAACAGCGGTCCACATTATCAACCGTCTTCCATCACCACTTCTCAAAAATAAATCTCCTTTTGAATTGCTCTATCATCGACCCCCTTCTCTTTCACATCTTAGAGTCTTCGGTTGCCTCAGTTACGCCACCGTTGTCCATCCCAAACATAAGTTTGACTCCCGAGCTCGCCGATGTGTCTTCGTCGGGTATCCGAGCAATCACAAAGGGTATAAACTTTTTGACTTAGAGTCCCACAGTTTTATCATCAGTCGTGATGTTATTTTTCACGAAACCATCTTTCCTTTCCAACAGCAAACCCAGCCGTCATCTCCACCTTCCGTCTTACCCAACCTAGCACTCGAACTACCTTCATCCTACCCACCAGTCCCGAACATTGAACCACATAATCCAGCTACTGAATATTCACATAATCCAAAACCAACTAGCTCCCCAGAACCTGCTGCTGAACCCGACATTAATCCTTCACCTACACCTGCTCCAGCTCCTCCCACACGCCGTTCCGAATGCAACAAACAAATCTCGGCATGGCATAAAGACTACGTGGTCGGATCTCAGGCCAATGCGTCCACCTCAAGCACCAGGTATCCCCTCCAGAATTTCCTTTCCTACTCACGCTTTTCAGCTGCACAGAACACCTTTTTTGTTAATGTTTCAGGCACCAAAGAACCCACAACATACGCTCAAGCTATCCTCGATCCAAACTGGCAGCAGGCTATGCAAACAGAGTTAAACGCTTTGAAGCAGAACAATACTTGGACGGTGGTGCCTCTTCCCGCCGGTCAAAAACCCATCGGTTGCAAATGGGTCTTCAAAATTAAATACCGATCTGATGGGAGTATTGAACGGTATAAAGCCCGTCTAGTAGCCAAGGGTTACACTCAAGTCGAAGGGATCGATTATTGTGAGACATTCTCGCCTACTGCCAAGCTTACCACACTTCGCTGTCTAATCACTATTGCTGCAGCTCGGAATTGGTTTCTCCATCAGCTAGATGTACAGAATGCCTTCTTGCACGACAGTTTACATGAAGAAGTTTATATGGATTTGCCACCAGGACTTCGTCGACAGGGGGAGACTAGTGTATGTCGACTCAATAAATCCCTTTACGGGCTAAAGCAAGCTTCCAGAAATTGGTTTTCAACATTTTCAGATATCGTTCAAAAGGCTGGATACCAACAGTCCAAGGCTGATTACTCTTTATTCACCAAACAGCGAGGTTCTTCATTCACTGCATTACTTATTTACGTAGATGATATTCTATTAACTGGAAATGATCTACAGGAAATGAATCATCTTAAAGCATGTTTGCTCAAGTGTTTTCGCATCAAAGACCTCGGAGATTTGAGGTACTTTCTCGGCATTGAATTCTCAAGATCAAAAGAGGGCATATACATGACTCAAAGGAAGTATGCATTGGACATTCTTCAAGATATGGGACTTACGGGTGCACGACCAGATAGTTTTCCAATGGAACAAAATTTAAAGTTGTCAAGTGATGATGGTGAATTACTCAAGGAGCCTACTAAGTACAGACGCCTTGTTGGTAAATTAATATATCTCACTGTGACGAGGCCCGACATTGTTTATTCTATTCGGACCTTGAGTCAATATATGCAGGAACCTCGCAAACCTCATTGGGACGCTGCATTACGCGTCCTACGATATATCAAGGGGACACCGGGGCAAGGATTGTTTTTTTCAGCAAAGAACGATCTCACTTTGAAGGCATTTTGCGATTCTGACTGGGGCGGATGTCGTACTACACGGAGGTCTGTTACTGGATATTGTGTATTCCTTGGCACGTCACTCATCTCATGGAAGTCGAAGAAACAAACTAACGTTTCAAGGTCTTCCGCGGAGGCAGAATACAGGTCGATGGCAAACGCCTGTTTAGAACTTGTTTGGTTACGATACATATTGCGGGATTTGAAGGTCTCTTGTGATGTTTCTATACCATTATTTTGTGATAATCAAGCTGCCCTTCACATTGCCGCCAATCCTGTGTTTCACGAGCGCACGAAACACATCGAAATAGATTGCCACATTGTGCGAGAAAAGCTGCAATCCGGTATGATTAGCCCTTCATACGTGCCAACTCGACATCAACTGGCTGACATATTTACAAAGGCACTAGGGAAGGATCAATTTTTAACATTGCGACACAAGTTGGGAGTTTGCAACATACACTCACCAACTTGAGGGGGAGTATTAAGGAATGTATATTTACCATTAATGCAAAGATTAGGATGACTTGTATAGATGACGATTTGTTCCCGTAATGTGTGGATCACTAGTTTAGTGCCTTGAGTTATGGAGATTCTTTCTCCTTCTTTGTTATACTTCACTGTATATATGGTCGTGTATGTATCAAGAGTGAACAGAGAAATCACATTTTCTGATCATCTATTTCCAGCTCTTTACATCTTCT
This sequence comes from Erythroxylum acuminatum, assembly GCA_026284645.1. Taxonomy (NCBI): domain Eukaryota; kingdom Viridiplantae; phylum Streptophyta; class Magnoliopsida; order Malpighiales; family Erythroxylaceae; genus Erythroxylum; species Erythroxylum acuminatum. The sequence continues at coordinate 27,108,732 of JANKOD010000193.1, read as the reverse complement.
TCACACTTTATAGACTAAACCAGTCAGAGAAGAGTAGATGAAGAGTGAGCTTTGAGCGAGGCATAAAGCAAAATGTGGAGGGGAAACCAAAGATAGAGTCGGGGCAGAGGCGTAATTCGGGCTTTTTTAATTAAATTCTCAAAGTTTCAAAAATTATAATTTGACCATGATATTTTATTGATATCGACCAATACCAGCCGAAATGTTCGATACTATTTGATACTAGAAATTGGTATGGTATTGACTTAATTGGTACCATTTTTTATACAGTATAATTAGTATCGAGTAGTAAAGTACGGAATTACAAACATTGCTTTTAATAGGTGGCTTGATTCTAGTGCTACTACTCTTATTTCTAATATTATGTGGGGATTTTTTACAATCTAGACCATAAACTCAACTAATAACTTTCTACTCGTGAGAAATAGTAAAATGGTCCCAATTGAAGGCATAAGGACTGATAGTCTAATATTAGATACTAGTTATCACCTAGATCTAATACAAACTCTCTATGTACCTTTAATTTCTAAAAGCTTAGTTTTTGTTTCTAAACTTGATGAAAGTGGGTTTACTTTTAAGTTTGGTAATGGTTGTTTTAGTTTATTTAAACATAATTTCACTATTGGTTATGAAATTCTTATTGATATTTTATATAAATTGAAACTTGATGTTAATTTTTCTGAATCCCTATTTTATGTTTATTATACCATTATAACTAAACATAGAATAATTAATGATAATTCAATATACTTGTAGCATAAAAGTTCAGGTCATATATTCAAAGAAAGATTAGAAAGATTGGCAAAGAATAATGAAATTCTTCCAAATTTAGATTTTACTGATCATGTATGTATGGATTGCATTAAAGCAAACTAAACATAGTAAAAAGGAGCCACAAGAAGTACTCAGCTCCTTGAAATTATACATATCAATATATATGAACCTTTTGACATTCCATCTTTTAGTAGAGAAAAGTATCATCTTTTTAGATGATTTTTTACATTATGAATATATCTATTTGCTTAATGAAAAATCTCAAGCTGTAGCCACCTTTCAGGTGTTTTTAAAGGAGGTTGAAAGGAAATTAGATAAAAAAAATAAAAATTGCAAGATCTAATAAAGGTGGTGAACATTATGAAAAATATAATGAATCAGGACAATATTCTAGTACATTTGTAAAGTTTCTTAAGAAATATGACATATGTGCACAATATATTATGTCAAGCACACCTCAACAAAATGGTGTGACAAAAAGGCATAATAGGAGATTAATGGAAATGATTAAGAGTTTGATGGGTAATTCCTCATTACCCAAAACTTCGTGAATGTATACACTTAAACTGTTGTGTATTTGCTGAATATAATTCCTAGTAAGACAGTCCCTGAAACTCCTCTTAAGTTATAGACTAAAAGGGAATCTAGTATAAAGCACCTGTATGTTTGAGGTTGTCAACCAGAGGCACTAGTTTATAACCCATAGAAAAAGAAATAAGATTCTTGAATAATCAATGGTTACTTTATTGGTCATCCATAAAAATCTAAAGGGTATAGGTTTTATTGTCCAAATCATAGTCTAAGAATTGTTAAATAACTAATGCCAAGTTCATTAAAAATGGTGACATTAGTGGGAGTGATGAAAAACGTGTTATGGATGTTAGTGAAATAAGGGTTGATGTTCCATTATCCATAAATGTGCCAATATCTATAGCTATTCCAAATGTTGTCCCAATAATGGAAGAACAAAGTAATTCTAGAAAATATTTGGATGAAATAATACCTTATGAAGAAACTAATTTATAACCAATTAATTTAAATGAACCAAATGGAATAGCTTTCAATAAATTTGTAAGAATAAAGAGATCAGTTATTCCTGATGGCTAGGTGGTTTATTTGCAAGAGTCAAAATTTGATCATGGAATTAATAATCATCATGTTTAATTTTCACAAGCCATAGAAAGTGATAAGTCTAATAAGTGGATTCATGCTATGAAAGATAAGTTAAATTCAAAGGCACAAAATAATGTCTAAAACCTCGTTGATTTGACAAAATAATCTAAGTGAGTCAGATGCAAAAGGATCTTCAACACCAAACGCGACTTAAATGTCAATATTGAACAATATAAAGCTAGACTTGTTGCCAAAGGTTATACTTAAAAGGATGTCATTGAATGTAAAGAGAAATTCTCACCAGTCTCAATGAAAGACTAATTGAGAATAATTATTGCATTAATGGCTTAGTTTAATTTAGAGTTACATCAAATAGATACAAAAATTGCCTTTCTGAATGAGATCTCAAGGAGGAAATTTTTATATATCAACATAAAAGTTTTTCCATATAAAGGAAAAAGTCACATGGTGTGTAAACTTAAGAAATCAATATATAAAATTAAACAAGCTTCTCAATAATGGTATATTAAGTTTAATAATACCATAACTCTTTTAGTTTTCAAGAAAATACT
>JANKOD010000193.1:27037078-27063157 GCA_026284645.1 Erythroxylum acuminatum | reverse complement strand
CATTTACTCAAAATGCCATGATAAAAGACATAGCATAATCATGCTCACAATTAAATCTTTATCACAATGTCATACATAATATAAAACACATCATAGAAATTCACAATTTATCAATTCAAGCATATACAACATATTTCATAACTCGTAAACTTGTTGCCCAAAAAGGCACTTTTCTTGAAACTTGCTTTTCATATACATGACGTATATCTTAAAAACCATTCTTGAAAGCATAAATCCATAAACATGCATCTCCCAATCGGCCCCTCACAACCTTCCACTCAATCATTTTGAATTCGAAGCCAATGACTATACATTTTTGTGGGAAGGTATAACAATGAGTTATAAATCTAACTCCTCAAGAATCACCTTAATTGGAGGTCAGATAAAGAATTTATGCCTAATGAATTTAACCTGTTCATGTCCAAACTCACACTGTACATGCCCTGGTATAAATGCCATAACTCTGACAAAGGAGGTCAGATTGACTTCATTGTTAGATGGTTAGAAAGAAGACTTCCAAGGCTACAACTTTCCTAAAGACACCAAAATGAAATTCTGTCGTTTGGAGGGTCAAAACACTGACCGAAAGAACTAACGTGGATAGGTCGTGTAAGTGTAACATTCGGGTGAAACCTCCTATACGACATCCTAACTTGTAATGATCATATCTCTCAATTCCGACATCCAAAAATTGCATACTTTATAGCGTTGGAAAGATATAAAGTCGAACTACAACTTTCATGAAGACCTCAAAAGCCAAATCTATCATTTAAATTTAGTATCGTTTCACTTTTCTCCCCTTCACTTTTTATCTTTCACTTTTCTTCCCTTCACTTGCTATCTTTCACTTTTCTTCCCTTCACTTTCTATTTTTCACTTTTCTTCTCCACGACAACTCTCTCATTTCCCTCTCTTCTTTGTTCTTTTTCCTTGTAATTTTCGTGCTTCTCTTCTTCTTATATAGCAAGACCCACCATTTATTTACCATTTTGCCATTAAAGAACGAGTAATGACCCTTATACCCCTCCTTATAAGCCTTATAACTTAAAAGCTTAAGTGGCTTGCCAATTTTGTCCCTTATGCAATCTTACCACTTTAATTCAATTTAATCCATGTCATATGGTCTTACTCAAATTTACATGCTAATTAATTCCACAAAATAACATTAATAATCTATCAATGCCTCAAAATTCATTTAAATCATGCTTAACTCCTTTCGAAAATCATAACCTTTTTCTAATCATGCAATTGAAGGAATTTGGTAACACTTCCTTTTAGAAAACTATTCCTCATTGTCTCAATTTTACAATGACATCAAAATCATTCAATTTGGTTCAATATTCTAGGAGTTATAATCCAAGCATTTCAGATTGTTCTTATACAGAAACAATATTCTGTGCTCAACTTCCATCCGAAAATTGACATTCTTAGAGACCAAATCAAAACTCGATTTCATCAAACAATTTGTAGCCTTATCTCTCTATTTTAACCCAAATCAAGAATCATCTCATTTGGATAACTAGAGCAAACGTTATGGCTAAAACACCAAAGCATACTCAATGAACATGTACATTTTCCAGCTTTTAACTTCCAATCATAACACATATAACCCATTTGTACCTAGACCAACTTTTATATTTTATTTCAAATCCAAGAATTCTTCATTTCCTTAGACATAATTAATCACCAACAATTTTTCATTTAATAGAAAAGTTCGGGATCCACAATTCTCCCCCCAAAAGAATTTCGTCCTCGAAATTCATATCAGGGGTTTGCTTCCTCTTGTACTCCAACCCCTTAGGTTCCGATTTAATCTGCTTAAGGTCATAGCAATTTATGTTTTCCTTATTCTCTACTTGTACACTTAAACTCATCCTTTCTACTTGTCTCCATTTCCATTTCAGTCACTTCATGAAAATAGCTTCACATCTATATCAATTCAAGTATGTAGCAACAAACTTTCCAAAGGTTCTCACTTTCTGGCAAATCATTCTTCTTCCTACTATGTCTATCAACTTAAACTCTTAACAATTGCTTATGTAACTTATACACATGCGCCCATGTAAGATCCTAATATTGGCGCTCTGATACCACCTACGTTGGAACCCGTTTCCGGAATCCAACTCCTCAGAAAAACACAAAATACTGAGCGTGGTTCCCTGAATTTTTTTTTCTGAAACCAAACATGTTGGACCTCGAATCCAGAGCCCAACCCTTAACCCATATGGTGAGGGCATAATCCGATAAAATCAAGAAGCTTAAAGTCCATTTCTATATTCCTTTTTCCATAACACCTATTACAAAAATATAACCATAATTCGTATTCAAGATTTATCATCTCAAATCGATAACTTCCTCAAGTATAATTTGATTTCAATTCAACCTTATCCCTAAGCAAATCTATATTTCTGCTCAACATCATCCATACATAATTCATAATTCATTAGCATCAAAAGATAAGTGTTTTATACACAACAGAAATGACATTTCAAACTACAATAAATCAATCCTCAACATCCCAAAGTACATAAGCCACTTGAACTAATAATACTTGAAACGCAACTAAAACCCCATGGTTACAAACACTACAACAAAATAAGACAATTCGCGACGTTTTATTAATAAAACGTCACAAATTGTAAAGACTTTTTGCGACGTTTAAAAAACATCACAAAAAGTTTGAATTTTTCGCGACGTTTAAGTAAACGTCACAAATTTATAACACTTTTTACGACGTTTTATCAATAAAACGTCACAAAATAAAAATCGCGACGTTTTGTTGAATAAAACGTCGCAAAAGGCGATCTTTTGCGTAATTAAAACATTTTGGGCTTCCCCGCGCGTTTCTTCTTTTTCTCTCTGTCTTCTTCCCACCCAAAATTGGTTTCTACCCTCTGCCTTCTTCACTTTGCCTTCTTCTCTTTAGTGTTCATTTTTGTCATCTCTTAATGGTTTATTACTCGACAATCTGACCCCCCAGTAAAACGAATGGTGACCCGTCATAATCACGCAACAATCTAAACGATCTAGGGTTGGGATTTCTAATCGGAGACACGATGTTGGACTCCAAGAAAATCATCCTCAAGTCGTCGGACAGAGATACCTTCGAGATAGAGCAGTCGATTATCGTGGCGTCGCAGACGATCAAGCACATGATCGAGGACGACTGTGCTGACAGCGAGATCCCTTTGCCCAACGTCACTGGAGCGATCCTCGCTAAGGTCATAGAGTACTGCAAGAAGCACGTTTACACCGTAGTCAAGAAGGAGAAGGATAAGGACTCGTCGTCGTCGGCATCCGCCTCCTCCGACGAGGCTCTCAAGACTTGGGTTTTTCTTTAACACGTTTTTTATGGAAATTTGATTCTTGTATATGAGTTTCTTTTCTTTTTTATTCTTTTTCTTTTTTAGTTTGATTGAATTTGTGGTTGATGTTGGATTGTTGCGTGTGTCCATGTGTTTGTTTACCCTAAAATTTCATAAATTTTGGTTCTTGCCCTTTTTGAATTGTTATCGTTATTTTGCAGTTGAATTGTGATCGCTAAGGCTAGTGTTCTTTTTAATGTGTAATTGCTGGAGGTCGCTGCTTCGACAACTAGGTTTCGGTGAGGTCTATGAAGTTGATCTGTTTGTTTTTGTATGCAAAGACGACTAGGCTTTATGTGATAATTGGAGTGCTTTTCCTGGTTGTGTTCTGTATTCGTGTTGTTTGGAATGATGAGGGTTTCAGTAACTTAATTGGGGAGGAGGTTATTTTAGGATTTGGGATGTGTGGGCTTTTTAATGTGAATGGGATTGAACCTCAGGGGCTGAGCATATAAACTTAATTGTGGCTATGACCTTTGGAACTTCCTACTGGACTGGCTATCAAAGGAATAATGCTTGGCTAGCACTGCTGTGTAGAGAAAAATTAGCTAATGCATAATCTGTTTGCGGTGTTATTAAGTTCAGAATTGGGAAGCAGTTATGGCATAACCAGCATCACTGATACCTACTTTGATGTAACTAATTGACTTGTTTTATGTAGTTAGAAACTGTATGGTAATATATGGCTGCCTGAAACTGTTCTGCATGTTCTGTGGCCTCATCTATGATGACTCTGTAGCAAGGAGATATTCCGTTGAACTTGATATAGACTAGGCATCTTTTCAAACTTTTAAGGGAACCATTTTCTAAAAACAGCTGAATGTGAACTTTCTCTATCTTTTATGCTTTCCACTTTGACCCTTTTCTTTTTGTGGTTTGATGATGCACTTACTAGACAACAAAATAGGTTAACAAAGAAAGAACAAACTAAAAAGTTAGGAAGAGCCTTGGCTGTTGATACTTTATAGCATTCTTCATTGAATTTTGCAACCTATGATCGATTTCTTTTATCATCTCCCTTGTTCATTATCATGATTTGTGGGACATTTGGTCCTTGAGGACAACTTGTTATAATATAATTTTAATGCTAGAAAAATCTGATAAGCAAATTGAATCTGTGAAAATGGATGAAAGACTGATGCTTTTAACTGAGAAAGTCATGTCCATCAAAACTTGCTTGCTTTTACTATTTTCACTTGTTGAGATGGATGGTATTTTTTTACAAACTCACCAATCATACAACAATTCTTAATGGATACTGTCTTATGGTTTTACTGTCAAAATTAAGTAGTAGTATGTCTAATTTTGTGCTTGTGTATCCAAATGGATGCTTATTATTTTATATTCATTGCTTATGTGTGGGATGAAGAAATAAGTTTCAAATCTCATCCTCTGTTTTACCTGGGTTCACTAAGGTTAATCCTTTCTTTCGGTCTTTCTTTACAGAAATGGAAGTGACTGCTGTAAAAGATGCATTTGACCATGTCTCTAAGAAACAAAAGTTATCATCTTCTAGGGCCCAGGATGTAATCGACCAGGTCAGCCATGAGATTCAGCAGGCATTAGCAAAACTTCAGTCAATAGATGACCCAAAATTGATTCTTACAGAGCTAAAAAGTAAACTTAATACCATTAGTCCACTGAACCAGTTAGAAGTGTCACAGAAGGAGCTGAACCTACATCTTACCAAGTTCCCAAAGATCCTTGAAAAAAATTTCAACCCTGACATATCCAAGGCATATAGAAATGTGGACTTTGACTTCCATATAGTGAACCAGATAATAGCAAGCCACTTTTACCGTCAAGGTTTGTTTGATCTTGGAGATTGCCTAATAAATGAGTCTGGAGAATCAGAGACAAATTTTATAAGGTCACAATTCTTGGAAATGCATCAAATACTTGAGGCTATCAAGGTTAAAAACCTTGAACCTGCTCTGAGCTGGGTCTGTTGCAACCGAGAAAAGCTAATGCTGAGTGGCTCCAATCTTGAACTGAAACTTCATAGCCTACAGTTTGCTGAGCTTCTAAAGAGAGGAAATAAAGAAGATGCCCTGGTCTATACCCGAACTCACCTAGCTCCTTTTGCTTTACATCACACAAAAGATATCCTGAAGATTATAGTTTGCATTGCATGGATTGGCAAGCTTGAAAAGTGCCCTCATTCTGAGTTGTTGGCTCCAACTCATTGGGATAAGTTGGCTGCAGAGCTGAGTCGTGAGTTTTGCAATCTCTTGGGCGAGTCTTATGGTAGCCCATTAAATTTAGCTATAGCAGCTGGTATTGAAGGGTTACCGACTCTCTTGAAGCTGGCAAACGTAATGGCTGCAAAAAAGCAGGATTGGCTGGCTATGAAACAGTTGCCTGTGCCAGTGGAGCTGGGAAAGGAGTTCCAGTTTCATTCTATTTTTGTTTGCCCTGTGAGTAGAGATCAAAGCAGTGAAGAAAATCCTCCAATGTTGATGCCATGTCTACACGTTCTTTGCAAGCAGTCAATCATGAAGCTTTCTAAGGGTAACTCAAGATTGTTCAAGTGCCCCTATTGTCCTGCTGAAGCTTCAGTTGCACAATGCACGAAACTATATGTCTGATGGAATTCATTAGACGAACGCTGTTTTTGTAATAATTGCATTATGATAGGTCATATACATTTTTTTGTGGGGCTACTGTAAATAGATATTCTTTTGGATTTATGTTTTAATCTTTGCATAGGTCCTATAATGGGCATTTCAGTACATAAGAGCTCCCCGATTACACTTCACCGACAGAGTCTCTGTTTTCATTTCGTGGGTATCACCAATTCAGCTTTAAGGTGAATATTTGCCTGACGAATTCTATAAGTATGTCGAGAACTTGAGACAGTCTTAGTGGACTTACCAATGGAAATTAATATGCTTTATTAAGTCGTCCATTTTGTAGACAGCAACAATGAAGTTAGTTTCCTGGCGCAATGATGTCAATGGGATTGTGGTTTAGAAACAAGAGAAAGATTACGTAGCCTCGGATAAGTTTGGCCGTTTGTTCTCATCATTGTCAAAATCGGACATTCAACTATAGATTGCGTAGCCTTGGATAAGTTTGGACATTTGTTCTCATCATTGTCAAAACTGAACATTCAACTATAGACCTCAGGAAAGTCCAATCATTTATTGACCAACTAGTATGTGACCATATCCATACAAATGTTGGGAAGGGTCCACAATCTTGCCAATTTGAGGAAGTCAACTATACGATTGGTGAATCTACGAACACAGAAAGGCTTGAGCTTTTATGGTTTTAGTCTGCTGTCTCCTGTTAAGTCATTAGCATGATTGATAAGCTAATGGAAACCATCCTAGGCTAAGCTAAATCCGTCTAAACTGGAGAGGCTGTTACCAAATGCAGAGAGTAGAGCACATTAAACGCCTGCCCTCTTAATTCATAAACAAATACGCCTCAGCGACTGCACATCGCGCAAAAGTTTCTTTCTTTGTTGCCCCAGAGGCCAATGAGAAAATTAAAGGACCAAGAACGAGGGAGAAGGAAATTCACAGTGAACTAACATAATTGTGGTATAAAACTAAAGAGTGAACACATACACTAGGCAGGCCTATCTTCTCTGTATCAACTACATCTAACTAACCACAATCTACATCGATTTCGGTAACAGGAGAGATCAAACATGAACAGAACAAATAGATATCCTGAATCAACAACCAATAACAAATAGCATTCGAACTTACTGACTATGACAAATAGTAAGATTAAGCAGACCCAGATGCCATCTTGAACAAAATTACTTGTTTTGATGAAACCCCATCATTTTCCTAAAATCAGGAAACAGCAAGGAAGCAGAAGAATTTGAAATCTGTGAGTTCTCTTCATTTATATACTCTTCAATCATGTCTTTGACAGACCTGGCAGACAAAGGATGGAAATTGACACTCCACTCGTTAACAAACCCTTTAACAAGAACCGACTTCTCCTCTTGATCCATTTTACTCCACTTTCTATTCACTTCCGAGGTTTCCATGGCCAAATAGTGGCACAGCTCGGTAAAAAGCAATTCTTTACTCTTTTTCATGGCCTCTTCTCTTTGAGCCAACTGGGTGTTTATCTTTGCCGCTTCCGTGGCGAAATCTGACGCAAGATCAGCATCACCTTCGCTGTCTTTGTTACATAGGATTTGGCTTTTGGCTCTGTTGGTGAGAAAGGTGGATGTGGAGAAGGAACGAAATTGAAGTTTTGTTGGACAGAAAAGGGTATTTGGGCAGAGGAGACTTAGGGCCATCTTGAAGGTTTTTTGATGGATTTGGTGGGACTGGGAGGTAGCGTTAAACTGATAATGAAATGAATAGACGAAAAGAGAATGAAGAGCGCAACAACTGGGTCAATGAGTAGCACCTTCCTTAATTTGATATTTGGTTATCATAAATAAATTATCTCCTGCTCGCTTTGGATGTATAGCAAATGCAAATAACATAGATTATCTCATGTTGTCGTGTAACAATGAGCAAGTTGATATTTGATCATTTGACCTTAACCTCCTGTCCGTGTTACTACTGCCTGGTGCATTAACTTGAGTTGAAGTAAGGTTACTAGCAAAAACACAAATGGATATGAAGCTTTGGATCGTTGGAGCCATAACCTTTCCTGTTCCAACCATCCAAGAATTCAAGAAACTGCAGTTAATGCTTTGCTTAACCTTTCCATATTAGAGAACCACATGATTTTAATAATGGTAGCAAGAGCCGTTAATAGGATTATAACAATTCTAGAATCAGGGTAAAACAATGGAAGCAAGAGAAAATGCATTGTCAATGACTAACCAAAGCAAGATCACGATTGGATCTCATCACAGAGCAATCCTAGCTTTGGTTTTACTGCTAAGAGAGGAACAACATTTGGAAAAGAGATGCTGCAAGTGCACCATTTAATCTTGCAGTCTGCAATTCTAACAAGGTTCAAATTGTGCTCACTGGAGCAGTTCCTCTGCTCATTGAATTAAGGATGCATCACTAAACTTCATATTATATCAAACAAACAAGTCATGTAACATTTTCTAACAAAAGCTTGACAAAAATAGACTTCTGTCAGTTTTAGATTCAGGTTAAATCAATGATCCGTCAATATGCATACATGAAAAGCTCAAATGCAAGAGTAAATTGTCAATATCATATAGAAAAAAGCTCAAGTGTAAAAGTCCTAAAGTAGCTCGTGGCAGCACCCTACAGAGTATTCAGTAAACTTTATGCACTTCCTAACCCCCAAAAGAATCGTAAGTCACTATTTGTTGTCCATACAATCTTTTCTCTAGCCATAGCATGCCGCTGAATTGTTCACAACTGGGAGACAAATAATTTTCTTGAGCATTCCAGTTAAATAACAAAGCAGTGAACTTCGCTCAACTCATCCCATTGGCAACAAGACTTCAGGAAGAAATGTCCCTCACACTTGAAAGTATCCAGGTGATATGCAGCAGCGACGCAGAAGTTGCGCTTTTTGATACAAGAATTGCATAGATTATTATTCAATCTCCTCACCTTGTCTCGAACCGATTACGTATCAGCTGTGAAAATATATCAACCCATGTGTCCGGGACACCAGGTAGGCACCAATGCATACAGTCCTGACCCCAAATTGCAACAGCATCTCTCTTCCCTAGCCAAACTGCTGGGTGGGCATCTGCCCTGAACTCACTCAAATGAGAAAAATCCAGTAACCGGATATCTGTACCACGCAGTGCCTCTTTAATCACATTATTCACCATTCTTTCTTCTTTATTGACTCCATTATTGCTGGGATTGAACCACGTGTCAAGCTGTTCAGGTGTGAAACTTGTAAATTAGTTAAACATGTTACATAAATAAGCCCCTAAACTTACCCAAATTGAACAGCTAAAAGTTAGCTGGTGTGAATAAACAACATAGAAATAATTAAATTTAAGTAGTATCACATAAGTAAAAAGACTGATCAGAACATAATATGCTCTCACTTAGAACCACAAATTGAAGATTTAAAAGTACCTTTGATAAATTAGTGATACAAGGCTTTCAAAATTAATCGGATCCTCATTGCTTCTATATACATTTTCCCAATCTAATTTATCTATATTTACAAGTCTTTCAAAATTAATCGGATCCTCAGCGCTTACATATAGATACATACATAAATACATACATACACATATATTTCCAATCCAATTTATGTATATTTTTTGTGAGATTAATCCAAGGTATGTTCAAATAAAGCTAAAATATTCAAATTTAATTCATGTTAGGGGCTTAATTAAACTGTTATGGTCCCAGATAGAGGATCATCATTGAAGAGTGCAGTCGAACTCATGGAACTGTTGTTGTGAAGGATTCTTGTTAGTATTTCTACCTTTCTTATTAGGATTGAGCATGAAGGGAATGAGAGCTCATTTAGAGAGAACTCTCCAATCTCTGGATCAATGTATTTGGAATAGGCAAAAACTTGCCTCTGTCGTTTTCCTTTATTCATAATATATAGACGTTAATGCCACTGTCGTAGTTACAATAATTAACTACTATCGAGACTTAAAGACAAATAACTACAAGAATGCTAAAATTTAAAAAATGACCAATTCCAAACTATTCCTCAACTGCTGCAACGTTCTTCTGGCCCTACTTCCCATGAGAATAGCGTCGGAAGACCTTAGGGCCCATAACATCACACCCCTCCCTGTCAATGAGCTTGTCCTGAAGCGAAAAGAAAGGATAAGAGCTGCGAATAGAAGCAACGTCTTCCCAGGAAGCATCGGCTGGAGAGAGTCCTTGCCAATGAATAAGCACCTATTAACTACCATGGAAAGTATGGCGGTCCAGAATCGCTTGTGGCTGAGGTGCCTCAAAGATAGAAGAAATGGGAGGCAATGATGGAGCTGTCCCAATTGGAGGATCCCCGTGATACGGCTTTAAATAGGACACATGGAAAATAGGGTGCAAGCGAGCGTCAGGTGGCAAGTCCAAACGATAAGCAATGTGTCCACACATGCAGCGACACGGAAAGGACCGTAGAACCTTGGTGACAACTTTCGATTAGCCCTAGCACGCAAAGTTGGCGGTACGGATGCAACTTTAAAAAGACCCAATTACCGACCACAAAAACAAGGTCCCGATGCTTTGAATCATAGCAATGCTTCATAGTCGACTGGGCCCCCATTAATCGTTGAAGGAGAGAACAAATGACCTCGTCCTTGTCTTACAGAGCAACATCATCAGCCTCAAGCTTGGAGGTATGGGAAGCATAAGAGAGGAGACGAGGTGGGGGTCGGCCATACACAACCTCGAATGGGGAACACTTCAAGGAAGAGTGGAAGCTAGTATTGTAGCAGAATTCCGCCCATGATAGCCACTGAAGCCATTTTTTTGGCTTCTCGCTGGTGCAACAGCGAAGATACTTCTCAACCGTACGATTGACGACTTCTGTTTGGCCATCCGATTGAGGATGATAAGCCGAGCTGAAACATAATTGCGTGCCTGACAAACGGAAGAGTTCTGTCCAAAATCTGCTTACAAAGATAACATCTCGGTCGGAGACAATGGTTTCTGGCAAACCATGTAACTTGACGATCTGCTCAAAGAATAAGTGCGCCACCGAGATTGTTCTATAAGGATGAGAGATGGCCAAAAAATGACTATATTTAGAGAACCGGTCAACCACCACCAAAATAACAAATTTACCATGGTTTGGTGGCAGCCTGTTAGAGTCCACCGGCTCTAACAGTAACACACTCCCAGCACAAGACCTGCACTTCCAACAAACACACACAACAATAGCACAAGAACAAGAAGACAGTAGGAATGAATGGGAAAATCCGTAACTATTATTTCCTAGCTAGACTTAGAGGGCTAGTTGAACCTCCATACAATCACCAATCACAATATCATAACTGAATCCCAATCATTCTCCTCTAACAACATTATATTCCCTTCCTCCTAACTAACTCTCACCTGACTTCTCTCTCCCTCTTATTCCCCAATTTACCCTCACAACTCCTCACATACTACCTGTTTTGCTACCCTTCGTATCTCCCCTCTTCTTACTATATTTCTGCTGGTACCTAGTCTCAACACAGCCCCTCCACGAAATCCATGGAAATATCAGCCCATATCTGTGTCAAAATAGGGAGAGGCTGCAAGACGCCTACTGGTTGAAGATGCTCTACTTTGTTGCGTTGACAAACAAGGCAATGAACCATTGACTTCAGCCCTTTCCAATAAAAATCAACAGCCACTCGCCTAAGAGTTTTCTGATATCCTTCATGTCCCATGTTATGCAAAAAAGAGATGATGGTCTCACACAAAGGAGACGTGGCAACCATAGACACAGTTCTTATAAAAACCAGGCCGTCCTCGAACTTCCAAGGACCCACGGCCTCCTCAGCCTGGATTCACTCCACCAACTACTGCAACTCTAGATCACCAACTTCCTGGCAAATATGATCAAAAAGAAGCAATAAGGGTGTTGAAATTGCAACCAAGGTTGGCTCCTCCCCCTCAAATTGACGAGACAATGCATCTACAACTATATTGTCCCTTCCAGCTTTATATTCAACTGAAAAATCATACCCCAATAGTTTGCTCAACCAATGTTGTTGGGGAACTGTAGAGGTCTGTTGCTCCAATAAATATTTGAGACTATAATGATCAATCCGGACAATGAATTTACTGCCCCATAGATACGGACGCCAATGAGATACTGCCTTGGCTAAAGCAATGGGTTCCTTTTCGTAAGCTGGAAGACGGTGGTGTCGTTCCGCAAAAACATGGCTAAAATAGGCTATTGGCTACCCATGTTGTTGTAATACTGCCACGATGCCACTACCAGAGGCATCACATTCCACCATGAATTGCTGCAAAAAATCTGGCAAGGCGAGTACTGGAGTGGAGGACATCGCTACTTTCAACTCCTCAAAAGTGGCCAATGCGGAAGTCGACCATTAGAACGAGTTCCTTTTTAGCATTGACATCTATGGTGTGGCTATCATCCCATAATCCTTCACAAATTTCTGGTAATAAATTGTGAGTCCAAGAAAGCCGCGTAATGCTTTGAGGGTAGCGGGCTATGGTCATTGTAGCATAGCCTGAAATTTTGTCGGATTAGCAGATCCTCCTTCAGTCAAGACTGTGTGCCCCAAATAAGTAACCGAGGGTTGAGCAATGAGACACTTAGATCACTTCAGGAAAAGCTGATTATGTTGCAGAACTGAGAAAACTTTCCGTACATGGGCTACATGCTCTGCATAGTTCCTACTATAAATAATATGTCGTCAAAGAAAACCAACACAAATTTACGAAGATAAGGTTTAAAGATGTGATTCATAAGAGATTGGAAGGTTAAGGAAGCATTGGTAAGTCTAAACGGCATCACCAAAAATTCAAAGTTCCCAAGATGTGTGCGAAATGCCGTTTTAGGTATATCGTCAGGATGCATTCGTATTTGATGATAACCTGAGCGTAAATCCAACTTGGTAAAAATTTGTGTGCCGTGAAGCTCCTCCAAGAGTTCATCAATAATCGGGATGAGAAATTTTTCCTTGATCGTTTTGGCATTAACTCCTAGAAAATCCACACAGAACTGCCAACTCCCGTCCTCCTCCACCAACAAAACCGGAGAAGAATATGGAGATTGGCTCAGTCGAATGAGACCTCCCTGCAACATCTCGTCACACTGCTTCTCAATTTCAGTTTTTTTGGGCATATTGGACATGGGGATATCGGAAAGGACGACAAACCACAAGGTTGGTGCCATTCTTCAAGATAATACGATGATCACAACAACAGGCGGGGTGGGTGGCAATTTTGTTGGCTCCATGAACAAATCCTTGAAATCAAGTAGGAGATGCTGCATTTCCATGTTGAGATTCTCTTTTATGGAGACAAACTGATGTCGGGAAGAACCATAAGTTCACTTAATCCCTCATAGTTGGATATGATTTCCATCATATTCAAATTGCATCCATAATCTCTTGAAATCCGACATGATCTGCCCCAACTTGTTCAACCAATTGATTCCTAAAACTGCACCATAGAAGCCAAATGGAATCAAATAGAAATCCAAAAAGAAAGTGTGATCACCCAACTGGAACCCCACATTCTTGCAAAGGCCTGGGCTCTGTATCTTTTTGCCATTTGCCACCGTTAACTAGAAACGACCTGCTTTATCAACAACCAAACCCAGATCAATAGCCAAAGAAGAATCAATAAAGCTATAAGTACTCCCTGTGTCCAACAAAATTTGTAGGATCTCTAATTTATGTACCCATCTAATTGCATCGTCTGAAGATGTGTAGTGCCGGTAATAGCCTACAGAGAAATTTGTGGTTCCTTCTTAGTATCAGACTCTTCTTCCTCGTCGGAAGTCTCCTCCTTAGCTACGATGTAAAATAACATCTTACAGTGGTAGCCCGGTGTATATATGTCATCAAAATTATAGCACAGATTTTTGGCACGACGTTTCGCCATCTCTGCTGGTGTCAGACGCTTAATATAAGGGTTGTGGTTGGTGGTTGTCGCAGGAGGTGCCGCCGAAGTAGAACCAATCCAGCTTGGCTGGTCTTGGCGCTTCCCAATTTGTCGACGCTCGTACAAGCGTGCCAGATTCATTGCGGTTGTGAGATTAGGGGGAGACTGTAATTCAACGTCCACCGCAATGGATTCTTGTAAACTGCTGATGAAGAGGTCAACCTCTTGTCCTGGATCAAGGAAGGTGATACGTGCAGCTAACTTCTCAAACTGCCTCTGGTATTCTTCCACCGTACCCGTCTGACGTAGTCGGGCTAGTTCTCCCAGTTTGCTTCTACCACTGGTTGGGGCAAATCAGCGCATACATTGGTCCTCGAATTCTTCCCATGTCAGATTGGGCCGGTTTTTGTCGAGTTTCAAGAACTAGTACTGAGCATCGTCCTCCAAGTGTGGTGCTAATATACTCAGTTTCTCGTCTTCTAGAACCTGCTGGTGGCGGAAATCGTAGTGGCAGCGACTAAGCCATGGCAATGGCTCAAAGGAACTGTCATAATGGGGAAATTCCAATTTGCGATATCGGTGTCCTCCATCTCCACGGAACGCTCTTCCCTCGACATGTTGCAGAAGGCTACTTTCTCCACATTCGCGATGATCAAGAGGAGAATGGGTCACATCGTGAAACCTATGCTAGAGATCTCGAATGTCCTATTCCTGGGCTTCAAAAGATTTACGATCGCGTTCCCTGGCCTCGTGCTCGCGATCAAGTTGTTTGCAAAGGTGTTGCTGGTCAGTTTCATATCTGGCCATAAACACCTCAAATTGCTACTGGAAAGAGCGAAAAGTATCACCCATAACGCTGGGCTCTGAAACCAATTTGTTATGGTCCCGGATTGATGATTTGGTTATGGGTCGTTGAGAGTGCAGTCGAACTCGTGGAATTGTTGCTACAAAGAAGTCTTGTTAGTATTTCTACCTTTCTTATTAGGATTAGGCATGAAGGGAATGAGAGCTCATTTAGAGAGAACTCTCCAATCTCTGGATCAATGTATTCGGAGTAGGCAAAAACTTGCCTCTATTGTTTTCCTTTATTCATAATATATATACATTAATGTTACTGTTGCAGTTACAATAATTAACTACTATCGAGACTTAAAAGAAAAATAACTGCAAGAATGCTAAAATTGAAAAAATGACCAATTCCAAACTATTTCTCGACTGCTGCAACGTTCTTCTGGCCCTACTTCCTGTCAGAATAGCGTCGGTAGACCTTAGGGCCCATAACATAAACTTTTATAAGTGTTAAAATTAAATCATACTTCGTTCTAAACTTTAATGGTTTACTAAACTCTTTTACCAAAATAAAAGCCTACAATAATAATATGCTACAATAACTTGGGCCAGGGTATGATTTGCTCCACTGAATATAGCTCCAAGAGTAAGAACCTTTAGCAAGACCTCACATTGCACCATGTCAATTGAAAATAATAGAACCATCCATGGTTTGATTGGGAAAATATTAGAAAGCAGAATCATAAACTATCACACACAACAGTTATACAGGGATACCTCATGTTCCTTGAGGGGCTCATTGAACATACAACTGCCATTTTGATTCCAGTCACCACCATAAAAATGTCGAGGTGATTGTAGCCTCCAAAATTTAAGCGTATTATCAGGAACTTCATTCTCTATGTATGAGACCATACTTTGAAGAACAACTTTAAGTCCATCAAACAAGCCAAGGGAAGGAAGTATTGGCTTCCCATCACGATGGAAGACAAGGGGTGTTTCCATTGGGAACTTGTCATAACCCCACCTGAAGATGATCAAGTGAATTAGTAATTACAAGGCTTTCAATATTTTAAAACTAGCACCTCCTGAACTAATTAGGGATTATGACTTGGCTGAGTTCAGTCCAACACTAGATATGTGCAAAGCCACTAAAAGCACAGCTTCCAAATAGGTGTCAACAACCGAAATGGTTCAAAAGAAATTTACTAAGTTTGTCAACAACCGAAATGATTCAAAAGAAATTTACTAAGTTTCTCATGCCTTTACTTCTAGACTTTTTGATTTTCATTAATAAATGCCATCCATAGTAGTAGAGATACTGAAACTCTACAAGATTTGACATGTTAGACAAATTACATGATTTCAATACATTTATCAATGGCAAGACATAAATGATTAGAACACACTTATTTAACATACATCAGGTATTCCATCAAAAGATAGAATAAATGTCACACACAAACAAATAACAAGAACAGAAAGTTTCAAGTTTTAATGGTTCATTGATTCATTGCTGGAGATGATACACAAGCTTCTATCATGACTAGAAGTAGGAAAGCAAGAATTCCACATCTGAGATCTCAAAAGCATTAATGAGATTAATAAATCAGTTCAGCAATCAAAATCTAATCAACTGAAAACTGGAAACAGGAAACAGGAACTCACCAATGACCAGTGTTGAAAAGGATCACATCATAGAAGTCAGTGACAGTGGCCCAATCATCCGCTGGTATATCAACATCCACACGATATGTTCCTTTCAATCCCTCACTGTCAACAGCAGATTTTAAAGGCTGCCACCTTTACATAATCAGTAACGGGCAAGTAAGGTTGTCATTATACAATATTGTAAAGGAAAACATGAACACCAGATTAACAATTCAGATCTGTATGGAGTATCACAATCCTATAGAGAAAAGTTGCTTAGCGGTAAAATGTATCAAATGCCATCACAGACTGGATCTAAAGATGTGTGTTGAAGGTCTAAAACAAATGTTTGGTGATACAGATAATACGCTATGAGTTCAAGGATCAACAACAAACAGAGTATTAAATACTTCATCTAAACATGAACACAATTTTCAGTGTATCAACGAATGTAATACAGCTAGGAGGCACCACTATTCTTTATCATAGACTTCAATGGAAAAGGAAGAGAAAAGAAGAAAACAGTTCCTTCCATCCTTATTCCAGATCAAAAAATCAAAGGCATTACAACTACATGTATGTACAAATGAACCTACACACAAGTCGGTATAATGTTCCTCACATAAATGAAATTACAGCAGCAGGGCATCAGTCATGTTACTATAGCCCAGGTCGTATTTGTAATCGAATACGACTCATATGAGCCATCAGTTCTGAGCATTATCTCCATAAGACAACACCACATCATACTCTACCAAACTAAGACAACAAATCAAACCCACCAAAACTCTTAGAAACTCATTAAGAAAACTTTACTTACTCGTATCTGGCAAGCAAAACTGCGCGGTGATAGGCCACAGTGACATTAAATTTTGGAAAATAAGCACCTCTCCAAGCACCCATTTTCTTCCATTTCTTAGCACCGACGTCAGCCAATCTAAGAACACATAAAAACGACACCAAAAAGTTCTCATTCAAAGAATCTCCCACAAACCCAATATTCTTATTCCTCATCAGACCAAGAAAACTCTTCGGGTCAATCCGTGTCAAGTCGCAATCTTTTGGCACCCATTTCCACGAATTAATGAGAACCATGTTCTCTCTCTTGTTTCTGATGCAATTCCATGAGTTCCGATGAAATGGGCACGTCTCATCGTAGAATGGCTTTGGGGATTTGGGGTCTAGGACCCAACGGCCTTCGAAGAAATTGCAGGGTACAGAAGTAGAAGAAGAGGTGGTGGAGACGGTGGCGCTGAGTGTAGAGGATTGCTGGAGAAGAGTAGTGGGGTAGAGATAAATAATGATGACAGAGAGAAGGATCAAGTAAGGTAACTTTGAAGGTAGCTTCAGTTGCATTGTAGGTACAGGGATCCACCACCTATGCGTTGTGTGAGATATTTTGTTAAAACAAGTATCAATACAATAATGCAACGTATCAATAAATACTAACATGCTACAGATAAATAAAAATAAAAGAAAGCATATATACAAATTCAAATAAATTTATATTGTATTAATTGAAATAAACTCTAACTTAAAATTAATTCAATTTGATCAATTAAAAAATTTAGCTAGTAGTTAGTTATTTCCTTATTGCTTTTCTTAACCATTTTGAGGTTCTGTTCAGATAGAAACTGATGAGGACATGCTATGGAAGCCCAATGTGAGAGAGACTACTGATGAACTTGCTGCCAGGGGAGTGAAGTGCTTGAGCTGGTTGATCATTACTCACATTCTTATTTCTTTAATTGGGTTGATTTTTCTTTTATGGTTGTGTCAAAGTACATTAAACAGTACTATCTTCAGACAACAAATGGAAGTTATGCTGCCAATTGGATAAGTTATTGCCTTTATGGTGGAAATTTTCAAATTGTAAAATTCTTACTGTATTGCCACACGTTCATGTTTGAGTTTCTCTAGGCTTCTGATTTTTGACTAATCATGATCATACAAGTTCTGTTTTTTGGTAGAAAACATCATCTTTTTAAATATGTTAGTACTTCTGGAAATATATCTTTTCAACATCTTACTTCAAGTGCTGGAGATTATGAAATGCTACAGGTTGTGGACAAGGACAGAGAAGGAGATAGCTATAGATACTCATAATGGGTTGTTTCATACCTTAAATGCGTTTGGGAGTGATTATCACCCATTAGTGGGAAAGGAAATATGCGAACGGCAAGTATCATTATGTGCTTTGTCTATTGCTGTTGCCTAGAATGGAAATGGATGCATTACTTGTTAGAAAAGATGGGTTCTTTGACATGAAAACTGGTACTCAATCCTAATTGACAATGAAGCTGGCCACCTGTCTTTAATTAAGGTATTGAAAGAGGTGTCCTGTTTTGAAGGTTGAGTAACTAGTGTTGCAAAATTCATTTCTACATTTGTATTCCATTACCATATGAATGCCATCCCATCTTACTTCATCTTATGTGCTGCAATCAACTTTATTTGGTGCAATTTGGTATTGCATTGCTTCCAGTAATCTCCCAATTTTGGAGGAAGAATTTCTAGGATACTATAAGTTGATGTATAACCGGCAGCCAGTTTTGTAATGATTGCTAGTTGTTTCAAGCAACTTGTGCATAAAAGAAGGATACTTCAGAAAGAGACCCCAGATAAAGTGGACGTTGAGTATGAACCATCCATGATATGCCTTTGATTAATATATAAAGTGTGGAGCTTTATCTGTTTTCTGTAAAGCGGAATACTGAATTGTCTTTCTCAAGCATGGAAATAGAAAAAGAAAATGGTCAAGTCATTTCAGGGACTTTTGAGAGAAATCATAAGCCATAC
This sequence comes from Erythroxylum acuminatum, assembly GCA_026284645.1. Taxonomy (NCBI): domain Eukaryota; kingdom Viridiplantae; phylum Streptophyta; class Magnoliopsida; order Malpighiales; family Erythroxylaceae; genus Erythroxylum; species Erythroxylum acuminatum. Next base: position 27,044,088 of record JANKOD010000193.1, on the reverse strand, counting down.
CAAGCAAATGTGCAATCCTTTATGTCGCCTTCAAAACATCATAGAAGGATGCAGGCTGCTTCTTGGACTTGACACTTAGCTCCTGGAAGCACAAAAATACAAGTGTCTTTATACAAATTGTTCACCAACGAAGCAAACAACAGTTTCATTTTAAAGTTATAAGAAATTGTACTTCTATTGCGGTAGCTAAACGCAAAATCGTTGCTTCAGCCCATGGACGACCAATTATTTGCAATCCTATAGGAAGCCCTTGTTTATCATAGCCAACCTGAAATGGGCGATTTTAGTTTACTTGACATTGCCCTCCTGAAATATCAGAGAGAAGTTTCTCATGGTCAAGAAGAGCAAAGAAGGTAACTCACAGGAACAGAAATAGCAGGAAGACCAAGAAGGTTTGGTGCTACTATAAACCGCATCAGATAACCTGCAACCGAGGAAATCATGCATCATCATAATGTATTTATGATGAAAAAAGATGCAATACACTTTTGAGTACCAACAATAACTTAAAAAAGGAATATTTATGGTTAAGCCTCAAGTAAAATGGAAACTTGGTCATTAGAAGCGATGCAAGCTAAGCAGTGTTCTACTTCTACATGTGATTCAGGCCACTAAAGGAATTGCATCAGATTCATCCTCATTCCAAGTGTTAAAGCATAAAGAACTGCCTCAAAAACATGAAATGACCTAAACTGGATGAGGACAAGTAGGTCTCCGCAGCAGATCTTCAATGAAAAAAACAAAATAAACAAGGCACACAAGAGGAAGAAAATATAATAGTTCCATGAAAATGGGTAAATGAATTCCTACACTCCTGCTTTTCAATTCACCAGTTGATTTATGCGTGAAGATTATGAAAAACAAGTATCACGAGACAAACCTGTAACCTGCATATCAGTCTCTCCGTATTTAAGGGCACTTGGACGTATTTCGGGTGCTGTCATACTGGCATTCACAAAACCAAGAAAGGGAGAAAATGAAAACACATTCATAGACTAAAAAAATCCTATATTCAGTTGATGCATGTTAAGTATAATGAGCAGCAAACCACCTTCCAGCTGGAGCAAAATATTCTGAATGACAAACAAATTTTCCAATAACAATAGCATTTCTGCTGATTAGATATCAAAGTACGAATGAAGATGCCAAGAATTGCATATAACTGCATTTAGTAGATGCAAGCATATATATGTCAATCTTTCCGGAGTCAACCGTAGTCCCTACAGTAGTAAATGCTTGCTCATTTTCCTGGATGCATAAGAACATCTGCTGCAGATTCAGGACTTCATTCAAAAGAGCACATTGAGAGTTGATATTAAGGGTTGCGTACCCAGTAGTTGGGGTCACTATGACATCAGCCTTTTTGAAAATCTCCATGTGATAGTGCATTATTCTTCTCCTGAACCAATAGGGTTGAAGAAATAAGTGACAATTTGAGCAAGGAGATTTCACTAATTAAACATGTAAAACTAAAATAACATACACAACGGTCTGCCAATTTGTATGGTAGATAGGCAGAAGTGAGCCTCACCTTATGCACTGGGCAGCAACATAATCTCCTCCACTGAATGATTGAAACACTGCTAGATTTGAACGGACATCGTATGTAAACTTGGCACCTTTCCTGCAAAAATAAAGAGGAACAGGATATCTTGTCAATTAGAGACCAACCAGAGAGTTGACGATTTTTATAATCATCTTACTATCATTTATCTGCTTGAGAAAGCTCAGATTGTATCATGCACTCCACAAAAAGGAAATAGGGCATACCCATCATCCAAAAAAGAGCTCAATCCACATTGTGTTTCACATCCAATCGAAACAAGATGAGCGGTGCTCATTTCGTGAAGCTCAGGTATAACAATCTCAACCATCTGTAACCAGGTTCAGTTGGACGGGAAAAATAAATATGTCTGATGCTGAGATTGTGTTTCAGTATATCTGTGCAGTAAGAATACTGATGATCAAGGACTTACTTCACAGCCGTGTGTTTTCATTAGAAGGTTAAGAATGTCCTCACAAGTATCAGAGATATCAGTTGAAATTACATCATTAAACCACTGCAGTGTCAGTAAGCTCCATTTAGGAAAGATTGTTATCCAAGGCATGAACCACAATGAACTAAATCTATGTTAGCAAGGGAAGAGGTTGGATTACTACCGCCGAATACTTCCCCAGTCGCACTGTACCTAAAGCATCTATGTTTTCGTATGATGACAAATTTGGCAAACAAGGAGGAGGCTGTTAAAAGAAAAAAGAAAACACATAATAAGCATAATGGATGACAGAAGAAACAGCGTGGATTGAAAGGGCCTCTAATGACAGAAATGGAAAAAAAAGCAAGAATATTATCTTCTATGCAGAAAAAAACAAAGAAGTAAAGTTTAGGTTACCGGATTCAAGCTGATTCTATCCTCAGGAGAACATCCCAAGATTGCCGAATACCTGTAGGTTAACATGAGTAACAAACACGATAACTCAGATGATAAATGCAAGGATTGACAGAGTTGCAATGTCCAAAAATCACATCCTACCACTTATGAAACTATAAAGACCAACAAATGAAGAACGGTTTTGTCTAACCATAAGGATTTAGCCTAGTGTCCGGGAAGTTGGGATTCAAATGATCAAATCCCAGTAGATGTAGTCGTTGATGCTTTTTGATGTACCAAGTGAAACTATATTGTTTTTATTAATGCCAAGAGTTTCAGATTCTGAAAACTGCCACTTGTTAGATCTAACTCGCATCATGCTTACATTGAAAGACTTACACTAGCATGGCATCTTCCACCGAAGATGCAAGTGGTCCAATTATTTCCACTGTCCCAGAATCAGATAGGGAACTGCACAGGGTAGCATTCGGTGAAAAAATTACTCGGTGCAAAAATAAGAATAGCAAGTTTGATGGTAAAGCTATACAACAGAAAGATTACCCTCCTACATCTGTTCGACCATATGTTGTTTTCAATCCCACTATGCCACAAAGTGAAGATGGAATTCTGATTGAACCTGTCTTTTCCACAGTAAATTAATCACAAATCAAATATATATTCACAAATGAAATATTTTCACAACCTCCACCATCTGTTGCCAAAGCAGCAGAGCACAGTCCTGAAGCAACAATTGCTGCTGGCCCTGATGAAGATCCACCAGTGTACCTATCCAAGTCATGCGGGTTTCTCGTTGTTCTGCATGGATTAAGAAACCTTAAATAGATGAAGATATTAAAAAGTATGCTAAAAAATGACCAGAGTCACATTTTAAGTAACGAGCTGACTTTGCCTGACCCATAGTTGGAATTATTTCCAGTTGTTCCCATTCCTATCTCATGCATATTTGCCTTGCCCACAAATATCACACCACAGCTTCGTAGTCTAGAAACACTAACTGCATCCTTTTCGACCTCTCGAACCTCATGCATCCATGTTGTTGCACCTGTCATATATGATGTACTAGTTTTACCACCTATTTTAAGAAGAAAAATAACTTGTAGCAACATACTTACCCTTAGTTGGATGAGGATAGCAATCTATATCGTCCTTGATTGCAATGAAAATGCCATCCAAGATGGATATGGGACTTCCTGCAGAACAACCACAATCGAATCTCTCAGAGTGCACCATACTTCTTCATGCCACTAATAAATTATCCTACAAATTTTCTTCAGTACCTTCCTCAAACCTCCCTGTAGATGCTGCAGCTTGCTTCCTCACTCCCTCCTCATCAAAAGAAACCAATAACGGCATTGGGGGGTCCTTCTTTCCAAACTCCTTTATTACTGAGATTATGTGCTCTGCAACCTTCATTAAGATAAAAAAAGTGAGATCCTTACACTACAATTTGCTAAAGAGGAGAATAGTAATGTGACATACCATTGATGGGGTTACAAGCTTTGACCGATAAGCATGTGCATAATCACGTATCCTCCAATACCTAAATGAAGAAGCCGGGCCCCCACTCCAACAGCTAGAAGGATGGTAATCAGGAAGGCACTTCAAGGCTGACTCGACGCGTTCTTCAGTTGTTCCTTGTTCGTCGAGGACAAAAACACCAGATTCTGCCTCTGCAGTTATATAATATAAAATTCACGCCATAACTTCTTAGAATTAGATATGCTTTCCTGCAGAGTTACATATGGTCCCCAGACTTACTTCCATTTAATAATGTAGCTCAATCTTTCTAATTTTACATTGAATGTAGGCAACATTGTGTACTCAAATTTCAATATAAACTATACCAGAAGCACAGTGGCAACAAACCTTGTGGAGGAAATTCAGGTTTAAACATGGGTGCTTCTGGAATCTCCGTGTTTCGCAATAACTGAGAATGAAAGATATTGAAAACAGTCTTAGTAAGTTATCTCCGCCGTTGCACCCAATAAAGCCTCCAATCCAATGCACAATGAAGAAGAAGGTTTTTTTTTAAAGGCAGACCTCATCCATCTTGTTTTGCTTCTTCAATTTTGATATGATCAAAGACCCCACCACTGGTGCTTCAAGCATCCTCACAAACAACTTAATCATCCACCCGGTTAAGTGTGGAGCTGTGTAAGTCAACAAGAATGAGATTATCTCTTTCCCAAACATAACAAAACTTAAACAGCTATACTGCTAGAGGTTTAGATACTTGTGTGAAGGTTGTGAACACGGACCTTGGATGATCTCAGGCACGTACTTGACGGTGGACAAGTTCACATCCTTAGCTGGCACCATTACTCTTTTCTTTCCCATTCTTCGAAGACAAATTGCACTGCCAATTCTTAATTTCCAGCTTGTGACGCAAAGCAAAAAGAAAGATATAAATGAACAAGTAAACGTTATAAACTTCATTCTGAGACATAAAACACAACTGGGTTATGTTTCAAAATCACGCTTGATCTTTCCTTTCCAAGCAAAACAATAAAAAGAAAAAAGATCAGACTGAAATTTGGCCACTTTGAGTTCGTTTCTGTCACTATATCTTAATCATTGATAAGGACAGAAGACGGCAGGATGCTTTACTTACCTCAAGAACTCGTTAAAGTTTCAGAACTTCAAGCAGAAATGTAGAAGTAGAAGCTTTTATGGATTGCAAAACAGGCTGAGAATTTTGAGACTGTTCAAGAGCTTAAATCAGACATAGGCATCGAAGTCTAAGGTAGCTGTAAAAATGTTGGTCTAGACACAAGAAGATTGCCGTTTGATTGTGTCTAGCGACTTGCTTTTAAAACATAGTCTTCTCAATGTTCCCATACTTCTCTTTTACAAGGTAGTTACTTCTTTGTTCATAGTAATTCCATAGGTTTTGGAGTCCTCGAAGTTGACAATCATCAACGATGTTATATTCAACTCTTTGTCTGGATAGTATACATTCTGTGCAGGCGATATTTGTGGTATCAACTGCATCACATTTGTTTCTTTAAGTTCTTTTATTTGCACTAAAAATGTGGAGAAAGCAATAAAATGGGTTGTAAATCTTCTTTTTAACAGTCTTTTCTATAGTAGATTCTCTGCATAATATATTCTGGCAATGAACCATACCCAATAATTGTCATTTCCCATTTCAGGTGGATGTTTCAATGTCTTATGCTTCCAAGGACCAGTTTGCTTATTGTCCTATTCGCCATTAGCACCTGACACCCAAAGATCAATAATCGAACCACTTAGGCCATTTCTTCACCTCTGTACAATCCTAATCTTGCTACTTTTTTGGTCATTGGATTAATAGTATATGTTTTAGTTTCACACCTTCCTTTTCTCGTGTTAGTGTTTAGAACAAATTGCATTTATTGTTGATTTCAAACATCTAATAAATGCAAATGTAATCATAATTACTTCATTTTCTAATAAACAAGAATGTGACATCTTAATAATAATCATAATTATTATTAAAACGTGAGTTTGATTACATGCTTACACATTAATAACTCATAAACGAACTTACAATTAAGAAAAAGTTAGTCTCCAAGATATTCTGAAATTGCAACTTCAAATCTTTGACAATAGGTGCAAGGTATGGTTTATGGATACGATTTAGAAAGGAGAGGATTATCCGAATTGAAAGAAGGTAATCCAGATATCACAATGTTTATGAGCGAAGAACAAGCAGAGCCATCAGAGTTCTATAATATCATGCTAGCTAGCAACTTTTCTTTAAAAGCATTGTCTAACAAACATGCAGACAAAGTGGCGGAGCAGCCGAGCTTGCTTATTTGGACTTTTTTTTTTTTGCTACAAAGGGGAACTAAAAAGAACTACACAAACAAAAGAGGCCGAAACTCGCGGAGGCCTCGTCGATATAAGGCGCCGTGCTGGTCCTGGCGAAGTTGTTCTTGGATAAGCGCCGGGGGGTCCTGCAGGAGATGGAGTCCCGGGGGGAACGTTGCTGTGAGAGAAGCCAGCCGGTCTACACACTGATTGCCTTCTCGGTACACATGCTGAAGAGAAACATCCAAGTTGCGTTGCAGAAGGCGCCGGGTACCTGCCACCAATAAACAGTCATCAGTGAAAGTCATCCGAGAAGAAGAAAGGATGTTAATAACCTCAAGGGAATCCACTTCGAGAATAACCCGTCGGTACCCCATCGCCTAAGCCTGAGACAGGCCCGAATGGACTCCCCAGAGTTCGGCAGTAATGGGCGAGCCCCGCCTTATGTTGTGGAGGAAGCCGCCACACCACTGGTCGTGCCAGTCGCGAAGTAAGCTCCCTGCCGAGGCCATGTTGGACCCAGGAGTTACAGTCCCATCCGAATTCAGTTTGACCCAATCCTGGGCCGGTTTGGATCAGCCCACTAGAGTACCAACAGGGAGCGGGGAGCCCAGGGTGCTGCATGACGCAATTTTCCGCTATTCGCGCCCGCTCGATCCAAGCAACATAGTCCAGCACCACCTGCTTACCGACGTCTGGCCACACAAATCCAGGTTCAAAGAGACTTCGGTTCCGCCAGAGGAACCAACAGGCACCCCCAAAAAACATAGGCCACGCGATTGGAAAAGCGGAACGGTGTCGCCCGAGATTATGGGCCACCCACTC
>JANKOD010000193.1:26995820-27006492 GCA_026284645.1 Erythroxylum acuminatum | reverse complement strand
AGATAAATTATTTTTATTTAATTAAATTTATTTTATTAAAATAAATATTCAAAATTTTATTAAAATTTTTATATTTTGAAGATCTTTTAAATTCAATATATTTATTAATAATTATTAATTTAATTTAATTACAAAAATTAAATAAATTATTAAATTAAATTACTTATAATTCTTATTAATAATTATTATATTAAATAATAAAATAATTTATATTTAGTTGATAGTAAATCATATTATGAAAACAAAAAAACAAAAAAAATACTTTTTGTAGTTCTCATAAATTTTTAAGACTGGAAAAAATCAAAACTAAAAACTGAAATAAACAATTTTTTTTAACTTGAAAACAAAAATAGAAAACCAAATCATAAATGAAACAGTCAAGTCGTAAATTGTCATTGTGGCTTCCCATGTTTACACTTCAAGTTTTGGACTTGTATAGACTACATCCTTCCTCCCCTCATCTGATAACTGGTATCGATGGTTTCTCACTAAGGGTATGTCTCCCTCATAAGTACGTGCACTAAGGATATGTCTCCCTCATCACTTTCTTACATTGTAGATATTCAGGGCCTAACAACGTTGAAGAGGACTCTTTGTGTGCATACTTTGATGGTGAAGTTATTATTTCTTGTCTTCGTTGATAAAGCTCCTTTTATATACTCAAGGTGTAGATGAAAATGCACACATGATTTATCCTATGCATTAGGCGAGTTATGGGTGAATTGCAATTAGTAGTGGTAAATTCGATCTAATTTGATTTAGTCCAGTTTAAGATCAACAAGTCAGGTGATTTGTTAGGTTTTAGATCAATTTTGAATTTAGAGGATTAGCTTGAAACTTAGTTAGATCAGTCCAAATGCAAGATGATAACCATGATGGCAATATTTATTTCTCAGTAGAAAAGAAGAGGGAGATGTGCAAGCCCTAGTGTAATGCACTTACTGTGCAACTTCTGGGAAAGTAGTAGGCTATAAGGCTTTATCAGCTTGCATTTAGTATCTCTAGCAACTTGAAGGGATTTTTAAGGTTATTGACTTTGAAAACAATTATATTCTCTTTAAGTTTGAAAAAAAAATTGATTATAAGCATGTTCTAGATGGTGGTCCTTAAATTATTGGTGGCCATTATCACTGTTCGACAATGACATCCCTACCTTATACCTAGTAATGATTCGAATACATTCATTATAGAATAGACTCGTTTTCCATAGTTGTTACGGGAATACTATTTTTTAATGGCTTTGAAGAGAATTGTTTCTTGTGTTGGTAAAGTCATTCAAATTGATAGAATGACTAAAAGTGTGACGAGAGGAATCTTTGATAGGGTTTATGTTGATTCGAATTTGATGACTAAGGCTTTGAGGTCATCTGTTGTCATGGGAAATTTTTTTCAACGTTTGGAGTATGAGAGCCTTCGGATTGTTTATTTTCATTTTGGTAATGGAAGGGATGCATGTCCTATGCACAATGATGTTTCTCATGCAAAAGAGGATGGTAAGACTCGTTCAGTGGAGGACTATAATACCTCCACCGATGCTCCCCACAGTCGAAACCACTTCTGGGTCATGGATGATAGTTCAACATGGAAAAAGTAGTTAGCTAGCTTCATTGCACGGGCCTCTTAATATTAGTACTAAAGTTGTTTTAGTCATGCCAGAGGCTACTCAAAGTAATTCTAATTTGGGCAAAGACGTTCTTATGCAAACTTTTACAAATCCTTTGTTGCTTCCATAATTGTACCCTCCTTCGGCCACAAATGCTGTGGGGTATCCATATAAATGATCCATGTTGAGACAAACCATTTTTTTTTAATAATGATATGCTTGAGGATGGAGAAACTGACCCTAATATGTCATTGATGTAAAAATTATGTCTACTTTCTTACACTAAGTATTTTTATTTTTTAGTCCATTTTCTTTTGGAATTATAGAAGGGCTATTAGCTTTAAGTTTCAACGTAATGTTAGAGAACTTATTAGAATGCATAAAGTAGATGTGTTGATCTTAGTTAAAATAAGAGTAAGCTAGGAAACAACTAACAAGATAATTCATAATTTTTGTTTTGAGGGGCATACAAATATTAATGCAAGGTGCTTTTCTAATGGGATTTGGGTGCTATGGAATTCTTCGTGTGGACATGTTGATGTGTTTGAAAAAGTGACTAATTTATTTCTCTGCTTATAATTGATGGTAAAGGAATGTTAGTCTAGCTTCTTCAGTTCACGAGTTTTTCTCGTGTTATCATAAATAATTTTCTTAATTCAATGTTCTTTCCTAGTGACTCATTGGTGATATTAATCAAGTTTTTTTAATTGAAGATACATAAGTTGTATTTTAGGAGCCAACCAAATGTTTAGAGCAATTTTGTGAGGTTGTTTATTATAAATAACTTATTGCTTTGGATGCTAGAGGTTGTAAGTTTACATGGACTAATAATCAATCTAGGCAGGGACTTAATGGAGGCTATATTTTGTAGATGTATTGTCCAAATTCTTCCTACAGCACATAGTGATCATTTCCTAGTCTTGGTTTCCTTACTAAGGAGTGGTTTCATGAATGAAGAGACTAGGCCTTTTAGTTTTGAATTGACTTGGTAATCATATGATTCTTTTGCTAAAGTGTTGAAGTCTTCTTGGAAGGAGGATAATAACCTTTGACATTCCTTAGACTACTTTGGTTAATTGGAACAGAAGTGTGTTTGGTAATATTTTTAAAAGGACATCTTCTAGCTAGGTTGGGTAAGGTGTGGTGAGCTTTGGAATATTTGTCAAATACTTCTCTATTAAAATAGAGAAATATTTGACAAGGGATTATAATGATATATTGGCCTAAAAAGAATTACTTTGGCTTCAGAAATCATGATCAAACTAGATATAGATTAGGAACAGAATTCTAAGTTTTTCATACTATAGCTCTTATGCAGCATAATTGGAATAAGATCCTAGCTCTCAAATATGATAATGGGGAATGGATTTTGGATGATGAAATAGTCAAGCATCTAGTTATTCTCACTTTTAACATATGTAAATGGAGGAACAAGTAAATTTGGATTTTGATCAACTTTATCTAAGATCTCGACTTCCTTTGAATGACTATGAGCTACTTCAACTTTCTCATATCCCATAGAAGGATAAGATATTTCAGCCTTTGTAAATGATAGCACCGTTTAAATATTTAGGTTCGAATAGGTTTTAGGTAGTTTTCCATCAGTCTAATTGGAAGGTTATTGTAAATTCTATTTGTCATTTTATATAGAATTTTTTTGACTGGTAATTTTGATGAGGTGTTAAGTAGGGTCTTGGTAGTTCTTATTTTTAAAATAGATATCTATGAGAAAGTGTCTAAGTTTTGACCCATCTCTCTTTGAAATGTCCTAATTAAATTACCATCTAAAATTCTTATAGAGTGGATACGACTAATATTGAAGGAATTGATTTCCCTAACTCATAATAGTTTTATTCCAGGTTATGGTACTTTTGATAATATAATTATGGTGTAGGAGGTAATCCACTCTCTCTTTAAGAAAAACAAAAGACGTGGAAGCATGATTATGAAAATTGACTTAAGCATATGATTGTATCGTTTAGGATTATTTGTGGTGGGTTTTTATTGACTTAGCTTCCTTTAATTATGTTTCGTATTACTTACATTTAAATAAATTTTATGTGGAATGGATAAATGACAACGTATTTTAAGCCATCAAACTCTTATCCTTATATTTATTTATTCTTTACTTATAGATGCTCTTAGATATGATTCATATGGTAGTTGCAAGTGCTACTTGGAAACTAGTTTCACTATCCAAAGATGGGCCATAATTGTACTATTTGTAAATCGCAAGTGCACGGTTATCGAAGTGAGTAATAAATCGGTAAGAACCGAGTCGTGTCCACAGGGATTATGAGAAAGTTCAATTCTAAGCTAGCTAACGGTATTTGAAATTGGGTTGAGTAAAAGTTTAAGAAATTAAAATTAATGTAAAGAATTTTTTTAAACTTAAATAAAATTTCTAAACAACTACCCAATTCACTGCGACCAAAATAACTATGAATATGACAAATTTGTGCAGTAACTAATTAAGAAAAGATTGTAACAATTGACTAATTAAAAGTATAACTTCAATGGGGAATGACTTTCTCTTAGGGAATGATATTTTTGTCAACCTTAATATTGAATTAGCTATCCTCCACAAATTAAATATCCTAACCTTGTAGGTAAATTTTAAGAGTAATTAATTATCTTTTCCCAAAGATGAATTAATCTATCCACTCTAAACGTCACTTAGTAATCCCTTACTCAAGTTCTTCCTAGAGTTTCTTAAGTCCCAAACCTTCAATTTTTACCTCTTAAGTTTCTTGGGTCTCCCAATTCACAAAAAAAATCCTAGTCAAAATTTCCTTCAATCTTCTAGCAAAAACTCCCTTTTTCCAGAGGCAAATTTATACCAAGACAATTTCCAATAATCTAAAAGAATAACAAATAAACCCAAGGAAAAATCAACAAGTATATAAATTTTTAGTCATGGATTCCAGCAAAATTCAACATCAAAGCATCAACAAAATATCAAATCTCTAAGAGAAATAAAAGTTCTAGCCACAAATCATTATGCCAACCAATCCACAAGCACAAATCCTCGATAAACTCATGAAGGAATTAATTAAAAATAAAAAGAATAGTTCTAAACTACAGCAAAATAATGTGCTCTCGCCTCTCCTTGTGTGGCTGGAAGATGCGTGGAAGTGCTTGGAGAAGCGTTGGTTGGTGAATGGATCTAGTCTTGTGGAAGCAATTGCGTGGTTGTATGGGAGGGTTGTATGTGTGTTTGATGGAGGCAGCGTTGAAGTTGCTAGCTGCGTGTTTTGTGGAGGTTGGAGCTGAAATATGAAGGCTTACATTGGTGGATGTTAGGAGTTATGTGTAAAGTTGCGTTGATGGAAGGCTTCTTGGTGGATGAGAGATCTGATGGTTTCGGTGGATGGATAGCTTGCGTGGATGTGGATGAGAGAGCTACGGTGTTGTGTTTTCAATGAATGCTCTTGGTTGGTGAGTGACGTGAATCCTTGGCTATGTTGGTGGAGTGATTCAAGCAAAAGAGAGCTGCTGCTTTTGTGTGTGAAACATGGAGGGTCTGTGTCAGTTTTTGAGGGGCTGACTGCATGTATGCGAGCTGTAAAATGCTTCTCCTCCTTGCTGCGTGCATTGTTGAAATATGGAGCTTGTAAGTGGTGTGTTTTGCATGCATGATTGGAGAGGTGTTATTAGAGGCTAGCTATTAGTCAATAAAGGCTGCTTGGCTTTTTAGTGAAGAGTGGAGCTTGCGGCTGTTGCATGGAGGCTGCTGCTTGAGTGAAATGCATGGTTTGTTGGTCAATAAGAGCTGCGTTGTCTCTTGTGCGTGAATAAAATGCTGCTGCGTGTCTTGAATAAAATGGAGGCAATCCTTTGTTTTTTTCTTGGATGCTAACTGTGGAATGGATTTTTCAAGGTCAATTTTGACAGTGTATAAAAACTAAACGGTGACAATTTAGGAGCTCAAATTTTATCAGTATCTTCGTCTTTGAGTTAGCTTCAATATGAGACTTAAATAATGGGATTTTGTCATCTGAGTCAAAAGTTATGATCAAAATATCGTTGGAAGGTCATTCTAGTGATCCAAAATTTGACGCAAATTTTGGAAATTTATTTTTCCTGAATTCCAGCTCAGAAAAATCTGCAATTAGTCCCAAAACATCCGTCAATGAGTCAAGAATTTAAGTATGAAAATTTAGAATTTTTGGCTAAACCAATCTTGAGATAAAAATCCCACAACGACTAAAGGCCAAGTATACAAGAAACCCAAAATTTGTGCAATTCGAGTTTATTTGTTTCATTTATGCATTTTACATCAACGAACCTTGAATAATGCTAAAACATGATAAACCAGCCATAGACTCTGAATGTAAATGACTCTGAATTAAGTCCTAAACATATATGAAAATATGAGTGTATCTTGTAGCCTCCTTCACCCACAAATGATACGAGGCACTTATATAAATGATGTTTCTTTAGATATAGATACCTATGTTGAGACAAACCAATTTTTTTAAAAAATAATGATATGCTTGAAGATGGAGAAACTGACCCTACTGTGTCATTAATGTAAAAATAATGTCTACTTTCTTACACTAAATATTTTTATTTTTTAGTCCATTTTCTTTTGGAATTACAAAAGGGCTATTAGCTTTAAGTTTCAATGTAATGTTAGAGAACTTATTAGAATGCATAAAGTAGATGTGTTGATCTTAGTTAAACTAAGAGAAAGCTAGGAAACAACTAATAAGATAATTCATAATCTCTGTTTTGAGGGGCATACAAATATTGATGCAAGGTGCTTTCTAATGGGATTTGGGTGCTATAGAATTCTTCATGTGGACATGTTGATGTGTTTGAAAAAGTGACTAATTTATTTCTCTGCTTATAATTGATGGTGAAGGGCTTTGTTGAGCTTTTACTACAATGTATGCTAGTCCAACTTCTTCAGTTCATGAGCTTTTTTTGTGTTATCATAAATAATTTTCTTAATTCAATGTTCTTTCCTAGTTACTCATTGGTGATATAAATCAAGTTTTTTCAATTGAAGATAAATAAGTTCTATTTTAGGAGCCAACCAAATGTTTGGAGCAATTTTGTGAGGTTGTTTATTATAGACAACTTATTTCTCTAGATGCTAGAGGTTGTAAGTTTACGTGGACTAATGATCAATCTAGGCACGGACTTAATAGAGGTTATATTTTGTAGATGTATTGTCCAAAATCTTCCTACAGCACATAGTGATCGTTGCCTAGTCTTGGTTTCCTTACTAAGGAGTGGTTTCATGAATAAAGAGACTAGGCCTTTTAGTTTTGAATTGACTTGGCAATCATATGATTCTTTTGCTAAAGTGTTGAAGTCGTCTTGGAAGGAGGATAATAACCTGTGACATTCCTTTAGACTACTTTGGTTAATTGAAATAGAAGTGTGTTTGGTAATATTTTTAAAAGGACATCTTATAGCTAGGTTGGGTAGGGTATGGTGAGCTTTGGAATATTGTCGAATCCTTCTCTATTAAAATAAAGAAATATTTGACAAGGGATCATAATGATATGTTGGCCTAAGAATAATGACTTTGGTTTCAAAAATCAAGATCAAACTTGATATAGATTAGGACTATAATTCTAAGTTTTTTCATACCATAACTCTTACGCAACATAATTGGAATAAGATCCTAGCTCTCAAATATGATAATGGGGAATGGATTTTGGTTGCTGAAATAGTCAAGCATCTAGTTATTCTTAATTTTAACATATATATATGGAGGAACAAGTAAATTTGGATTTTGATCGACTTTATCTAAGATCTTGACTTCCTTTGAATGACTATGAGCTATTTCAACTTTCTCATATCCTATAGAAGGATGAGATATTTCAGCCTTTGAAAATGGTAGCACCGTTTAAATATTTGGGTTCGAATAGGTTTTAGCTAGTTTTCCTTTAGTCTAATTGGAAGGTTATTGTAAATTCTATTTGTTGTTTTATGTAGAATTTTTTTGACTAGTAATTTATATAAAGTGTTAAGTAGGGTCTTGGTAGTTCTTATTTTTAAAGTAGATAGCTTTGAGAAAGTGTCTTTAAGTTTTGACCCATCTCTCTTTGTAATGTCTTAATTAAATTACCATCTAAAACTCTTATAGAGTGGATACAACTAATATTGAAGGAATTGATTTCCCCAACTCATAATAGTTTTATTCTAGGGTGGCATGTTAGAGCACTCACATCATTAACTTAATCATGGCATCATCATATAAAAACATAAACATCATAATATTTTAAAACGGAATTCCTCATTTCATTTCATAAAAACCGAATATGTACATCGAAATTTTAACAAAATCCTCCATGTATGTACATCATCAAAACCTAATACAAAATAAGCTACTGAAAGAGGAATTATATAAAAAAATTCTATCTAATCCTTTAGTCTCAGCTGACCGACCTTTGAGCCATTTCTCTGATCCAAAAGTATAAGAATTATGCTTCTTGTAGAGTCTCTCTGTCACTAGTGTCTTCTCTCGGTCCTAAAATGTCAACGTTGCAATTTTGGTGGGTTTTGCGAATTCAGTGAGGTAACCATCATCGATGGTTCACTCAATTCATACAACACATCATCTTATACAACCACATAATTCACATCATTTCATTTATCATGTAGCATCACATATCACATTTAAAGTAATCATATCGATCATTTCAACCATTTATAATACACATATCAATTATAAATGCAATGCTCTTGAGACTTACTTTCATTTATTATTTTGTTGTGAGCGAATGCCTTTCACTAGCCCATATCCCTTATGGATACCGAGCCTGTATCAGATAATGTCTCATATCTCTTAGTGGATACCGAGTACAATAGCAACTGAGCTAAAGACTCTTATTATATGCTGAGCTTTAAGCTCTTTTTTACTGGCGACTCTGATCACAACAGCCTTTATCTTTTATACATTCTTGTAATGAAATGCATCACATTCTCATACTTTTAATCAATCACATGATTTCATATTCACATTCAGAACGCATTTATCATCGAACCTTGGTCTGGCATTCAACAAAATTATTGAGTACACTTATTTCAGTAAGATTCACATACAAGGAGCACCTCCAATATCTCATTCATGCATCAAATGCCTTGGAATTTCAAAGTCTGGAATCAACACAATCAAGTTCACATTCATAAGATAATTCAAAACATAATTTCAAACAAACAATTAATTAAGTGAGACCATCTAGGTTACTCACATGTTGCTCCAAAAAGCTATTGCCTTGAAGTCCCGGCAACGTCTGGATATTGACGCTCTAAATGCTCCTCTATATCATGCAATATACATTTACACATATCACAAATTTGCACAGTTATTTAAATACTCATTTATGCACATAAGTATATATGAATTATGTATTATGCGTGCTCAATGACAATCCCAGGTATATATCCATTATTCTCATCACATGATCACTCATATATCAAAACTCACATACGTATGATTTGAACTTAGGTTTACACCTCAATAAAACAAATTGAATCTAAGTTCATAGCTCAATTGATCATTCCAAATTTTTCTAAAAACAAACTTTGGGTCAACTTTACATGATCATTCTAACAAGGAAAATGGGGTAATTAGGCAATACTTTCTTCTCAACAATTGTTCCCTTATGTCTTAAGTTTCTAATGACACTAAGATCATACAATTTGATTCAATATATTGAAATTTATACTCAAAACACTTCGAACTATTCTTAAACTGTAATGGTACTCTATACTCAAATTAAAGCCAGATTTTGGAATTCTTAGAGACAGAACTAAAATTATATTTCTTCAATAAATTTGTATTCATATGTATCTAGTTTAATCTAAATCAAAAATCATCTCATGTAGATAGCTACAGATCACAATATGGCCAAACTATTGAAGCATGTTCAGTGAAAACACTCCATTTATTATATTCCAACACACTTCATCATTTTCATCCTAAATTCATCAATCAATCTTTTCTTAATTAATTCAGATGGACATAAGTTTTAATAGAGAGGAAGAACAATGTGTGAGGAGTTTTTTGGTTCAAATTTCAAGTCATTTGGAGGTTGGGAGAAGAAGTTATAGCTAAAAGAATGAAGGATGTTCGAAACTATCACTTTTCGGTAAGCCTTCATTGTCACAATCTTGCTTATCGATAGTGCAATGCCACGATCGTGCACTCCCTCATTTTTCCCCTTGTGCACGATTGTGCACTGCCTAATTTCTTCTCCAGATTCACGAACTGTAGATTTTTCTTCTCTCCTTCCTCTCTTTTGCTTAATCTACCATTTCTAACTTATGTCCCACTATTTCCTCTTCAATCCTACTTCCATTTCCACTCAACTTGATCACAAACGAATCAAAATCTATGATTGTTCATAAACATTAAAAACAGAACCTATCATTCACGCATCTTCATCACGTTTTCTACATTTTTTCATTTTCTGAACTACTCCATTTTCTTCTATAAATATCATTTTAATCTTTCTTTCCCACATCATGACATCACCTTACACCTTTTTCTTTAACTCAAAACTCATTTTGGTTCATTTCTAAAACACCCAAAAGATTCACATAATGACACAGTGAAAATAGAGCATACACATCTCATTTCTTCAAAAATTTTCTGCACTCTTTTTATACATAATTTCAATGATCCTGCAAACTCAAAAATCATTTCAACAACGTCTTATGAAATATTGATCATCAAAAATGAAAAAGCAAGACACACGGTATTCTCTAAATTTTTACTCACGTTTCAGTATATATATACAACTTCGTTTTAAAAACACTAAACTGTAAACTAACGTGATGTATGTTTCATTCAACATATCATGAAAACCATACGGTACTTGTTTAAAACTCCAAACTCTTCAAAATCATGTGAACCCTAGCTTTCCAATATCACACAATCATTAATAGCCAAAGGTTGTAGGGTTATGTATTTTAGTGACAGTGAAGAAGATAACAAAAACAGATAGTAAGCGAAAAGTGAGAGCAAGGCTTGTGTTGTGAGGGTGAGAAATTTATGAAGTAACGAAGCTTACAGAGGATGAAGAAAGTCACAAAGAAGAAGAAAAC
>JANKOD010000193.1:26940400-26960519 GCA_026284645.1 Erythroxylum acuminatum | reverse complement strand
TCTTTCTTCATTTCAAGCGTAGCAATATAAATATGTTATATATAAAATAATATTTTTTAAGCTAATAACATCCCCAACGGGGAAATGGGTCGGGTATGGGGATGTTATTCCCCGATGGGGATGGAGATAGAGGTTGAAAAAAAAACCCGATGGGGATGGGGAACGAAATTATAAA
Organism: Erythroxylum acuminatum; assembly: GCA_026284645.1. Classification (NCBI taxonomy): domain Eukaryota; kingdom Viridiplantae; phylum Streptophyta; class Magnoliopsida; order Malpighiales; family Erythroxylaceae; genus Erythroxylum; species Erythroxylum acuminatum. The sequence goes on along the minus strand of JANKOD010000193.1, from coordinate 26,960,344 downwards.
TGGGGATGGAGGCGGGGATCGCATAATCCGCCCCATTGCCATTCCTAATCATAAACTTGTATAAACCAAAAAAATAAGGAAACATACTTGTTTTGCTATCTATTACATGATGAACAAGCTACTAAACTGCTTGAACAAGCTCTTGAAGGCGTTTGATGTCCCATGCAACATGATTTGTAAGATCCGTTAGGTCATTATATACTTTGAAGACATGGTTCTTGAATTTTGGTGGTGATGACTCGTTGAGAATGACTGAAGTGGAAAGACTATCATGTTTTGGATCCTATTGATCTTCTGGGGTCATATTTAAAGATTCTAGCCCTTTGTTCTATTCTCATAGACGACGACTTAAGAACAAAGACTTGACCCTTTGTCATGTTCTTACAAACGACGCGGATTGATGTCATCTGTATGTTTAATTATCTGAATTCTTGGGCTGACCGACCTTCCTTTCAACAACCTCGCACGACACTTATACTGAGTGGATTTTTTTTAAATGCAAACAACACCAGAGAGAACCGGAACCTCCTCCGCCCTTTTGAGTAGTAGGTGTGCATCCGTGATTTGATCCAACACACTAGACAAAATGACCAGAATGGCCTTATGAGGTTAAAAAGAGGTGTAACACCCACGTGACAGCATGTGCGGAAGAGATACGAGGTCACGTTGAGGGATGAAAATGAGATTCCGATTTATTATATGGAAAAATTAGCCGACTCAATTGATACTTTGAGTTGGATTGGATGGTGGCGTGAATAAGAGCGTATGAACTTTAAACGTCAGATTCTATGCTATGGCATAATCGCAATTTAGCAGCTCAACCCCATATGTAAAGTGAGCCACACGTTTGTAGCCATATATGAGCGATTCATCCCCAAGAACATTGGAAAGATTAAAAAAAAAAAAAAGACATTTCTGGTCTGACATAACACAACTGAAACATTCTAAAAAGAGTAAAAGTTAAGAACCATTGACATTGTCTGACTCGAACACATTATCCACAAATTATACTAAATACTACATACTCTCATCTCAATTTGGATGTCTTCAATTGGCAACAGTTTCTGATACACAGATGTCTACAATTAAAAGAAATGGCCAGGTTTTGTGTGGATAAGCACTTCTGTTCCTGATGAGACCAACTTAGTAAAGAGCTGTGGGAAGGAGAAGCGTTGTGAGATGGGAGTTGACTTGTTTTTAGTTGAAATTTCCTTTATTTTTCTCATTTGGTGTCTGATGGAAGTTGAACGTTTTGTGAACAAGAGACAAGTAACTCGTGGCATCTCTGAACCCCACCAGTTTAACAGAACACAATTGCTCAAAGATTGAGTTGTTTACTCATATAGTCTACATGGCATTAAGGTTCAACTGTATTGGAATTTTAAAACCAACCCACGAAGAAAGAAACCCTTGGGATAGTTGAAGTCGAAGAATATAGGAGCTGATTGAAGAGGTCGGTCAATTAGATTTAGGACATGATGAGGTTAAAAGCAGACACGCTTGTCCTTTTCATGTTCATTTTCAAGTTTGTTTGATCACAGATAATTTTGAGGAGTTCAGATTTTCTGTCCAATATTATGGTATCTTATTGTGTTCAATAAATTTTAGCCTTTATTTATGTAAAGTTTGCATGAGATTCGCGTGAGTCGCATAAAATAAATGACTGAGATTTCATGAGACAGAATAAAACAGAATAAAACTGAACAAAAGATCTGATTTCAATTGTGAGACCCATTATAATATCTTTTTGGATGAGTAGACTTACTTCAATCACAAGTTAGCAATTAATATACCGTAATGGGCTTGTCAGATTATGAAAATATTTAGCACCCAAGTGTTCAAATTGAGAACAAGAACTTTCCCACTACGAATTCCAAACGAAACAGTCAAATAGGAAGTAATTGTGTTCCTTCCACATCTTCATCTTTGTGAGTGGATTTTATATAAGCTCAAGTCAAGACACTAGTATGGACATTTCCTACCTTTATTAAGGTCTTCACCTAAATAAAGATTTTATTTTAAGCAAGGGCAAGTGGGTAATTTAATATCCAGCTGAATTTACACAACCACCCCTTCTTCCCAGGACCACCCAGTTGGCTTCACTCCACGTCATCACCCAACTAGGGCCCACGAGTCCCCCCTCCCCCCATATTAACCCTAAATTCACCCCAGATTCACCTCCAAACTCAAATTCCGATCCAGCGGCAGTCAACTTACCACGTGTTACAATCCAACAATCTTGACCGTCCATACACGGTCTGCCCTGAGAAGGAGATCGACGGCCCGGATCCTGCCCACGGGCAGATCTATTCGCCTTTAAGAGCAGCCCTCGCCTCCATTCTTCTTCGCTCTAAATCCAGGGTAGATCTAATCCCACACAAACCCTACCCGTCTTTTTGATGGTTCTCTTTTCCATCGGTAGTTCTCTCGTCGGCGCGTGGGTCAGTTTTGGTGATGCGTGGGGTCCACACCTGTACTTTGTTCATGTTTTCCTCTAAATTGGAAGGCCCTCGCTCCGGACGACGATGGCTTCTGCCATTTTAGCCAATCGGAACGAACCCAATTGGACACAGCAACGAGCTAATTTCATGGGCAAACTGCCTTTCTCTAATCCTAACCCTAACCCTAAATTTTCCAAGAAACGTCAATTCCAATATCTACACCAACAACGACACTTACACGACGTCGACGAGCCTCCGGTCGTATCGCAATCGGCGGCATCCGACGGCGCATCGTCTATAAATCACCAGCGGAGGCCGACCCATTTTAACTCCGGCGGTTATGTCACGTTCAATATCGCTAATCACTCGAAAAAAGAGTTGGCTGAGCTCAAGAATCGGTTAGTGGCCGAGCTGGAGCAGATTCGGGTATTGAAGAATCGGATCGACGCATCGGAATCCCAGATCCGACCCGCTTCCAATTTCACAAGCCCCAAAAAGAACAACAAGAAAGTGTCAGGTAACAAACGGCCGTTTCAAGCTACGAACTTGGGCGCCGCAGTGAAAGAAATGAAGAGGGAAAATCCAGAAAGTGCTAAGTTCATGAAGAAATGCGGTCAGATCTTGACGAAATTGATGAAGCAAAAACACGGACACGTCTTCAATACGCCTGTGGACGTTGTTGGCTTGCAGCTTCACGATTATTATGATATGATTAAGAATCCGATGGACTTGGGTACCGTGAAGTCGAAATTGGGGAAGAATTTGTATGATTCACCCAACCATTTTGCCGCGGACGTGCGATTGACTTTCAATAATGCGATGAAGTATAACCCTAAGGGTCATGAGGTTTATATTCTTGCCGAGCAGTTTCTTTCGAGATTTGAGGAATTGTTCAGGCCGATTAAGGATCATGCTGAGGACTTAGACGAAGAAATCGAGGAAGAACATGTACATGAGGTGCAAGCGAGTTCTTGGGATCATATTCAGAAGAGAGACCATCATGAGAATTCAGTCCAAGCTGTTATGGCGAAATCGGAGCAAACTCCGGCAAGTGTGTCAAATCAAAATCCTAAACCGCAATCAAGCACGCAGTTACCGGTGAGGACTCCTTCCCCGCCCATCCGTGCCCCACCAGTAAAGCCTGTGAAGCAGCCGAAGCCTAAAGCTAAAGATCCGAATAAAAGAGAGATGAGTCTTGAGGAAAAGCACAAATTAGGGCTTGGGTTGCAGAATTTGCCTCAGGAGAAAATGGAGCAAGTTGTGCAGATAATAAGGAAGAGGAATGGGCATTTGAGGCAGGAAGGGGATGAGATTGAGCTTGATATCGAAGCTGTTGATACAGAAACGTTATGGGAGCTTGATCGATTTGTTACGAATTATAAGAAATTGGTTAGCAAGATCAAGCGTCAAGCATTAATGGGTATCAACAATAATGCGGCAGATACTGCCGTGAGTGAAGGCAATAAGGTTAGCATTAGGCCCATCTTCTGTCATTGCTTTAATTTATACGTTGTGTTGACTTTTAGATGTTCTCATTTCTCTGTGATCCCTTTTTATGTGATAGGTTGTGTCTGCAAATGATAGAATGGATGTTGCAACAGAGGTAAAGAAGCCCAAGAAAGGTGAGGCTGGGGACGAAGATGTGGATATTGGGGATGAGATGCCAATGAGTAGTTTCCCACCAGTGGAGATTGAGAAAGACAATGGTCATGCCAGTCGTAGTTCGAGCAGTTCTGGTAGTTCAAGTGACGACTCCTCTTCCTCAAGCGGTATAAACTATTTCTATTCTAGTGTTGCTGGGAGTAGGGAATTGTGAATTACTGATTGAATCTTTGAATATTTGCAGATTCAGATTCAGGGAGTTCTTCAGGAAGCGAGTCTGAAGATGCACATTCGTAGATCCTGGAACTGAAGAACGAGTGATGGCTTTTTGGCATTGGCAGAGGAGGGTCTTCAGTTGCGTTGATATGGATGGGATTTTGTGTGAGGTGTGATAAGTGAGTTCTGGCTGTTTGCTTTGAAACTCCTTTTTCCCAATCAACGTTGTAAAATGCTTAAAGCTCTTTCCATTTGGTTTTGTACAGGGGAGGGTTCTCAATGTTGTAGTTTTATTGGTTGCTTTTTGGAAGAGTTGGGTAAAGTGCAGAGCCTGGAAATGTTGCGCTTGTGTATTAAGAAAAGAAAAAGAAAGAAGACACGACTCTTTGAAGAGGGGAAACTGAAATCCATTATGTAGCTTTAGGGGGAGCACGAGTAGAATGACGAGGTTAATTAGATGATGATATTAATATTTAGTGGAATCGCTCGCTCTGTATGTACACATTATATATACCTGTAATACATGATTTTTAGCTTCACCGGACCCTCCTGGCTTGGCTTAAATCATTTTTTTTGGTAAATAGGAATATGAAAAACAAGTTATCAACTCCAGGCACACTCAATATTCTTTTGTCTCAACAACATCGATTTGCCAAGTCATGTGGAACTTAACTTTGGATAGGCCAGACCAGTGGTGGACGTCATGTGATTTACCGCCTGATCTTGGCTTTGTGCATTTGTCTGTATGTTGTACCCCCCATTAGGCAGGCTATGTACTACGCCCATTTTAATTTAGAAAAAGGGAGTCGCTAGGGCAGCAAGGTCTTGTAGTTGACAAATGTGACGCAAGTCATTATTCCTACCGATGGCACAAATTGATGCAACATTGTCCGGGCAGAAAAACTCGTCCGTGCATGTGTGTTCTAAACATTTGTGTTCTACGTACGTCAATCAAGTCAGTTGGATTACTTTTTGTAACAAGTTAAGACTTGTAGCCGGAGAGAAAGTTCATGGTGTTTGATACTTAGGGACAGATATGTAGCTAGTTTGTTAAAACTATTTATAAAAAATTATTATATTTTAATTAACTAATTAAATTCTAATTAAAAATTAAAAATATGTATTGCGTAATTAATAACTAAATTATATTTTAATTAAAATTTAAAAAATGTAGCGTGTACTGTGATATTTATTATCACACTAGTGACATTTATCTGTTAATTAAAGAATGAAAATTATTCTTCACAAAAGTGTGGAGTATAAAGTAATACGAAAAAAAGGAGGGGTATCAATTCAATTCTAAAACCATAGCCACAATTCTCCTTATCAATTCAATCAGTGTCGCTTTCACGAATTCGTAAGCCCCGAGTATGACAAAGACGCTCGTGATTCAATTCAATCCGTCGCAAGAAAAAGTAAGCCCTAGAAAGTATCGTATAAATATTCCATTCTACACTTCTTCAATGGCAGTAGATGTTACAATCCTCATGTTTATTTCGTTAGTGTACTTTTTTCTTGAATTTAGTCGATAATGCATTGGCAAATGAATGAACACAGGTTGTCTGTTTGTACAAGCTGCGAAATGTTCTTGATTTACCCGATCCCATAACTATGATAGATGTCTAACGTCATCACTCTACCTTGACATTTTTTGGTAAGAAACAAACGAGAATCTATCCAAAAATTCAACATGCCACATGCAAATTATTGGCTTTAGACCTTTTCTTTTCTACTGTCAATTAATTCAACAGCACGGACGATCAGACAGACAGCAAGCCTGCTCAACTGTCTTGTCTCTAAACAATGAAATGCCAAGTTAGATGACCAGTTGAACTCATAATCGTCATAAAGAAACCCAAAAAGTACTTATTACCCTTCAATAAATGCAAGCTGCTCAAAAACAGAGTAAAACAAGCCTTAAAGTTTTCCACCGAACAAGTTACACCACATGAATGGATTGGGCACCTTCAACTTGCTCCAACTATTTCATGCCAAACGATAAAGCTGGGACAAATACAAGCAATTTATCAACTCATAGCATCATGGGTGAAACTGAGCTGCGGGGCAACCATTAATTAGATAGTAAAAGCCTCGAAAGCAACCTATCTTTTCAATACTTCTTAAGTCAAAATGACTGGTCAATACTTGGAGGGAAATTTCAAGCAGGCATCTTCAAGAGCTTCTCCATAGAAAGGCACTCACGAGTATGTCAATAATATTATGATGGTTGTCATTCAATCTTCTTCAGATTCACAAATTGCTCACCAAGCTGGGATCCACAAACAGCTTGAGCCTCTGGATTAAAATGTTTAAGAAAGGACTTGTTCAAATCATTTGTTGAGATCATCTGGAAGATCTTACTACAAAACTTACGTACAGCAACTCGCCTTGCTTGCTTCTCAGGCATATTTGTTGCCATCACCATTACCAGATGACCAAGAGCTTGGAGATAACTTTCCAAGTTTCCTTTTGATGTAGTGCGACTGTTCTCATCACTGCCAGAAGAAACCACTGACTTCAATATTTCCAACACCAAATCAAGTGCTTCAACTTGTCGGAACTCTGACTTTGTACTGGAACATTTTTCTAAAAGGAACTCGAGGAGATGGTGTCCAACCCACGCCCTTCTTCGAAATATTTCCTTCAAAAATTCAGCTTTTATTTGAGACTTTTTACTCTCAAAATATTCCACCAAGACAGACTTGAATATATCGATAATTCTCTGCAGTTCAGACTCAGAAAAGCGTCTGCCATCAATTATTTTCAGTAACCAAAAGGTTGAGTTCCTAGCAAGGGACATAATCATTTTTTGTCGCTTCAGGGATGCAGATTGCTTCTTCATAGATGGAGCATGTGCAGATTTCTTCCTCCTGAAAGGTTTTGAAGCCAATTTTAGGCTTTTTTCCAACAAGGATTCAAGAGTAGATAGTTGCACACTCTCATCACTTGGAAAATCCTTCGCCTTAAATATCTTCTTTTGAAGAATTCCCCAAATTCGCTGTCCAAGCTGCTCACTGACATCCGTAGTGTGTGGGTTAAGAAATGCCTGAGTGAGGTTGGAGTACACTGTCAGAACTTGGGGATCACCTGTTGAATGCGAAACATTAGGATCACAATGCATTGAGAACAAAAAATAGAAACCAACCTCCGAGAATATGATAAGTTTCTGGAATGCAAACAAATGAATAAGGAGTTCTTTCAAAAAAGAAGAGATAAGAGAAAGATGATAGCAAATGGATATTTACTAACCCAACTACAGAATTATTATGTTAAAAAGTTATTAAGCTTGCTTCTAAATTTACACCTAAAAATCAGCACTAACATGAGCATGCAAACTGAAAAAACAAACAACTACTTGCCTGAACTTTCATGCAAGTAAATTTCTAACAATGAAAGAACACGGAGCTTGAACATAACAAGCTGCGACTGAGCAGTTTCACTGCCAGCCTGGTTCTTTTTCTCTTTGAAAATCTGAGCAAGGTAGGTGTCCATGCGGAACATTGCATCATCATCCATTCCTCCATCAGAATCATCAGCACCTTCTGGCAGTTCTTTACCAACTTGCTCAAGTTCAACTGCCTCAGAATCATCTGACTGAGCATCACCCTCAGGGTCACCGTCATCCATTTCTGCCGACTCTGCTTCGTCAATATCCTCATCTTCTTCAATCCCAAGAAAATCATCATCATCATCATAATCATCTTCAGTATTTGCTCCACGACGTCTAGCTGGTTTTAGATCTTTCTTAATGACACGTAGCATTCGCAGAAGTCCATCACTTGTCACTTCCCGGACAAAAGACTTGAAAACCTAACAACATCGATTATAGATAAACAAAAATGACATGAGACATTAATGGAAGGTGAATTGACACTCTTGGTGGGAACCTAGAAAGGCTAGTGATTGGTTTTGCAATATAGGCCATGATACTTGACATGAGTCCTGATGACACATATCAAATGTAGCTTCATGATTGACTATAAATTACAAAACCCTTATGCAACCAGGAATAACTAAATTGTAAAGCTAAGATGAAATTCACCATAAACAGACATAGGGATCCAACAATAAAGAGTGAACCTAAAGTAGACGCTTTCCAAATACCTGCTCAATAGCAGACCGGATGGGAGCTGATGACTGTGGCAACAGTGAAAGTAATGTATCTAGAAGAACATCTATAAACTGAGAAGTCGTATCATTATCCGATTCTTCTTCATCTGAGTACTCAACAAACCCTGAAGATTGGTAGCCTTTCTTACACAATATAATAAGCTCAGATACAGCTTCAGAGAATTCTTCAGGTTGTAGCAGCAACTGGAGCAACATCTGTATCAGCAAGTATCTGATTGAACGTGATCTATGTATATCAGGGGCAACCTTAAGAGTTCTTTCCTGCCAAAATGAAAAAGCTTCCATAAAGATGGACAATTGTAACAGCAAAAGCAACATACAACATAATTCTTCAGATTGAAGACAAGTTGAAATTTTCAAGAATGGGTAACTGTCAACATAAATATTAAGATTACTTAGCAATATTCAGCATCAAATAATCTAAATCACGTTTTTAACATAATGCCTAATATGCACTCGCTCAGTTTTGCCACACTTTGTCCAATGAAATATAATTGAGAATATAGAGTTTTGAGATGCAACGGCACGTAGATATCGCAGGCATAACGAGGAATCAACTAAATACGACAGCATTCAAATAATTGACATCCGAGAGATGCCAGAGTAGATAGTAATAGTTTTACCATTTTGTAGAGCCAACTTTCAGTTTTTTGCAGTCTTTTAAATGCCTTTTCATCCTCATCATTCAAAGGCCTAAAGAGAGAAACTGAAGGAATGTTACGCAATGTGCTGATGAACCGCATAAAGTACGAGCCAACATCATTAGCATCATGGCTCCCTGCATTAAGATGTGATGCCTCAAACTTTTGGGCAGTGGCCAGCAATGACTGGATCTGCTCGATGCATATCCTGCAAACTACACTTGAGGTAGGTGCTTTTGGCCATCTAAATTTTTCCTGTAGTTCAAACGATGTCACTTCTGAGCCAAGAGAAGCAGAGAAGAGACCTTGAACAGCTAGAAACTTCAGAATTTCCTTTTCCACCCGAAACTTTGCTTCAGGATTCAACTTCAAATATTTCAAAATGCTTGGCAGTGATTCAACAATCCAAATTTTCAAAGAGTCAGAATTTCCGGTGGTACCAACTGAATCCTTATCCTCAACTGAGCCAATCTCTGAATTGTCGTCAGTAGTCTGACTCTGATCTGAAGGTTCATCTGCTGTCTGTCTACCATCCACAAATAAATTCATTAAGTCCTGAATAAAAAGCATGCAACCCGATTCTGTTTTGAATTCCGCCAACAAAGTTTTTACTGTTTTTGTTCTTGTTATGCAATCAAATTTTCCATTGCTGTGTTTCTGTAGAGATACTACAAGAGCAACCCTCTTGGCATCATCATTTCCAACCCAGTTTAATAATTCTTTAAGAAAATGCTGCACAACTTTGTATAGCCAAGAGTCCTTAGTTGAAAGAACATCCATCAGGCACTGGACAAGTTTGTACGACATAAGATAAGGAAGAAATGATGCAGGTAAACTCGGGATTAGTAGTAGCAGGACATCAAATGCCAAGTGCTTGCGGTCATGAGATGATTGAAGCAGACACCCTTCTATGACAGCTTCACAGAATGACTGAATATTCTTTGAAATTTCTTCCCTGAATGAATTACACTTGCGACTTTTCTTGTGCTTCTTTAGATTACTAGAAGCTGACACTATATCTTCATCTTGTGAAATTGTATCAGGTATAAGAATATTTACCAGAACTGACCACAAACTGTGAATTCGAGGCTGGCAAAATGTAGATTCCTGTCATATTCAACATTAAAAATAAGAGTGGTTTTCACAGAACCCATCATGGTACAATTGAAATTAAACAGATCAATGCATTAGAAACTGTCGAATTATGTAGTCTTATTTAGAAAGGTTGTATAGTTATAGAAAATCGTATAATTCCCTGATTTCTAGGAATTAGAGTTAGATACAGATTTGGAGGAGTTTCATATTTTTAGGGAGTTTGTTACTAATTTTAAGCTAGACAATTGTCTATATAAACTAATGGCTGTAACCTAACTTTGATATATGAGAAAGAAATTCATTCTTCTATTATAATATTTGACATGTTATCAAAGCTGTTGGCTCTTTCGTAATAAACTCTGAATTTTTTTTTGTTCTAGTCATACCCAACTGAGATCCATCTTCGTTATGGAACTCAATGCTGCTAGAAATTAGTGATACATGTATGTTCCTCAAAACTGCCAAGGAGATTTGGGAAGCTATTCGACAGACATATTCCAAGGTTAATGATGCTGCACAAATCTATGAAATTAAGACGAAAGTTTCAGCAACCAAACAAGGGACTCGGACTATTATGAATATTCAAGTCTCTTACAAAGCTTGTGGCAAGAAATGGACCATTATCAATGCATCCAAATGCATTGCAATGAAGACGTAGCAATTTTGAAGAATTTTGTGGAAAAAAAATTGTATTTATGATTTTTTGGCAGGATCAAACATTGAGTTTGATGCTGTAAGAGTGCAGATTTTAGGAAAATAGACCTGCCGTCTCTGAATGAGACAATCTCTATTATACGCGTGGTAGAGGGACGTCGAAGTGTTATGCTTGAACCTCAAGGGGGAGATGGTTCTACACTCATTACCAAGACTACAGAATTGAAAGAGGCAAACAATCCTTCATTAATTACTCAAGGGGACTCAACCAAACCATTTAATCGAGAATCTCTATTTTGCACATACAACAAGAAGCATCGTCACACCAGGGATAAATACTGGAAACTTCATGGCAAGCCCAATCGAAGTGGGAATGATCGAAGTCAGCACATATGGTGAGCACTTCGTCGACTGGTGAAGAAAATTCCAAAAAATCTGCCCCTGAATTTAACATTGAAGAAATTGAGAAACTAAAAACCTTTGTGGATTCCTTTGAGAAGCTAACCTCAACAAGTACTTGTTTATTGGCATTTTCAGATATTTCCTCTTCCTCTCATATTAATGTCTCAGAAAGAAATGCTCCTCCCATGTGGGTGATTGATTCTGGAGCCACTGACCATGTGACCTGTTCCTCTAAACATTTTATCTTCTATAATCCCAAATATAGCCATAAAAAGATCACAATAGCCGATGGATCCATCACCACCGTAGCTGGCCAAGGACTTATATACATAAACAAGGGCCTTACACTAAGAAATGTTCTCCATGTTCCAAAGCTATTTGCAAGCTTTATTTCCATTCAAAAATTAACCACAGATTCAAATTGCAGTGTAACCTTTTTTCTTTCACACTGTGTCTTTCAAGCACTAGACACAAAGAAGATGATTAGATGTGCTAGTCAAAGAGACGGTCTCTATTTCCTAGAAAAACAACATAGTATAACAAGAGTTGGAAATCCCTTATGTACATCCTTTTTTTTTTCCGAATCTGTCATGTCAAACCAAAATAAAATTTGGCTTTATCATTGTCGTTTAGGTCACTCATCTTTTAGAGTGCTCAAGTTGATGTTTCCTTCGTTATTTAAAGGTCTTGAGTTTGAAGTTTTTCATTGTGAGGATTGTGAACTTGCCAAGCACAAACGTGCTTCCTTTCCAATAAGCAACAAAAAAACCTTTGCTCCTTTTTCTCTCATTCATAGTGATATTTGGGGACCTTCTACCATTCCAAATGTTTCGGGTGCTAGGTGGTTTGTTTCATTTATTGATGATTGTACCCGAGTCACATGGCTTTACCTCTTCAAAAACAAATGATGTTAGAACTGGTTTTCCTAATTTTTACAACATGATCAATACTTAGTTTGATGTAAAAATTAAGAGATTTTGATCGGACAATGCCAAGGATTATTTCAATCAAATCCTTTCTCCATTCTTTCAGAAAACAGGAATTATTCATGAATCCTTATGTGTTACCACCCCACAACAAAACGGCGTGGTTGAGCTAAAGAATGGACATCTCCTAGAGATCACTAGAGCATTGTTGTTTCACAAGAATGTTCCCAAACAATACTGGGGTGAAGTTGTGTTAACCGCTGCCTATCTTATTAACAGGCTTCCAACACGTGTCCTTAGGTTCAAAAGTCCAATTGATATTATCACAAAATTTTTCCCAAACTTCTTTGTTTCAAACAATCTTATAACTCGAATCTTTGGCTATGTTGCGTTTGTTCATGTTCATTCTCACAATAGGAGTAAATTGGATCCACGTGCTCTTCGATGAATTTTTATTGGATATTCCTCCACACAAAAGGGTTATAAACGTTTTCATCCACCTTCTAAAAGACTTTTTGTCTCAGTCGATGTTACTTTTGTTGAAGATGAATCTTTTTTTCAACACACTTATCTTCAGGGGGAGACCTTGAGTGAAGATAAAGCAAAGGATATGTTTCTTCTTTATCCTAGTTTTGTTCAACCTATACCCATAACCGTCTCTGAGTCCACTTCTCCCACTTCTCGGTCAATCGAGTCAGCCAAATCTATTGAAATGATGAAAGATAAGGGAAATCAAGGTAACATTCAGCCACTGCAACTTTATTCTAGGAGGAAAATACAAATCTCTCCACCAACACAAGTCTAGTCTCCCATTCATGTTGTTGCCCAATTTCCTGAAACCACTCCCAAACCAATCGACAATGTTGAGCCAAGTGTTGAGCCAATTGAATCAACAGACGACCATAAAAAACCAATTACTGAAGACCTATCAATTGCACTTAGGAAAGGAACAAGAACCTGTTCGAAACATCCACTGTCTCTTTTCACGTCCTATCAAAATCTATCCCAAAACCATAGAGCCTTCCTAACCAATCTCCATACAATTCCCACACCGATAAATCTAACTGAGGCATTAGGAGACAAGAAATGGGAGGGTGCTATGAAGACCAAGATGGAAGACCTTGAGAGGAACAAGACATGGGAGTTAGTTGAATTGTCGAGAGGGAAGAAACTGGTTGAATGTAGGTGGGTTTTCACTATAAAATACAAGGCTGACGACTCGATGGAAGGATACAAGGCTAAATTGGTGGCCAAAGGATACATTCAAACCTATGGCATTGATTATCTAGAGACATTTTCCCCTGTTGCTAAAATGAACACGGTATAGATACTTTTGTCATTAGCTGCTAATTTTGCGTGGAATCTACAACAATTTGATGCTAATAATGCGTTCCTCCGCGGTGATTTAGAAGAGGAAATTTACATGGAAGTTCCCCCCTAGATTTGAATCTAAAGAAGGAATGGCGTGCAAGTTGAAGAAAGCTCTTTATGGGCTCAAACAGTCACCACGAGCTTGGTTTGGGAGATTTGCTAAGGTGATGATCTCATTGGGATACAATCAGAGTCAAGGAGACCATACTTTGTTCTTGAGACACTCAGATTCTGGGAGAGTCACAACATTGTTAGTTTATGTAGATGATATCATCATGACAGGTAATGATGTAGAAGAGATGAACAATCTAAAGCAATGTCTCTTGAAGGAGTTTAACATCAAAGAGCTAGGAAAATTAAAGTACTTCCTAGGCATTGAAGTAGCTCATTCAAAGCAAGGAATTTTCATCTCTCAGCAAAAGTATGTACTTGACTTGTTGAAAGAAACAGGAAAGATGGGTTGTAAACCAATGGAGACACCAATTGAATTCAATCATGGATTATGTGATGCTCCAGAAGATCCCATGGTAGATAGAGGATGCTATCAGAAGCTTGTTGGGAAATTGATATATCTGGCACACATAAGACCAGATATAGCATTTGCAGTGAGCATGGTTAGTCAATTTATGCACAATCCCAAAGAATCACATCTTAAGGCAGTAAATAGGATATTACAATAATTGAAAGGCAACCCGATAAGAGGAATTCTGTTTACGCGACAAATAGGCACATGCATGACGTTAGAAACTTATGCTGATGCAGATTATGCAGGATCTTTGGTCAGCAAGAGATCAACATCTAGTTACTGTAGTCTCCTAGGTGGTAATCTTGTAACATGGAGAAGTAAGAAGCAAAACGTGGTAGCAAGATCAAGCCCAGAGTCAGAGTTCAGATCAATGGCATTGGGAATATGTGAGTTACTCTGGCTGAAGATAATCCTAGATGACTTAAGAATAAAATGGGAAGGACCCATGAGGTTGTACTTTGATAATAAATCGCATTGCACATAACCCTGTTCAACATGATCAAACAAAGCATATTGAAGTTGATAGGCATTTTATCAAGGAAAAACTAGACGGTGGCTTAATGTGCACTTCATTTTTGTCAACTAAGGATTGTTGGCAGATGTACTTACAAAGGGACTAACAAGCATTGTGTTTCAAGATATTTATTAGCACGCTTGGGATGGAAGATATCCATTCACCAGCTTGAGGGGGAGTGTCGAATTATGTAATTTTATTTGGAAAGATTGTATAGTTATAGAAAATCGTATAATTCCCTAATTTCTAGGAATTAGAGTTAGATACAAATTTGGAGGAGTTTCCTATTTTTAGGGAGTTTGTTACTAATTTTAAGCTAGACAATTGTGTATATAAACTAATGGTTGTAACCTAATTTTGATATATGAGAAAGAAATTCATTCTTCTCTTACAATATTTGACAAACACATACCTTGAAGCAACTAGCAAGAGAGGGCAAATGATCAGGGGAAAAAAGTCTTCTATGGCTGAATGGATATGGCAATATGTTTCCAAACATCAAACTATCAACAGAAACCTTCTCCCTGATTTTTAATGCTAAAAGCAAAGCATCAGGATTCCCAACATCCGCTGCTCCTTCAAACCATTCACGAAGATGTTGAGCTTCAAGTACGTGACTAACCAGAGCTTCAGTTGGCAACTACAATCATAAGGCATAGAACATAAACAAACAGTATTGTGGTCATCAAAACTGAATTGGAAAGCATACTATCTAAGTAACAACTGCAACTACAAAGTGAAGCAAGAATGAACAATAAAAAAATCCTTCCATAGATCTCCAAAAAAGAGTTGTATACGAGAGGCAAAAAGAGAATGATCATGTTGGAAACTCCTTAATCCCAACAAACAAGATATAGAACTTTAAATAACTCTAGGATCCAATCTGTGAAACAAACTTTTACTCAATATGCAATTCAAAAAGTATTACATGACACATCAAACAGAAACAAAATAAAATACAAGTTATATGAGAGTTAACAAAAGGGAAGTAACAAAAAAATAATGGCTACATAAGTTCACCATCAGTTCTTAAACTATCCTTGAAAACAGATGTCACTAGACAAGAAATTGCTTATAGCACAATGACCTCCTGCACCATAATGCAAATGGTCAAAGCTTCAAAAGAAAGGTGAAAAAAGAGAAACAACCCTCTACCATTTTCCACGACAAATATTTTTAAGCATCAAAGTATGCACCCAACAGAACTAAAATACATCAATAATAACAAAAACCTACTGAAACTATGAATAAAGTAACATCAACAGAAATAGCATCCAAAAGCATTATGCTCATTTGCCCAAAAAATATGCATTAATTCTGAATAAGCAGCAGCTTAAGAATGGTCATGATCAAAATATTGCTTCCGTCTACTTAAATGGGATACCTTTTCAACCAATTCTAAAATAATCACAACAGCAGGC
The DNA here is from genome assembly GCA_026284645.1 of Erythroxylum acuminatum. Classification (NCBI taxonomy): domain Eukaryota; kingdom Viridiplantae; phylum Streptophyta; class Magnoliopsida; order Malpighiales; family Erythroxylaceae; genus Erythroxylum; species Erythroxylum acuminatum. The sequence continues at coordinate 26,944,404 of JANKOD010000193.1, read as the reverse complement.
TCTTGCAAATATCGCTTCTTTGCTGCAAGAGAGATAAGAATGTTGGTGAATGCCTTAATCAGAGGTGAATTATGATCAGAAATCCAATCTTCAGCAAGCCTCCCTGATTTCACAATTGCACCATAGGCAAATAAACGCCCCAAAAGACAATCCCTTACTTCCTGCATATGTCACAAGAAAGCTTAGCAATTCTATTAAAAGAAGAGAGAAACTAATTATATAAAAAAGCTCACCTACCTGACCCTTCATCGATGAAGAGACTTCTAACAAATCAACTATCAGCTTTAATAGAGAGCCAATATTAATTCTAGGAATTGTACCAATTAATGCAGTCAAACCTAATGCAAACCCTTGTCTTGCACACTGCAAAAGCAAAATGGATTATTAATCAAATAGAAGATCGAGCACAGGTTAATTTTATCTACATGGCAAGAAAACCTTAAAGAAATAATACATCCTCAAACTATTGCACATATCAAAATGTTAATGAAAAAATATTATGGACAATCTATGACGTAAAAAAAGGTCTATGATTTAGAAGAAATGATAGTTCTATCAAAGAGTATTCACGTAACAATAAGTCCAACTCATCGTGACTTGGAGCTTAGATCCAAAGAACAAGTGTAATATTTCAAACAGGCCCAGATGTAGGTTCCAGTGGACAAGTCACAACCATTTGAGTGGATAAAACCACAGAAGAGAAAATGTACACTATCACGATGAATCTATGAAGAATACAACAAGGTAAATGAAATAATAAGAACGGCTTGGACAATATCAGGTAGTGTTAACCATCACATCTTAAAAGTCAAATGACGCTCTCTAGCTGCAAAATAAAATAGTAACACATCAAGCATCCACAAAATCCACATTTGAACATTCATCTTCTTTCCATGAAACAACTTGATCAAATTATTTACCATTAAGCATCACAATTTACTTAAAAAATGAAGAGTTAGTAACATGAACAAAATCATACCTCCCTTGATGATGAAACTCCACGAATGAGCCTCCTCAAAGCATATCTCAAAGAAGGAGCACAATTATTCAGCCCATCATCTTTTTCAGCTTCCAACTTCAACCCACCTCCAACCAACTCCTTATTCTCCAACATATCAAACGCCTTCTGAACCTCCCTTAAATCTCTTACCAACCTTTCGACTGCAGCTTCCCGCACAGAAAAATCTGCGGATGCCAAGTCCCTGAAAACATCAATATGAAACGCAGGCATCCCATTACTCGAAGAAGCCACAGCCTGCACTCTGCTTTCGCTGATACTCAAAGTCATATTGCTTTGTTTCAACCTTAACCCCTCATTCTCCTGACCAACATGGTGGCGCTCTTTGTCCAATGCTTTTCTCTTCTTCTTCCTTTCCATAGGTTTCATTGAACTAGGAGCAGCTGCAGAAGTGCCTAGTGTGGCATTATCATCATGCCCACCAGCCACTTCAACCTTTTTTTTCTTGTCCTTTTTCAATTTCTTAGTGGGGTTTGAATTCACGTTATCGTTACCAGTTTCTGGTAAATTGTCAAGTTCCTCATTCACAGACTCCGAATTTCTCTTCTTGGCTGCCATTTAATCGAACAAGTTCCTTTTTTTTTCCCTTTATTTTTACAGTTAAGACCTTTCCTTTTCTCTGCAGAATAAAAGAAGTATAAGAATAAGTGAAAAAGAAACCAAATCAAACCACTTTCAAAGATGCTAAACTCATCAATTTCCTAATGTAATAAGAAAAAGGAACGTTTAACCAATGCACTACACAGAATGAAACAGAAAAAAAAAAAAGAAAAAGAAAAACTCACGTAGAGCAATCCTGGGAGAGGAAACCCTAAAAATAGGTAGTCGTGTAATTGTAAGCGTGTAGGGTTCAACGTTAAAAAGAGTAATAAAAAAACCGCAGCAGAATTAGAGGAGAGAACAAAGGTAGAAGGTGAAGCACAAAGAGATGGGCCTGAAATGGCCGATTAGGATGACGTTTGACAAAACCCTACAGGCCCCCGTCGGGCCTTTCATTCAAAATCAAGTAAATAGGGCTTAATGGAGTTAGGGTTTAGAAGTTACCATACTAATCAAGAGCATGACAATATTTAATTCTACATATTTCAAACGAATTATAATATTTTTCAAATTTATTAAATATGATTGCATTAAACTAATATATTTAGGTGTGTAATCTTAAATCAATTTGTATAAATCTAATGACATAAAAATTATTTAATACATTCTTTTTTACGTATAAGTAATTATTATTTTATATATTTTTTTAAAAAATATTATTTTATATGGGAGAAATTTTAAGTTTTTTTAATTTAGTCTTAAAACTTTTAAAATTTATAATTCTGATCGATATTTGAATGGTATTCTGGTTATCAGCTGATACTAGCTAGTACTAATCGAAAGAGCCTCTAACAATTAGTATTAAAGTTCGATACAAAACTTTCTTGTTCAGTACCCCTTTTTATCGATACTGTCCCAATACAATACAATATTCTAAACAACACTTTTATGCTTTTCTTCCTTTATTTTTTTTCTTTTCTATTTTTTCCTTTCTTTTACTTAATTAATTTAAAAGAGTGTAATGAAAGCCAATGTAATTATCTTTCCATTCCTCTTATTTTAACATTTTAAAGTTGAATTATCTCCACCTCCGGATAAATACTTGCTTCAAATATAACCTTAATTTTTGTCTCCTTTTTCCATTGTTTTCTATCTCTCTTTCTTTCTTTTTGTCTCTTTTTCTCACTCTCTTTGTTGAAGAGAAGTGGTCAAGAATGATATGACTCTACTGAAATTTATTAAGGACATGATCCTCAATAGAAAACTTTGCAATATTAGGATATGAATAAAGGATCTCACATATAGAGAAATCCTTCTCATTCTCATAAGTCTTTTAAACATTTTCTCTTGAATCTTATGTCTTGTATTTAGCCTAAAATTTTAATATGTAGTACTTCTCTCTTTGTTATTTAGACTAAATATTTCTTTAATTAGCTTAAATATGTTCTTGTAATGATTTGTTTGATTTATTTATTTACTTTTTTCTTGTTTGTGTATATATTTACTTATTATATCTTTTATTTTTACTCTTTATCTTTTTCTATATTTATTATATTTATATTTTTATAAGTATTTATTTATTTATTATTATATTATTAATATCTTTTTATGTATATTATTATTATTATTATTATTATTATTATTATTATTATTATTACTATTATTATTATGATATAATTTGTATTTACTAGCAATTTCATGATATTATTCCTTGTTTTGTGTTTTTATCCTTATTCTTATTAAGAACAAAGTTAGCAATAATGATAAATTCAATCATATTATCTAATATCATTAACAAATAAATAATATATTAATAATAGTATGTAGACAAAAAAACAACTTTAAGCAATTAAAGTTATAAGAATTAGAAAAGAATGATAATAATTATTAATAATAAAGAATGGTAGTCGTATGAAGGCGCACCAGTCTCTGCCACATCGGCAGAGGCTCGCGAGGGCGAGCTAGGGCGAGATCTCACCCTCGCGAGCCACTCATATGGCCAGACTCGCGAGGGCGAGCCGTAGCCCTCGCGAGCTGGCGGCTGTAATATTATATAAATTGTTTTTTTGATTATCGAAGTTTAGTATTATTATATTATTATTGAAATTTATTATTACCATTTATCTAATTTTATGCTTATTATGTGTTGTTAATTTAATTCTTCTTCTTCTTATTATTATAATTATTATATAATTTGTATTTATTATGATTCATTATTATTATTATTATTTGTATTATTATTATTATTATTATTAATGATTCAAATTTATTATTATTAATATTATATTATGTATTATTATTATTATTATTATTATATGTATGTAATATTATTCATATTTATTATAATCATTTATTATTATTATGTCTTGTTATTATTATTGCTATAATTATTTTTAAATAATGTGTATTTATTATTATTCAAATTTATTGTGTGTTATGATAATTA